>JADLZK010011218.1:0-174099 GCA_015847255.1 Hyparrhenia diplandra
ATCATCATCATAAACTTTTTCTTTTGAACTCATCATCTCTACAACATAAAAAGAAACAAAGTGTGGACACTTTGGCTCTGCCCGTGAGATCCCCCCTCTCCACGCTCCCATTTTTAGAAATCCACAGCCAGCCCAGCCATAAAAAAAGGAAGTCACCTAGCGTCATACAAAAAAAGAAAAGAAAAAGAAAATCATGTAATCAGGCCTCTCCGTGCTCACCAATTTTGGAAACCCATGCATGCGCTCCACTCGATCCTGCATATGTAGCCTAAAACAAGAAAGAAAAAAAATCGCCCGAAAGAAAAAAAAAAATTATGGTAGAAAAAAAAATCATGTATTTTTAAAAAAAAAAAAAATCATGTAATTGCCTTTTCACCATTTTTTTTTTCGCACACACAACACTAAAAATAAAATTGGCGCCGATTTTAATTGCCCTATCCCTATATAGGGCGGATGAATCTGGCACCGGCCAAGTGATTAGTACGATGACTTGAGCACCCAACGACTAAGACACTCCTTAGCCAACCGGACAGCTAGGCGAGCAGCACATTGAGGGAGCACCTGAAGAGCAGGTCCATGCTCTCCTCCTTTGTTCACCCTCACCATGACCGCCATTGCCACAACGTCGTCATTGTTTAGGTCTATGCTCTCCTCCTCCTCAGAGGCCGTATCCACAATATATGACAACGCAAAGAAGAGGATGCACGTAACGGATTTGAGAGGGGAGTTACTTCTATCAAATATTGAGTATCAATCTCCGATTTAGTGCATTGGTTCACGCGTGCCTTTGCTGTTGTTACAAAAAATATAAAAGGTGAAATAATCTTGGCTTTTGGGCTGCATTATGGTTTTTATTGAATGAAGCATCTTGTATTTCTATTTTTACTAGTTAAACACCCGTGCGCTTGTTACGGGACAATAAATTTATATAAAAAACATAGATCGCATGATAAGGTAACATTACTATAAAAAATTAAACAATAATATTAAAGTGACATTATAAACTACTACATGGGATTGAAACATTTTTTCAACAGAAAGCATTTGTTAACATTCGATCAACCTCACCATTATTCTATCACTCTTATCCGACAAATAAACCGATCACGAACTACAAAGGTCAAAAAAACTAAACTTTTGTAATAAATCTTAAAATATATTCAATAAGAGTGTGTCCTAATGTGAAAACTATATCGTAATTGCAAATAATTTGAAGGGAAGTTGTAACGAATCGACAGGAAATTTGAGAAATTCATTCAAGTATATGTGTATTTCTATTGTATTTTCGCATTTATTATTCTACTAAAAACGTCATATTGCATGTACATGATGTCATATGACGTCACCAAGCTAACAAAGGGAAAACATGCATCCCATCCGTTAGGTGGCGCTTGCTTCTGTTCGGTCATGGCGCCGCACGCCTGCGGCGCGTGTGGTACGCCTATGCGTGCTAGGGAGGGCGAGGTATGTGAGGCGGCCACTACAGCTTGCCGGGCGGGCCCGAGGCTCGCCGGAGAAGAAGTGTGAGGGTGTATGTGGCGAGTACGTCATGGCTTGGGAAAGTCCTAAAATGTACATTGTTTGGCTTCCACAGAGATCAAGGAGAGACTGGGAGGCGGCGTGCTTACCTGCAAATGTGTAAAGAATGGATTGAGGATCGGCGGAGAGGTCACCGACGCAAAACAATGTGGACGATGTCGCAAGGTGATCACAACGACCTTGCCGCCGCCGTGGTGGTCATACGCGGCCGGGCGACAATGGTTGTTGACTCGCTAGGTTCGATGCAGGCTTCGCCGCGCCGCGCCCGAAAGTGGGCGTGAGCAAGACGGGCCGAGCGCTGAATGGGCGCAGGCGCGGCAATGCGGCGAGTTACGGGCGGGAGTGGTAGATGTTGTAGGGCGTTGTCGCTGGCCGAGGCGAGGTCTCCACATCGCTTGGTCAGGGTGGAGGTGTGGGCGTCGTCCCCGCGCAATCACCACAGATCGTGGAAGGAACCGCATGCAAGGAAGGGGACGCGGTTGGTTGCCTAATATTATTGGCATGCTTTTGTCACACCCATTTTTCCCAAAGGAAGACCGAGTCGCCTATATGTGTGCCCGTGAAGTCCACACATATAACAAAGAATGCGTAAAATATCGAATACAATGTATTATAGCTTGAAACATATTTATATAACAACACTTACAAACATCGAGTATCGGAACGGTAGCTAAGACTTCACTTCGGGCTCCATCTCACAGGGATCATCAACTCCGAGGGCTCCGTGACGCCAAGCACTAATGACAATCTTCATGAAGACTCCACAATATCTTTTTATCCTTTTTTCGAGCAAAGACCTTACTACGCATTAACTGGGGTGTGGGGATAGCAAGGGTGAGTCCATATCGAACTTCGCTAGTGCGTATTTTAAAGTATATGATATGCAAGGCTTTATCAAAGGTAGGTCGACACGGGTGTAATCGCAGTAGCTCTTTTAATCTTGGTTCATTTTAAAGAACAACCTCGTTACTAATCATTGGTTGAGAAGCCCAAACCCTTAATTAAGGTGTAAGTAAACATTAAGTTGTTTTCAAAAAAGTAGTTAACATTATTAATAGCACTTGAGATCACCCCAAGCAACACGGGAACTCCATCGGACCAAAACGAGGCTCCAACCTCTTCAACACCATCACTATTTCCAAAAGAGAGTAGCTTCTAATCATGTGAGAGCTCGGGTCGCTCATAACCGCGAGCACGGCTAGTATACCGGTTTGATCAAACTCTGCTTGAGAGGTGTACACTTTCACCCAAGTCGTGATTCCCATTTGCCCGAGGCCCGTCGACCCCCAAACACTTCCAAGGTGAGCGGCCCAGGGTTTCACCACGAGACCTTTCACGGGTTTCAAAATAGGGGTTCACTCGCCAAAGCGAAACACAGCGTATGAGGGCGTCCCCAATCACTAGATCTACCAACCCCCCATACTACAATCACAGGAGCCCCCAACGCCATCTCAGTGGAAAGATCCACCCTATAGCGAGTGACCCGATAATTAGTCAAGCGAGAGCCCATTAGGGTCTCGGAGATGTAATGTTGTCCGGGTGGCCGCTCCACTAACCGGACCTTAGGGAGAGAAGGCGGATGCCTCCGGCAAACCGGACGCACTACAAAGAATCCGTACAAACCCTTTGTACCCACAACCACGATGCATCCCGCATCCATCATCTCCAACCATGGTCGCAACCATGAAACATCTCCATATATTTATAACATCTTTAATATCATTAAAGAGAGTGAGTAGATGAGCGAAGCATACCACATAAAGCAGCCTATCTACCCATAAACCCCCCATTAGGTACATATCGGGACGATGGTGGCTAGTAGATCCTTAGGGTGCACAATATTAAGACACATGCATGAATAGTAAATATTGCATTTAATGTATAGGAGCAAAATGGTCAAATGGTATCTGCACTTGCCTTAAATCCAAGGTCTAGCTGCTCGAGAATATTTGTCTTCTATCTTCCGGTCTCCAGCTGCTTCGGTGCACACTTATCGGTCCTCGCCTCCGGTCTTCAACACCAACGAATCGACTCTCCGCCTACCGTAGCAACCAAGCAACACGAACAAACGAGACAAACTAACAAGACTAAGAACAGGCACCAAACATAATTAAAGAGAAAACTAAAGACATCGCACTAACAATAGGGCTTGGTACTATGGACACGATAACATAAGAACACCAAGAACAGAGCTATCGAATAGGACACACTAACGGTACAAAGCAACATAACGGAGAACACACTACACACTTGACTTATTTAGTTAACCAAAACATTTATTAGTTTAGAAAACATTTGACAAGAGAAATAACATTAAAGCAACTATACTATAGCTCAAGTTGATCTAAACAAGTTATTAAAGAAAAGGCATTTACATAGACATTAACCATGTTAACATTGCTTTATAAAAAGTCTACACATAAACTTAGGCTTTCTTTTGAAATAAAAAGAGCACTATGAAGCTTTAATTAAAACTATAAAAGAATTGCATTATCAACAATATAAAACATATAAGAGAACGCTTGTCAAGTTATTATAGAAACTCATGTTGAGCTAACCGGTCATAAATATAAAAGCATTGATGTTGATGTTAATCATATTAACATTTATTTATTATAAAAGACCAAAGTTACTAACTAAAGTTACTTTTTAATTTTAAAAAGAGCATTAAACAAACACTAAACAAACTCACAAGATTAATTTGATAAACTCATAGCACAATCAAGGTTAGTGCTAACATATAGCTAACATGAAGCAACACAACTAGTACGAAATCAGAACTCTAGATTGCTTTTTAATTAGAAAGCTATTAAATAAATATTTAATCAAATTGCATTTAAATAAACAAATTCACATTTGAACTGCATGATAAACATTACCACTACTGCAAAGAGCATGACGACACGATTCTAACGCAACTTGAATGACTCAATTTCGACTTAAAACGATGAAACGGTGGACGATTAAAGATCAGGGACATAACTGCGATTAAAGAAAATAAATAATTACGGAAAGGTCCTTCTTCTACCTTGGTTCTTCTCCTTCACGTGAACAGCCATGGCTGTGCTGTTCGTGCACAGGGCAGGGGAGGGGCTCGGCAGGGGCCTTGGCCGGCCGGCGGACGCGGCTTGGCGCGCTACGGCGCTGGCCCACGCGTGCGGAGGGGCCCGGCAGGTGGGGCGCGGCCTGCACGCGCGCACGCAGAGAGCGGCGGCGGCGGCCATGCTCGCTGCTCGCGCGGACGGGGCAGCGCGCGCGCTGGGGCGCGGGACGGGCGGCCTGGGGTTGTAGGGGAGGTGGCGTGGCCGCGGAGTCAGCGTGGGGAGGAGGCCGGGGCGACTCCGGGACGACGCGCTGGTCGGGAACGACGAAGATGACGACGAACAGACGAGCGGCCATGGACGACCTCGCCGGAAACCTAGATCGGAACACAAGGACGAACGGGAACGGGGTCAAACGGGCACGGATCGGGGAAAACGAATATACCACGGCGAAGAGCGCATCGAGATCTACCTCTTGGTGGTGGCGGAATTCGCCGGAACGCCATGGTGTTGCCGGACAAGCTCGCCGGAGTTCTCGCCGGAATTTCCAAGATATAGAACTTCGGCGATAGATGTAGGGCAAACGAAAAGGCGGCTCACAAAACGGGATGTACTTTTGCGATCAGCGCGAGAAGGAGAACAGCGGCAGGTATTTATATGTGGGTTTTGGGTCGGTGGAAAATTAGGGTTTTGGAGAGATAAAATGAATTTCGGGAATAAAAAATAATTATAGAAAATCTGAATTGATATTTAAGCCGTGAAAAATACTCCAAAGCGTCCGAAAATTCCAGGAAAAATCCTAGAGACATATTGAACCATGATGAACCCAATTAAAGTACTTGGAGCTTATAAAAAGATATTTGAGATGATATATAAAATGGAAAAGCTCGAGAGACAAGTGAGAAAAAGCTCAGATAAATACTTGAAAAAGGCCGTGGAAAGCTTGAGCGATGGATTGATGATATTTGATCATAGAGAAATGATTTGTCGCTGATAACAAAAGATTTAAAGACACTTCCAACAAGAATTAGATTGGAAAGAAAGGTATTTGTTCGGCAAGAAAGAGGCATAAACATGTTGGAGAGTGACAATCGTTCCGCTTAACCGCGTTTTAAAAACTCACCATACTAAAAGCACCAAACACAAGCAACAGGCCAACATCACATCACAACATGAATTATCACACACAATCAACTAGCAACAAGGCACTCTTACGTTATCTTTGCAACGCATTTTATAAAGCCACAAATCTCTCTTTTAAATTGAGAATAATTAAATAAATCTTGGTCAATTTTAGGAAAATTTTAAATTCTTGATTTTATTCAAGTGTTTTCTAATGACATCCCAAAATTGGAAATTTTGGGGTGTCATACTTTTCATGCGACACCGATTTGGGTGTTGCCAAATATAGATTGCATGTGTGGGGAGACTACGTGGGAAGGGGTGTGGGATCGCATGGTGGGGGTGGAAAGGTGAGGCGAAAATTTTTACCGCACCAAATGACGTCTTTTCTTTGTTCTTTTTATGTTGTAGAGATGACACACTAATCTAATTTTGTTGCAAAACCACCAAACCAAAGGAAACCTTTAATATGTGTTTGGATTAAATGTCACTTTAATATCATTGTTTAATTTTATAGTACTGTTATTTTATCATGCGATCTATATGTTTTTATATAAAATTTAGTTATCCCGTAGCGTACGGGCGCGATGCTAGTATGAAACTTAAAATAGAAGAAGAGATGAAACATACGACGTGGCAAAGATAACTTGTTCAATTGTGTACTGGGCCTGGACCCGAACGAAAAAAATACCGAGTCCAGTGGGCTTCAATCAAGTGTCTGAGCAAACAAACTTTCAGTCCAGTGGGCTTCAATCAAATGTCTTCCAACATCTAAGCAAACACTCAGTCCAGTGGGCTTCCATCAAATCAAATGCCTGACGCAATTCTAGAACATCCCGGGCCGCTGGCCCCATCCAACTCCGAGTCCGATTCCGCCCGGAACCGATCCCGCTGCCTTTCCGTGTCTGGTACGCCTCCTGTTCTTCTTGTTCGACTCGAACTCGAAGTCGGAGTCCGACTCGAATAGGGGAAGGGAATCGGCAAAGAAACGCGTGAATCGATCGATGGCCATCTCATATAAAGCCAGCGGCGGTTCCCCGTGCCCGATGCCTCCTCACCCCGGTTCCATTCCATCTCAAATTCCGAGTCGTCCCGTCCCGTCCCCTTCCCCTCCAACTCCAACCCCGCCGCCACCGACCGCAGACACCCTATCGTCGCCCGCCATGGCACGCTCACCGTCGGCGGCGTGTATGGCGTTCCAATCCCTCCCCACCGACCTTGAGCTCGTCGACTCGTACCTCCGCACCTGGGTCGAGACGGGCGTCAAGACGGGCGCCTTCATCCACGACGCCGACGTGTACGCCGCCGACCCCGCCGACCTCACCCGGCGGTTCGCGCCGGCCGTGGCCGCCGACGGCGACCGCGCGTGGTTCTTCTACACGCCGCTGCGACACAAGAGCGTCCACGGGAAGCGCAAGACGCGCACCGTGGCCACCGGTGGCGGGTGCTGGCACAACGAGGCCAAGTCCAAGCCCGTCAGCGTGGTCGACGTCGACGGCGAGCGACACCAGATTGGGCACCGCCAGAGCTTCTCCTTCGTCAAGAAGGACACCGGCGTAAGGGTCCGCACCGGGTGGCTCATGGTCGAGCTACGCCTCCTCAAGGACGGCGACGCCGCAAAGAAGCCGGACGCGGAGGAGAGCGCCCTCGGACATCGCGTCCTGTGCAAGGTGTACCGAAGCCCACGCAACCCAGAGCCAAGCAGCAGCGGGGCCACGGCGGCGGCGGCGGAGGCGGACGACGGCGACGAATCTAGCGACGCGACGTTGGATGACAACAACAACGACGTCGTCGACGACGACAGCTCCGACGTGTCGCCCGCGGCGACGTCTGCACCCAAGAACGAAGTGGAATCCAGCGACGCGACGGTGGCGGCGCCGAGTCGCCATAGCAAGGCGATCTCCGGCGCGGACGCGGCGGCGCCCGGACGCAAGAGAAGGCGGAGGCCGACGAGGACTCCATCGAGACGTCCGCGGCGGCGCCTCCGCGCAAGAGGAAGGCCTTGGACGACGACACCCCCGGCGCGGCGGCGGCGCGCAAGAAGAAGGCCGACGGCGGCAGCATCGCCCCCGGCGCTCCAGTTTCCGCGGCGGAAATGCAGTGCCCCCAGTGCGGCACCCACCTCGTGGTCACTCTGAAGAAGGTCGAGTCCAAATCGGAGACGGAGGTCGCCAAGGAGGAGTCCACCCCCGGCGCTCCTCAGCGAGCCCAGACGCCGCGTGCCTCTTCAAAGAAGAATGTTAAGTTCCTTGAGTTCCTGTGAGATCGATCCAGAGCAGAGCGCTCCTCCCCGACAAATCCTGGAAACGGAGCCATGGATGGCTCCTGTTGAGTGATCTGAATACAGAACCCGTTTCTTGTGTATATTTGTCGGAAGAACGCATTACTGAGGTTCAGGGTTAATAATTAGGATAGTCCAAGTATTTTACATCTAATTGTAGGGTCATAGTTTAGTTTAGCAAGTGGTTCTATGAAAAGGGAATGCAGGAAGCAGAGTCTGATACACTGCGACCTGACCGGAATTCAGAGGGCAAAAATGATGCAACAGAGCGCTGCGGACCTTAATAAACTGCACCAAATATTCAGAGCGAATTCGTCCCACAATTGTGCAATCTGAAGTTCATTGCGGACGTAGTAGAAATGCAAGTCTCAGAAACCCCAAGAAACCACAGTGACAGAACTGAAATTTCTGAGATGCTTGCTTAACTATTGAGAAGGGAACGCCTGAATCATCAATGTACCATAAGCAACACTAGAGATCCATCCCTTAAACTGAATTTTGTTTGTGAGAATAATGTACCATAAAGCTTTTTCTTCTTCCTATACGCACCTGTCTACTCTAGCTGCAGACAATAAAACGCACCAAAAGTTCAGAAATACTTTGGCTTACTTAATTAACAAAATGCAGCAAGATTAATGTTCACAGATCTGTCTCCAGCATTTTTTTTCCTATTTCTTTCCATTATTAAACGCGAACACAGAAACTAAAGTTCAGATATATTTCTTCTTATATTAATTTATTAAGTTAAATTTAAAATAAATGAAAGAGAATTTATTTATTTTCTGCAAAGAACTGGAAACTAATAGACCGACATGTGGACCATCCCGCTGGCTATATAAACCGCCGCCTCCCCGCGCGTAGCCTCGTCTCCTCTTGATCGCAACTCCAACGGCTTTGCCGAAACCATTCCATCTTCGCCATGGCTGGCAACCCGCCCAAGACACCCCTTCCGAACTTGGCCGCCGGCTCCTCCTCCTCACCCAAGCCACCGCTTCCGACCGTAGCCGCCGGCTCCTCCTCCACGCCCAATCCACCGCCTCTGACCTTGGCCGCCGGCTCCTCCTCCACGCCCAATCCACCGCCTCTGACCTTGGCCGTCGGCTCCTCCTCCTCGCCCAAGACGCCGCGTCCGAAGTTGTACAGCCACCCCTCTTATGGGGAGCTCATCGACTCCTACCTGCGCCCCTGGGCCGTCTCAAGAACCCCAGCGAACTCCATCCACGAGGCCGACCTCTACGGCGCCGACCCGGACCTGCTCACCAGCAATCACGCGGCGGTGACTTCGAGCGATGGGGAGAAAGCGTGGTACTTCTTCACGCCGCTGCACCCCAAGGGCTCCTCCAACACCCGAATCAAGCGCTATGTGGACACCGGAAAGAAGGGAACCTGGGTCAGCGACGCGCGCGTGATGGACGTGCACTCCAACGGCCAGGTGATCGGACACCGTCGATGCTTCGCCTTCGAGGAGAAGGTGGGAAACAAGACTGTGAAATCGGCATGGTGCATGATGGAGCTCCGCCGCCTCAACCCCAATGAAGGAGGCCAAAAGCGGTCTACTCGGACCTTCTTGCCCTGTGCAAGGTGTACACCGTCGGGGATGCCAAGGCGGAGGGCGAGAGTTCTATGGCGGTGGCGAACGCGGACGCCGAGGCCCCCGCACCGTCTGCACCGGTGGCGCCTGGACCGGAGGGCGAGAATTCTATGGCGGTGGCGAACGCGGACGCCGAGGCCCCCGCACGGTCTGCACCGGTGACGCCTGGACGCGGACGCGAGGCCGAGAAGGCGGACGAGGAGATTGCTGCGGAGACGGCGGCGGGGCCTGTGCCTAAGAAGAGGAAGGCGGGCGACAAGGACTCTGGTGCGGAGACGGCGATGGTGGCGTCATCGCCTGGACGCCAGATGAAGGCCGATGGCGAGATCAAGAGCGCTGATGCGGCCAGGACCGGGCAAATCATCGCTGACGGCAAGGACCCTCTTGATCTTGATGCTGCGGAGAAAGCAGAACAGGAGGAGCCCGGAGTTCGCAGGGATACCCGATACTACGATTTCATGGGTGTCAGCAGCGACCCCAATTTCTACGATTTCATGGGTGTCAGCAGTGCCCCTCTTGATGCTACGGACGAAGCAGAAGAGGAGGAGCCCAGAGATCCCAGGGACCCCTAGTTCCACGATTTCTTATCAGATTCGGAGAACCCAAAGAAACAGTGACTGGTGAGCCATGGCAAACCCCAAACGCATACCCCTGTTCTCTGTAACATGCGCTGTTACTACTGGTGCTAATGTGGTAGGTAGCTGACTGCTGAGTGCAGCATCAATTTCTCCTGTAAAAGAACACAATTACATGGTTTCAATTGAACAATTAGGACAGGTTTCTTGACATCACGAACCATCTGTTCTGTGGCATGATGGATGATTTCAGAGTAGAATAACAGGAATGCTGCAATGCAATCACACAGGAAGCAGAGAGCTCCCTAATTTGGCCTTTAAAGTGCATAAAAACAGCAACCTGCAGATGTCTCAAGTACATTTGAAAACTACACTAAACATTTAACAACTTTTGATAATTCCCAGCAACTATGTAGTCTTCCAGCTAGCTCAGGTTTCTTCCGTGTGTGCAGACAAAACCAAGCTTTTTATTCTTACCTGTCTGCTCAATGGTTCTTGGAGCTGCAGGCAAAAGGGCATAGGTTAGAATCATACAAGAAAGATTGTAGCTAAATGAAACCATGCAGCAAATTTCAGAATGATGGGTCAAATGCGGTAGTCAGTGATCTTAGTTGCAGACAAGGCATCCTCCAAAAACTCAAGTTTCAGATTCAGACACCAAAACAGCAACTGTTTCTTTTCTTCCCCTCAATGTTTAATCATCTTATTGTTCCTTTTGGTTTGTGCTCTGTTATCAACCATGAGAAATGATCTATGTAAGCTGCAATACTTTCACAGCCAGGATACAGTTGGTGTTAATGCTCACTTTGTCTAGCTTATTTACAAAGGGCTGGCAAGACAACCTTATGAAAAACAATGAGAAATATAGCGACTGCATAGCGTAAGTTAAACTGCAAATCCTGCAAACAGAGCCATGGATGAGTGCTATTACAAGGTTCAGGGTTAATAATTAGCGTAGTATCGTGTGGGCAGTACTACTTGTAATTGTAGGATGATGTTTTAGTTTAGGTCCCGTCCTGCCTCGCCACCGGTGACCACTCAGCTGGGTCTGCCGGTCACGCCAATGCGGCTGGTGTTCGACGAACCAACGGGCGTTGCGGCGGCCACGGTCGACGATTTGGAGTGGCCACCCGGCTTCGGACCGATGCAGGCGGAACCAAGTGCGCCGCTACCCCGGAAGGTCAGCACGGCGTCGTGGATACCGTGTCGACCCCTGCTGGCGTGAATGCAGTCGCCTCAGCCGACTCCCTTACCGCGAGGATGAAGCGGTTCGCAGGGGAAGGTCGCAAGGTGTCGCCGCCGTTGTTGCCTCTTCCCGTGCAGAAGTCGCCGTCGCCAACGTTGCCACACCGCAGCAAGAGGATCGCCGCCAGCCGCTCGCGCGTCCCGGTTGCGAAACGGGCAAGATTTTGGCGATGCAGCGGATGGGGTTCATCGACCGTTGTGTGGAGCCCACATTCTGCGGAGAAGGAGGCGCACGACAACCGCCTCGTGGATCCTAACCCCTCTCACAAGGAGGCACCGCGACGGATCCTCGGAGGTGTGACGCTGAGGCGACCCGACGCGCCCGATCGTCGGAAGCGCCTAGGTTGTTCGATTAGCGAGTAATAGCGTCTTGAAATCCTTCCGCTAGGGTGGGCGTAACTGATTGTATAACTCTTCCCCCCCCCCCCCAAAGTCGTAATTTGTGGCGCGTCGTTGTAAACTCTGGTTTCTCTGTTTTAATATAAAAGATGCGCAAACCTTTTGCGTATTCGAGAAAAAAATGTTTTAGTTTAGGAAGGAAGTTTTTTTTTTCTTTTTCACCTACAGCTCTTTGAAAGGAAATGCAGGAAGCAGAGTGTGATACACTGCTACCTCACCAGACCTCAGAGGGCAAAAATAAGCAAACTAACATAGTGCACCAAATGTTCAGAGCGAATTCAACGCACGATTGTAAGATCAGAAACCCATGAAACCACACAGACGAAATTGAAAATCCTGAGATGCTTGCTTCAAAACAGTTCCATACTGTATAAACTGGACTAGAGCGGCCAAGCCAAAGAACTCCGGTGGACTGGGTTTCCTACACATCAGAAAATTTGCAAGAGCATTAAGGTTGAGGTGGTTATGGCGTCAATGGGCACCGAGTACCCAAACTGTCGTGGACACGGAAACGCTATGCACCAGAACAGACAAGCTCCTCTTCGCAGCCTCAACCTCCTTGGCGGTGGGCGATGGTAACAAGGCGATGTTCTGGACGACCGCTTGGCTGCACGGGCAACGGCCATGTGATGTAGCCCCAAACCTCTACGCCGTCTCCAAGAGGAAAAACCGCACACTGAAATAGGCCCTAACAAATAACGCCTGGATCAACGACATCAATCTACAGCATCAGAGCTTCTCGGCCACCCATCTCGATGAATACGTCCAACTATGGAGTGCGACGGGTCAAATCACATTGGACTCAACCATGCCGGACACCATGACATGGAAGCTTGGAGCCACAGGGCTCTACACCGCATCATCGGCCTACCATGCCCAGTTCATAGGGTCAACACGCAACAACTTTGAAGCCCTCATCTGGAAGACTTGGGCGCCACCGAAAATGTAAATTCTTCAGCTGGCTGGCCATCCAAAACGGAGTGTGGACTGCGGATATACTTCAAGCCAGAAACTGGCCAAACCAAGGAACCTGCACCCTTTGCAGAAACCATCCGTAGACGGGCGTACACCCTTTCGGGGATTGCAGGTTCGTCAGGAGGATTTGGAGAGATGTCGCCAGCTGGACATAGAATGACCGACTGCAACCACTTCATTGGCCACCAAGTGACTCAATTCACAACTGGTGGACCAACATCGCCAATGTGCCATCTAAGAGTAGGAAAGGACTCAGAACCCTAACCATCCTTGTCTGCTGGGAAGTCTGGAAGGAGAGGAATGCAAGAGTGTTCGAGCGTCAGGAGACACCAAATTTTCTTGTCTTACAGAGAATCAAAGACGAGGCGAGCCTGTGGATGTCGGCGGGGGCAAAGCATCTTACCGCCCTCCTGCAGCCCTCTTAGTGTTTAGTGTTCTCACTGTACATACATATTTTTTTCGCCTTTTTACTCCTATAGGTTTTTTCTTAGTTTTGGTTTACCGTGTACGGTGCCTTCTGGCAATCTCTCCTTTTTAATATAACGGGCAGCTCTTCTGCCGGTCAGTTAAAAAAAAAGTACTATGTATTTTTCTTCACAACTCTTGACAAGGGAACGCCTCAAGCATCAATGTACCATAAGCAACACTAGAGATCAATTCCCTTAAACTTTCTTTTGTTTGCGAGAGCGAGAACAATGTACTACCAAAGATGCAACACGACAATAAAACGCACCCAACATTCAGAAATAATTTGGCTTCGTTATTTCACAAATGCAGCAGAAAGTATGCTCACAAATCTCCATCTACTATTTGCTTTTCTTTTTATTTCTTTTCATCAAAATTAAACGCAAACAGAAACACCAACCGACCTGTGGACCTTGCAGCTGGCGCTCCTCTATAAACCGCGGCCGCACCTAGCCTGGGCTCATCGTGATCGAAACCCACAACGGCTCTCGAAACCATTCCATCTTCGCGCCCAAGCAACCGCCTCCGAATTCCATCTTCGCCATGGCTGGCAGCCCGCCCAAGACACCGCTTCCGAACTTGGCCGCCGGCTCCTCCTCCTCACCCAAGCCACCGCTTCCGGCCGTGGCCGCCGGCTCCTCCTCCACGCCCAATCCACCGCCTCTGACCTTGGCCGCCGGCTCCTCCTCCTCCTCGCCCAAGACGCCGCGTCCGGCCTTCATCAGCCACCCCTCTTATGGGGAGCTCATCGACTCCTACCTGCGCCCACGGGTCGTCTCCAGAACCCCGGCGAACTCCATCCACGAGGCCGACCTCTACAGCGCCGACCCGGACCTCCTCACCAGGAATCACGCGGCGGTGACTTCGAGCAATGGGGAGAGAGCGTGGTACTTCTTCACGCCGCTGCACCCCACGGGCTCCACCAAGACCCAAATGAAGCGCCATGTGGACACCGGAAAGATGGGAACCTGGGTCGGCTACGGGCACCCGCAGGATGTGCGCTCCAACGACGGCAAGCTGATCGGGCACCGTCGGAGCTTCGCCTTCGAGGAGAGGGTGGCCAACAAGCTTGTGAAATCGGCATGGCGTATGATGGAGATCCGCCTCAAGCCCGGCAGACTCAACCCCAATGAAGGAGGCCAAGAAGCGGGCTACTCGGACCTTCTTGCCCTGTGCAAGGTGTACACCATCGGGGATGCCAAGGTGGAGGGCGAGAGTTCTATGGCGGTGGCGAACGCGGACGCCGTGGCTCCCGCACCGTCTGCAGCGGTGATGCCTGGACGCGAGGGCGAGAAGGCGGACGAGGCGATTGCTGCGGAGACGGCGGCGGGGCCTGTGCCTAAGAAGAGGAAGGCGGGCGACAAGGACTCTGGTGCGGAGACGGCGACGGTGGCGTCGTCGCCTGGACGCCAGATGAAGGCCGATGGCGAGATCAAGAGCGCTGATGCGGCCAGAACCGGGGAAATCATCGCTGACGGCAAGGACCCTCTTGATCTTGATGCTGCGGAGAAAGCAGAACAGGAGGAGCCCGGAGTTCCCAGGGATAACCGATACTACGATTTCATGGGTGTCAGCAGTGTCAGCAGGGACCCCAATTTCTACGATTTCATGGGTGTCAACAGTGCCCCTCTTGATGCTACGGACGAAGCAGAAGAGGAGGAGCCCACAGATCCCAGGGACCCCTAGTTCTACGATTTCTTATCAGATTCGCAGAATCCAAAGAAACAGTGACTGGTGAGCCATGGTAAACCCCAAACGCTATCCTCTGTTCTCTGTAAAATGCGCTGTTAGCACTAGTGTTAATGTGGTAGGAAGCTGAGTGCAGCAGCAAATTTCTCCTGTATAACAACAGAATTACGAGGTTGCAATTGAAAAATTAGGACAGCTTTCTTGACATCTTTCTTGACATCACGAACCATCAGTTCTTGTGGCATGATGGATGATTTCAGAGGAGAATAACAGGGAATGCTACAAAGCAATAACACACAGGAAGCAGAGAGCTGCTTAATTTGGCCTTTAAAGTGCATAAGAACAGCAACCTACAGATGTCTCAAGTATATGTGAAAACTTCACTAAACATTTAGCAACTTTTGATAATTCCCAGCAACTATTTAGTCTCCCAGCTAGCTCAGGTTTCTTCCGTGTGTGCAGACAAAACCAAGCTTATTTATTCCTACCTGTCTGCTCAATGGTTCTTGGAGCTGCCAGCAAATGGACATAGTTTAGAATCATACAAGAAAGATTGTAGCTAATTGAAACAATGCAGCAAATTTCAGAATGATGGTTCGAATGCGATAGTCAGTGGTCTTACTTCCAGACAAGAAAAGGCATCCACCAAACTCAAGTTTCAGATTCAGACACCAAAACAGCAACTGTTTCTTCCACTCAATGTTTGATCATCTTGTTGTTCCGTTTGGTTTGTGCTCTGTTATCAACCATGACAAATGATCTATATAAGCTGCAATACTTTGACGGCCAGTATACAGTTGAAGCTAATGCTCACTTTGTCTAGCTTGTTTAGAAAGGGCTGGCAAGACAACCTTATGAAAAACAATGAGAAATATAGCGACTGCATAGTGTAAGTTAAACTGCAAATCCAGGAAACAGAGCCATGGATGAGTGCTATCACAAGGTTCAGGATTAATGATTAGGGTAGTAACTTGTGGGCAGTACTACTACTTGTAATTGTAGGATGATGTTTTAGTTTAGGAAGGAAGTGTTTTTTTCCTTTTTCACCTACAGCTCTTTGAAAGGAAATGCAGGAAGCAAAGTGTGATACACTGCTACCTCACCAGACCTCAGAGGGCAAAAATGCAGGAAGCTTATTTTTTTCTGAGGGCATCCTCTGAACTCAAGGTTCAGATTCAAGCACCAAAACAGCAATTGTTTCTTCCACTCAATGTTTGATCATCATATTATTCCCTTTGGTTTGTACTTTGTGCTCTGTTATCAGCCACAAGAAATGATCTATGCATATAAGCTACAATCCATTAGTGGCCAGGATAGAGTTGCTAACTAAAACTTGAGTACTTTGCCTAACTTGTTTACAAAGGGCTGGCTGCTGGCAAGACAACCTTATGCAAACAATTAGAAATGTAGCCACTACATAGTATAAGTTAACTGCAAATATAAGTTCTAGGAAATTAATAAATCCGTGCTGCAAGGCCATAACATATGCACATGATACATGCAGAATTTCTAGATCTGTTGTTGCACATTGTACATACCTATTCCAACAGCATCAGAGCCCCTCATGATTTTTAGCTTCCGACAGATAGAGGTAAAATAACTGCAAAGGAACAAATAAGGTCAGAAGCAGCATTTGCATCTTGAATGGTGTCTTGTTCAGATATGAAACTTACATAGGGCAATCACTTGACCATTGTATAGAACAAAATATGTTCAACACCTACACCACAAGGTCAGAAGTTCAGCATTTTACACTACTGAGACAGTGAGCAACAGATGGTATGATGTAATGCATGCACTAGGGGCGAAATAATGTGAATGGTATTTTTTCCATAGTCATATAATATGTTCATAATAATTGCCAATAAAATAAACAACAGATGAGCCAAACTTAACCCAGCTATAGTCTATGCTTGTACCATTGAAAGTAGTATATGACAATGTAAGGTACTTACTCCCAGGGAAGATCACCAACAAGCTTCCAGTCTGCATCCTTATCCTCATATGTAAGGACATACTCCTGGTCTTTGAGGGCATGCACCTTTGAGCCATTAGTTAGCCTGTCTTTGCTTGATGATTTGTGGAGACCACTTTGACCTTTAAAATCACAGGCTAAGTAAATATCCTTTAAAATCAGCATCAATGTACCATAAGCAACACTAGAGATCAATCCCTTAAACTTCTTTTTGTTTGCGAGAGCGAGAACAATGTACCAAAGATGCAACACGACGATAAAATGCAACCAACAATCAGAAATATTTTGGCTTAGTTATTTCACAAATGCAGCAGAAAGTATGATCACAAATTGTTTCCTAATTCTTTCCATTAAAATTAAACGCAAACAGAAACACCAACCGACGTGTGGACCTTCCAGCTGGCTCTATAAAACCGCCGCCGCGCCTAGCCTGGGCTGCTCGTGATCGAAACACACAACGGCTCCCGAAACCATTCCATCTTCGCGCCCAAGCAACCGCCTCCGAATTCCATCTTCGCCATGGCTGGAAGCCCGCCCAAGCCACCGCCTCCGAACTTCGCCGTCGGCGCCTCATCGCCCAAACCGCCGCCTGGGATCTCCATCGGCCGCCACCCCTCCGACGAGGAGCTCATGGACTACCTGCGCGACCGGGTCGCCTCCGGGACCCAGACCCAGGCGCCGAAGTTCATCCACGAGGCCGACCTCTACAGCGCCGACCCGGACCTGCTCACCACCAATCACGCGGCGGCGACTTCGAGCAGTGTGGAGAGAGCGTGGTACTTCTTCACGCCGCTGCACCCCAAGGGCTCCACCAAGACCCAAATGAAGCGCCATGTGGACACCGGAAAGAAGGGAACCTGGGTCAGCTTAGGGAAGAACCCGAAGGAAGTGCTCTCCAACGGCCTGCTGATCGGGCACCGTCGGAGCTTCGCCTTCGAGGAGAAGGTGGGCGGCATGCTTCTGAAATCGGCATGGCGCATGATGGAGCTCCGCCTCAAGCCCAATGAAGGAGGCCAAGAAGCGGGCTCCTCCGACCTTCTTGCCCTGTGCAAGGTGTACGTGTACCCCATCCGGGCCATCCCAAATGCCAAGGCGGAGGGCGAGAGTTCTATGGCGGCGGCGAATGAGGACGCTGAGGCCCCGGAGCGTCTGCAGCGGTGACGCCTGGACGCGAGGGCGAGGGGCGGACGAGGAGATTGCTGCGGAGACGGAGGCGGGGCCTGTGCCTAAGAAGAGGAAGGCGGGCGACAAGGACTCTGGTGCGGAGACGATGCGGTCGTCGCCTGGACGCCAGAAGAAGAAGACCGATGGCGAGATCGAGAGCGCTGATGCGGCCACGACAGCGGAGAAGAAGCCCGACGGCGAGATCGAGAGCGCTGATGCGGCCACGACCGGGGAAATCTTAGCTGACGGCAAGGACCCTCTTGATCTTGATGCTGCGGAGAAAGCAGAACAGTAGTAGCCCAGAGTTCGCGGGGATAACCAATACTACGATTTCATGGGTGTCAGCAGCGACCCCAAGTTCTACGATTTCTCGCAGAACCCAAAGAAACAGTGACTGGTGAGCCATGGCAAACCCCAAACGCAAACCCCTGTTTTCTCTGTAACATGCACTGTTAGTACTGTACTGGTGCTAATGTGGTAGGTAGCTGACTGCTGAGTGCAGCATCAATTTCTCGTGTAAAAGAACACAATTACATGGTTGCAATTGAACAATTAGGACAGGTTTCTTGACACCACGAACCATCAGTTCTTGTGGCATGATGGATGATTTCAGAGTAGAATAGCAGGGAATACTGGACAGCAATCACACACAGGAAGCAGAGAGCTCCCTGATTTGGCCTTTTTAAAGGGCACAAGAACAGCAACCTACGATTGCACGATCTGACAGATCACATCACAGACATACAAATGCACATGTCTCAAGGACACGTGAGAACTACACTAAACATTTGACGAGTTTTGATAAGTCCCAGCAACTATTTAAGCTTTCAACAGTCCCCAGCTAGCTCAAATGCCTTGCGTGGATGCAGAATCGCAGATAAAGACCAGGCTTATTTATTCTGACCTGTCTGCTCTATGGTTCTTGGAGCTGCAGGCAAATGGACATAGTTCAGAATCATATGAGGAAATATTGTAGCTAAATGAAACAATCCACCAAATTTAGAATGATGGATCAAATGCGATAGTCAGTGGTCTTAGTTGCAGATAAGAAGAAAAGGCAGCCACTGAACTCAAGTTTCAGATTCAAGCACCAAAACAGCAATTGTTTCTTCCACTCAATGTTTAATCATCATATTATTCCCTTTGGTTTGTGCTCTGTTATCAGCCACAAGAAATGATCTATGCATATAAGCTTCAATCCATTAGTGGCCAGGATACAGTTGCTAGCTAAAACTTGAATACTTTGCCTAACTTATTTACAAAGGGCTGGCAAGACAACCTTATGCAAACAATGAGAAATGTAGTCACTGCATAGTATAAGTTAACTGAAAATATAAGTTCTTGAAATTAATAAATCCATCCTGCAAGACTGTAACATATGCACATGATACATGCAGAATTTCTAGATCTATTGTTACAAATTGTACATACCTATTCCAACAGCATCAGAGCCCCTCATGATTTTTAGCTTCCGGCAGATAGAGGTAAAATAACTGCAAAGGAACAAATAAGGTCAGAAGTTCAGCATTTGCATCTTGAGTGGTGTCTTGTACAGATATGAAACTTACACAGGGTAATCAGTTGACCAAATTATATAACAAATATGTTCAACACCTACACCACAAATACATTTTACATTTTTCTTTTCATCCTTCTAATATTTGCATGTCATCGTAGCTGGTTGAGGAAAATTTAGCACTACTGAGACAGTGAGCAACTGTTGGTATGATCTAGGGGAGAAATAATGCATGCACTAAGGGAGAAATAATGTGAATGGTATTTTTTCCATAGTCATATAATATGTTCATAATAATTTCCAATAAAATTAACAACAGATGAACCAAACTTGACCCAGCTATAGTCTATGCTAGTACCATTGAAAGTAGTATATGACAATGTAAGGTACTTACTCCCAGGGAAGATCACCAACAAGCATCCAGTCTGCATCCTTATCCTCATATGTAAGGACATACTCCTGGTCTTTGAGGGCATCCACCTTTGAGCCATTAGTCAGCCTGTCTTTGCTTGATGATTTATGCAGACCACTTTGACCTTTAAAATCACAGGCTAAGTAAATATCCTTGTAAATAAAAAAGACATACTGTGCAAAAACTGTTCAGTGATTTGTATGGTATTTCCTTTCTGTTCACACATTATTACATTAATCATATTTTTTTTAGGAAAACACGAGAGGGAGTCCCAACTGTGCTTTTATTAACACCAAGTTAAACTTTACATGTAGACTGAAGAATATTGCATTAATCATTACTACTCCCGCTGTTGCAAATTGTAGTTCACTTTGGATTTTTAGATACATTGATTTAGGTGCATGGCAACCTAGTTATACACTATGTCTAGATACATAGTAAAAAGAAATGGATCTAGAAAAGCCAAAGTGAACTACAGTTTGGAAACAGAGAGTATTACTATTTGTTAGGTCATGAAAACGTGCATGTGTCCCAATTATTCGTCCATTGCTAAAGCTACATGGAGCTCTGATGAAAATTGAGCAGTGGAGCTAAGGCCGATGGCACTTAGATCGTGGCATGATAAGCAGAAAGTTTCTTCCTGTGCAAAAAATTGACTGTATGTTTGTACTTCGTGCTTTTTAAGATCATAGATAGATAGATGCATAAGCACAACACATCGCTGTATGAATGCTATCTTCACGCGAGCCTTATGAATCTTTGCATCAAGAAAGCAATTTTTATTCGACAATAATTACTCAAGCTCCTCCCATTCTTTTGGAGTAGCAAATCTAGACATCTAGTACATCACAAAGGACTTATAGCAACGGATCCAATCAATAAGCTTGCATACATGGCAGTGAACGGCGCAGTACTACTTAACTTGCGCAATTAAAACAGGGGTAACGCATGAAAAAAGAAGCATGGAACCGAACCCCACTCACCAGTGATGAAGCAGCTGAACATCTTCTGAAGCGCCATGGAGAGGTCCTCGTAGCTGGAGTACATCTTGATATCCACCTTCCTGAGGTAGGGCGCGCCATCCATGCTGACCTTGACGTACATGGGGCCGCCGCCCCCGCTGCCTCCGGACGCGGCCTCCTCCGCGGGCGCCTTGCTCTTGGAGGCGGTCGCGGCGGGGTGTTCTTCCGGTAGTTCCGCACGGGCGGCCATCCCACCACCTGCGCCCTGCACGCACCCACGGATCGATCGACAGGCAGCACCGCATCGATCGGTGAGCACAAAACAGTAGCGCCTGCCTGCGACGAATCGAAGCGGGGGTAGGTCGGTCGGTCTTACTTGGCGGCCGGCGGAGCGGTGGGGAAGCCTGCTGCTGATGCTGCTTGTCGTCGCTAGCCTTGGCAGCGGTGCCGCTGGGGCGCTGGGCGGCGGGGTCCGGGAAGGCGCGCTTGGCGGATGCGGCCGCCGGCGCCGCTGCCTTGGGGGCAGCCGGGAGCGTGCCGAGGGAGAGCGCGGCGGCGACGTCCTCGCAGCAGTCCCGGTCGGGGGACTCGGAGCCCGGCAGGCCGAGGCGGAGCGTGAGGCGGGGCGCCGGCGAGGATGAGGACGAGGAGGACGAGGTCGGCGTCGGCGGCGCCGCGGCGGCGGCGGAGAGGCCGATGTAGTCGTGGGGCTCGAGGGGCGGCGACATTGGGGCGGGTGGGCGAGAGAGAGAAGAGACAGGGCGAGCTGGGGCCTGCGGGGTAGGGTGGGGGTGGTGGGTTTGGAGTGGAGGTGAGGTGAGGAGGGGGAGCGAGAGCAACGACTTGTTGGAGTAGTGGTGGTGGTAATAAAAGTGGCCGACCGGGAGGATTTTTAACGATTTTTTTTTCTTTTTCCGGGCGGGGGGCTTGTCCGCTTGTCGTCTTGTCGCGCGGTGTTTTCTGCGGGCTTCTATGGTGGGTCTCGATGCGTGGGGTGGGAGTCTGCTCTGTGGGGTCGGGCTTGTGCGGCGTCCTCTCCTGGTCAGCTCTCTCTCAGCTGCTGCCTTGCGTGCCTTGCGAACCGGCCGGCAAATAGCCAGGTCGGCGACGACGATGCTAGTTTTGGGAAGTGCACGTCATGTCTCCAAGCAATCCATCCACGGGACAAATTGGCCGTCCGCAAGCTAATCCAACCCCATCGTGTTTAGTATTTAACGACGTTTTCCACCTACGAGAAGCGTCCATGACCATTGACCAACAAATACGGAGAGTACGGTGTTCCTTGAGTCTGGAGAAAACAACTAGGAGAACGTGGATGGATGGAAAAGGCCAGTCTGGGACTAGTCCTACCAGAGCTGACGACGTCACGGCAGACGGCTCGGGCCAACGTAGACGTGGGGATTTGGCTTCATAATCGGCAGCTATTTAACATAACACGGCGGACCAATTGCTACTGGTTACTGTTTTCACCACTCCAAACTCGTCCTCCTCGGTTGTTCCGCAATTTTGGCGCATGTCCATGGTAAACAGTGATCCTTGATCTCTCTGAATTCTGAAACATGCGAGTCCTGTGCTGTGCACGACGTGTCCGGGTACAAAACAAGTACAACACCAACTGTTGTAGGAGTACGTTGGAGACTTGGAGTAGTACTTGGTTTCCCTGACCAATGGCTAATAACTACTGCTATATCAGCAGGCAGCAGGAGTCACGATTAGGTGGTGATGAATGAAGGATGGAGTAGTTAGGTGCAGGTTGTTGGTGCGTTTGGACTGATGTGGTGCGCGTCTTCGGCGTGTTTCATGAGCAAAATCGAAGCGACCGAACATGAGGGGAAAGGAAAATTAAGGCGCACTAGTACACACGGTCGTGGGGTTGGGGCGCAGAGACGAAACCGCCGACACGCGAGAAAGACCCGACAGACACGTCCCGGCCTCTCCTCCCGGGCCTCACAGCCAGCCACACGACCTCGCGCGCGCGCACCAAACCCACCCCGCACCGCACGCCACGCAACCCGTTCCCGTGCTCCCAGCCGTGTGCCCGTGCCTCCTTGGCGCTAGCTGCTCCCCCGCGCGCACGGACACGGGACACCGGCACGCCCCATGAAGTAGGTCGGCATTTTCCTCCATCCCATAGCACATCTGTCTTTTTATGCAAGAGCCGGCAACAACAAATATGTTGGTCATATACAGATAGAGAAAAAAAAAAAAAAACAAGTTTTGTAACTAGGAAACTGACATCAACAAGGAAGAGCTAACAGAGAGGGAACCACCGCAACAAATATACAAAACATTAACGATGTTAAGAATTCCTCAATTAGAGGAATGATGGGCTCATACCATATGAGCCTTGGTCTTATATGCCTTGGAGGCTATCTCTATATATATGGACTACATGTATACCTATAATGACTAATGAAAAAGATGGCTCCCCTCATACATCCGTGTCTTTCGTGTTGTTCTTCTTGGAACCTCAAAACTCATAAAACGAAGACCACCTAACGTCACGCAACATGTCATTAAAAACAAGTTTTATAACAAGGAAAAGAAAAGTCGAGAAGATACACAAACGTCGAACGAAGAACCAAGGTTTTCTAACCAAAAACTCCTGAAAAGACTACCTCACGAGGGTGAAACCATCCAAAAAATGATCACCGAACGTCACCCGACATATCATTAGAAACAAGTTTGTAATTAGCGAAGGAAAAATCGAGAAGATACCGCAGATATCGAACGGAGAATAAAGTTTTTTTCCAACCAAAACTCCTGAAAAAAGGAGAGGACCTCACGAGAATGTCTCCAACAAGTAGTCATTAACACCGACACATATATTTGACTCTAGTGCAAGCCAAGAGCATCCACATATATTTGACTCTGTTGCAAAAGACATGGTTGTATGGCAATAGGAACGAGTTAAAGAATTCCCATCGTGGACACCAGGACTTAAGGTGGGACCCCTCAAAGATCGCAATTAAGGTCGATAATTGATAATTGTAAGGTTCAACATGTTTTTGAACTTATCAGCCGTAAAAAAACCATCAGTCGAACAACTCAATTATGCATGTGTGGTACAACAAGTTAACATGAGTTTCCCATTCCCAACAATATCCTTGGTGCCTGATTCCGCATCGCCAGTGCCATGTTTTTCTTTATGCAGCAACTCATTCTTTCTCCTTGATACCTCTATGGAATTCAACGAATAAACTTTAGCTCCCCATCTCTTTCCTTCCCTATCCGTTGTGTTTGTATTTGTATGTTGTATGGTGACTAAATGTACTCAGTGGTGAATTAGGATTTAATGAAAGTGAGGGCCGAAGTCATCTTTAACTTATGGAGCCCTCATTTTTCTCTGTTTTAAGGCTTAAAAAAATAGGAGAGGCTCCATTGTCATGGAAGTGGTAAGAGGAGTTCAAGCCTCACTCGCCCCACCACTAGATCTGCCTTTGAATGTACTATTACTATTTCTGATTGTATTATGAATTGAATATTGAGTTCTACTAAGATTTTACCGCTCAGTTTTGGAGGCGACGATGTTTCTTCACGGTGCCATTTTGTTGTCGTAGGTAAATCCTTGTCCCTTTTTGCAGTGCAGGATCCTGTTTAGGGCTTGTTCGGTTGTTTGGGATTAATTCCAACCAGAACCAATCCACGCAGTGTCACGAGCTAGCAGATCTTTGACATGCAAATAGCTTCGACGGGAATTCGTTCCACTTCATGCAGCCCCTACACGTTCAATTGCATGCAGCTTCTACACGGATTCATTCCACTACCCGAGAGTACGGGCTTGATTCCAGGCGAAGGTGATGCATGCTCACGTACTAGCACAATCATGGAGTAGCTAATTTGCTTCCCTACCAATCCTGCAGTGAGCTAACTAACACGCATTTTAGAAGAAACCGGCTGGATTGAATCCTGGCAGGATCGGTCCACAACCGAACAAGGCCTTATGCGTTTTGCTTCCCTCCACCTCACCATCAACATCCAAAACCATGATGATTTTCGAACAATTTCATGGACTAGGTGAAGAACGGCTTGTTCCTTGACAAGATACACGTGCATATGGAGTGCTGCAACGTATATACAATTAATCAATTAGCTCTGAAGAGCAATTCAATTTTAGTTTTGTTGTGATTCTTGCGTCGGATGTTATCAAATGATTTGTTGTTTGTGGTGGATTTGAGGCAGGCTTTTGCACAGTTGAGTAGTTTGGAAGTTTTCTGAATTAAATCCTAATTTTTTTTTCCCTAGTAATGTCCCTACACTTGTTTCCCAAAAAGAACAAGTGTTTGTTGGGGACGTCATTTGTATAGATATGATTTTCCCTCTGTGATTTGGATTTTTCCCCCTAGCCCTGAAGAAAGTCAGCAGCACGTCGGTGTGGACTGTCGACGCTCGACGGCAAGTTGGCGACCGATGATGTCCATCTGCTGCCCTTCTTTCCTGGTGTCTCGTGTCTCGATTCTCGGCTATACTGCACCTGCACGTCCCCTGCTGCTGCCGCTGCTTTTGCTAACCTAGCAGTAGTAGTGGTTCCTTGACACTCCCACAACAATGCCATGCTATGCCAGTGCACCGCGCGCGCAGGCAGAGCCCCGCCGGCCGGCCACATGCGCGGGGGCAGCACAGCAGCGCAGGCGTAGAGTAGGTGGCTGCAGGCTGCCGCTTGCCGATGCGCGCCTTAATGAGGCTAGCTACCGTCCGTCTACGAGTAGCCTCTGCTGCCCTGGTTGCCTGCTACTCCTACTCTCGTGTGTTCACTTCACTGTCCCCCCGGCCATGGCGGATGGCGCCATGCGCTCATCATCATCGCCTCAGCCTCACAGAGAGAGAGGAGAGTCCCGTGGTGCGTCGAGCGCGCGCGCGCTCTGTCGTCGGCTCGCGCCCGTGACTCCGGGTCGCCGTTTCCAGCTTCCACCGTCAACGTGCCTGATGTCGTGCTCTGTGCTCACATCACCACAGAAAATTTCCTCATATCCAGCACAAGACAGAGGCCACTACTATGTTGCTGTGTTAGAATAAGCCCCTACTAGATCATTGACTAATCCAAAGTGGCCGGCCGGCCGCTCGCTTTGCTCGACACCGAATCAGGTTCCTCGTTAAACAAACGAACCATCGCCACCGACTGCTCTATTGCCAATTGACAATGGTAGAGGAGCATGACGCACCAAGAGAGAACGTACACCATCAGATGTCGAGTGTTGCAAGCTTCAGAATACCAAATGGGAAGATGCAGACACGTTTGGTAGTCAGGTTTACAAAGCCATTTAGCACGGGCACGCGCGGCCATGATGAAAGCCGAGCGCCGGTTGCCGCTCGTCCCTTGTCCAGCGCCGGCCGGCGCGTGTCGCCGCCTGCCTGTCTGCCCCTCGGCTCTCTCGTCCGCCTGCTCGTGCCCGCTGCCTGCGCACACTGGCTCCTTCCTCGGACAGCACCACCGGCCGGCCGAAGCAGCGCACCAAACACACGAAAAGGGAAGTAAAAAGCCCAGAAGAACACCAGAAGCCATTGCCTGTCTGTTCCTCCCAGTGGGGGCAGCCGCTGCCGAAGCCGTGAACTGGCAGGCGGCGCCCAGCCTTGCCCGTACGTGCCCGTGCGTGCGTGCGTCGGTGCCTGCCTGCGAGTACGACGAAAGGCACCCACCATGCGCATGCATGGTGGTGCATCGCTGCCGGAGCACTGGCGCTTCGATGCACACACACGCTGCGCCAAGACGTGCAAGCGTGCTGCGGGGGTCGGACCGGTGCTCAGCTGCAGCTCTGCAAGCGCACGCTCGAACGAGAGCAACAGTACATAGGCGCTGGCTCAACTGGAAGTCAACTCGTGTCCGTCTGCTTCCATGGCCCAAGTGGTTTTGGTCACAAGTAGCACTAGTAGTAGAAGGAGCAGGATACCGGCACCGGCAGCCGGCCGGCAGGTCAGCGGCAGCGCTAGTTCTGTTGTCCAAACTGCGTTGCCTGTTCCTCTGCGTTCACCATGTCCCTCTGTAGTCTTGCCTGAGCAATTGAGCATCTCTCCTTTTCAGTATAATAAAGGCTTCCTGAGCATCTTACCACTGTTTTCGAGCGTATAACTGCACATCTCTTTTTTTTTTTTTTTTTGGTAAGTTATTTTCTAAAATTTAGATAGATTAAAAAAAACTATTAATAATTTCATCACTACTTCATGAGAAGATTGGAAACTTAGTAAGTTTCTATAAAGCTTTTATGAGGAGCATCGTAAAAACTACATGAATTGGCTCTAAACTCCACGTTTTCTCTTTGAGTGGAGTTTGAAGAGCTAGTATGTTTGGCAAACCTAGACCAGATGGGCACTAGGGTCTTTGTGTCAAAAAAATGGATGGAGTAATTACAAACTGGTATGTTTTGTTCCCCAACTTTTCTCCAAAATTTTCATCACATCATCAAAGTATTAAATGCACCAAAAGGCGCATGTCCGGGGTATGAAATGTAGGTAACAAAATAACTAATTACACAGTTTAGATATACATTGCGAGACGATTCTTTTGAGCCTAGTTACCCAATGTTAGAATAATATTTAACACAAACAAGCGAAAGTGCTCTGGTACTTTCGGTTTTGCTACAATGCCAATTTTTAGGGATCTAAACACACCCATAGAAATTTTTAAATGTTGGGGCGGTTGTAGCTTCTCCCCTAGCTTGGCTAGAGAGAAGTTCGAAAAGTTAACTTCTCCCCTAGCTAAAGTGAAAAATAGCAATTTGTTTTTGGGAGGTACTCCCTCCATCCGAAAAAAAGAATGCAATTTCGTTTTTGAGAAGTCAACCAATTTCAACTTTGACTAAATTTATATAGAAAATTATTAACACTTTGAAAGGTCCTAATGGCTAGAGAGGGGGGGTGTTGAATAGTGTATTAAAAATTCTTGCAACAACACTAAACACCCGGATTAGTAAATAAGATGCATGGAAGCTAAATAAGCGGTGCTACACACTATCTATGCAAGCCACAAGTCAAGAGATGATATTTCTAATATCTCTAAGATCACTCAAGGGCTATGTCACTAGTTTACTCCTAGGTGAACAAGCAAGGCTAACTAGATTAACAACTAGGAGCTAAACAATCCTATCAAGCTACACAACCTAAGCAAGATAACTAACTAAGCGCCCTAGCAAGATATACTACTAAGTAATGCAAAGAGGTGCTAGAATATAATACCACCGGTGTAGTGTCGAGGTTGTAGCCAATCACCGTTTACAAAGAAATCTCCAACGAGCAAGAACAAGTGACACGATGATTTTTCACCGAGGTTCACGTGCTTGCCTAAGACGCTTAGTCCCCGTTGTGGCGACACACACTCACTTGACGGTTGCTAAGCTTAATGGCCGGTGCCAAATCTCGGGTGGGAGCTCAAGCAAACGATCACAAGAGAGGGTCCAACAAGCCACGAGCAATCCACTAGTGCTCCTTTCGCGAATCTCGCGGGTAAGGAACGACCCCTTACAAACCACCGGTGTGGCCTCGAACAAGCTCCAATCGAGCTCAACACCGCCTCTTGCTCCAAGCCGCCAGTGGAACCAAGCAAATTCCCAAGAGAAACAAGATCCCGCTGGCTTCTCCAAGGATGAAGTGCCTCTAGATGCAAGACTATCAAGCAATGCACTTCTATCACTCTCAATCTCACTCAAGAATCGGTTAGAGTGAAGAGATGAGTGAAGAGGAGTCTCACAAGCTCACAAATGAGTTAGGCTGTTGAAATGTGCAAGAGAGACTCAAAGAACCGGCCAAGGCACTATATATAGACCCCAAGTCGAAAATAGAGCCGTTGGCCAAAAGTTCCTTCTTCGCCGCTGCGCGCCGGACGCGCCCGGGGGCTGCGCGCCGGACGCGCCCGGCGCTGCGCCCGGCGGGGGCCTCCCGACATGCTTATGGATCCGCAGACGGCGCGCGCGGCCGGACGCCAGCGCCGCGTCGGCGCTGTTGTCCACGCGTTGTCGGATTCGGTTGAACGGCGCGGACGACGCCGGACTGGTTTTGACCGCGTCGGCGCTCCTCGCCGGACGCGTCATTCGACGCGATTGGAACTTTTACATCTGCGCCCAGCGTGATGTGGCGTCCGGCGCGAGTAGAAAAGTTCCACTTCATCGTTGCGCGTCGTCTTTCCATCTTTCCAAGTTTCGCTTCTTGTCTTGAGTTGCCAACACTTCGAAATGTGTCCCGTGAGCACAAGTGTTAGCATGTCGCGATTGGTTAGACAAGAACGGTTAGTGCTCTCAATCCTAAATGCATATGCAAGTCAATTGGACCTAGAAGCACTTCACCAAAGGATTGTCGCGGCATCCCCTCTTGATAGTCGGCTATCTATCCTATAATGTGATCACACGCTCTATCGTGTCTTGATCACGAAAGGAAAACCCTATCAAGATACCTTTGCCTTGATCTCAGGGTTCCTCTCAAGCCGATCACCGAAGCTTGACGATCCATCATGTCCACAATCATCGTCCATGTTCATGATCATCATGCTCCTTGTCATCCATCTAATCCTATCTCATAAGTCACACTTAGAGCAAAGGATTAGTGCCACAAGTGTGTCATCAATTTCCAAAACCAAACATAGAGATTTCACACTTATAATACAAAAGTAATATCAATAGATTCGTGACGTAATATATTTTCATAATAAATTTTGTTTGAGACATTAATATTAATTAATATTAATTACTATAAAGTTGGTTAAACTTTTAGTCAAGTTGACTTGCACGATTCTTATAGTTACATGTTTTTTTTTGGATGGAGGGAGTAGGCTTGAAAAGTGAAATAATTTTTGGTAGAAATTTCAAATGAATTTATCTTGTGAAATGAGCCCCTTCCGATGTAGGCCACACGGCACCTAACCCATTTCCTTTTCTTTTCCCCAGGAATTGGGCCCTTTCGTACAGGCCCAGCCTAAGCCTATCTCGGCAAGTTTTTTTTTTATTAGAAAAAAAAAAAAGAGGTCGGCAAGCAATGGTGTACGATTTTCTTTACAAATATGAATATTAATTTCTATAAGTTTAATCAAATCTAATAAAGTTTGACTCTTCGAGAAGTGATATGTGTATATATATTTCAGGATGAAGAGAGTGTGTCATACCCAAGGACAAATCAAGGATAAGGCGTCCCGCGAATTGGCTTGTAGTCCAATGGTAGGGACGGTCAAATGGGGCGCTACCCACCGGGGGTTCAAATCCTGGTGCTCGCACCTTTTCTTGGGATTTTCGGGATTTCCGGTGTTGTGCATTAAGTGGTAGCGGCGTTCCGTCGACGACGAGGCGCCAATGGTGACTTCGAGAATCTCCAGATCTGCCGGGTGCTCGATCTTCGGAGGTGCTCATAGGGGGTAGGGTTTGCGTACTGTGTTCACGAGGGGTGAGTGTGCGTGCGTGTTGTGAGCGTCTGCGTTGTCTTGTGTCATTCTCAAAAAGGATAAGGCGTCCCATGCTCCCTTGAATCACCTTCTATTTTTTTTTTCTTGAAGAAGAAGAAAGAGAGAGAGAATGAAAACAAGAAAAAAAAAAAAAAAGAGAAAACAAAACTCTTTCAAGCATCTTCACCAAATCTTTTTTTTTCTAAAACCTATCATATAGAGAAATGAGGTGAAAAACTATGCTTTGAGTCCCATCCTCATCCCATTTTCCATCTTTCCAAACTCTCAAAATTTGTGTGGATCCCTCAAACAAAAGGAAGACAATTCTCCATCCTGTTTCCCTTCCTCAAAACAGTTATTTTCGTGTGACATCTCCTGTTAGTTTGCATCCACCTCAACACATGCCGCTGGTTGTCCTAATCGAGTTCACGGTGGCTAGGTTGTCATTGCACCCCGACCGCACGCCGCCGAATTTGGTTTAAAAAGAAGCCACAACACCATGGGGCGGGGCCGTCGAAGAGACCTACCGTTAGGGATGGCCGGATGGCAACAAGGCGGGTCGAGGCAGGTGGAGCACCCATGCACCTAAATCCGAAACCCGAAACTTAAACATGACCTGACCTTGAACCCTGAATACTTTTAAATTTGCTCACCTGGTCATAGTCATATTCTGGAATATGCTGCTAGGCGCATTTGCTTGCACGTCGTCCTGCAATATGCTGGTAGTTGATCATGCAAGTTTCTCCCGATCTCCCTCCTCGACGGCGACGAGACATCGTCGTCGGTCGTCCACGGGCCTCTCGCTAGGTGAGACGTACTCTTACCCGTCCAAATGGCAAGATGGTACACCGGTACAGACTGCAAACGTCCTTTGAATTCTCCGTGCAACATCGTTTTCACTTTTCCGAAGGGAAAACGCCTTGCTCCCGCTCGGAAAAAAAAAAAGATGCTATTGATCGAGAACGTACAGGGGGACGTCTGTAGTGGTTGAGTTCTAGCTAGCTCACTACCACAAGCACGCACGCCCAACGACTTTGAGCAGGATCTGCCTTAATTTGAAAAAGATAGTTTTTCCGTTCCGCGAGGGGGTCTTGAAAGTGACCACGTTATATATTCTAAGCAACCAAGCGAGGGTTTTAGGTTTTGACACGCATCGGTCTTTTATTTTTCGATGTTTTTTGTTCAGGTTTATTTATCTTGCACGTTTTTTGTTTGAACATTTTGCCTAAATTAAAGCATGGTCCTGGACACGGCTCAGCTGCCGGCAGATTGTTGAGGAAGAATCGACGGGCGTGAAATGTTTTGGATGCTTCCTCGTATTCTCTCACTGTGTAAACCTACACCAAAAGTTGGATACGTTTCCACAACGTAGCAAGTGCAGCTAGCAGAACATCAAGGCCTAAAAAGTCCAAAATGTACGTGTCCGAAACCAAACGCACCGCCACCCCCATCGTGCTCTGCATCTGCGTGCGCAGTCTGAATGGCCGGACTCGTTGCCATTGGGAAGTAGCTAGCCAGTGTTGCTTTGCAGCGCGGCGAGGTTAGGGTTAGGTGGTGACAAATACTAGAAAAAAAAAAACTGTCCAAGGCAAACAAAGCACCATGGGCGCTGGGCGCAGCATGGATGTTGTTGTCGATAAAGCTAGCGCAGGTTTGGTACAGGATCGCGGCGGTACCCAGATCCAAAAAGGGACCCCGCAACGCCACAATCTTCACGCGAGTTGCGAAATACCAAACTCCAACAGAGACACAGGACCAAATCGCTTTGTCAAGCTTGTTTCCTTTCTCACTCACTCTCTTCTCTTGCATGGACGACTTTCTATGCTGCTTCCATCCAGGGCATAGATTTGTAGCTCCCTCCTTCGTCCATCCAACGTCTGGACTTCTAGAGGTTGGGAGGGCGACACTATGCATATCATATATACTAGCCGCATATTGTCGGTTATTATGTCATGTTCATATCGTATCCTCGATGCTACGCAAATAAGCAGACGCAGAGCAACTCTAGGGACAGAGCATCTTCAGAAATTTTTATAAAACAACTTCGATTATTTAGGGGAAAGTCCATTAGGATATGGTCATCTCCAACATAACACTTTAGCTAGCAATATATATCTATGTAACAATATATTAGTTAAATAAAAGTATCTATATGTAATATGAAAAATAGCAATGGCAACATCTTCTACCATGAAACAATATACTAGTTGTCTTTTTGCATTAATGTAGTGATGGCAATATCTCCTACCATGAGAGTTCCTTATAATATACTCCATCATCCCCAGAAGAACATGACTTCGCTCTCTGCTGATTTATATAAATATACTACTATCTATAATGCATAATAAGCATTATTAAATTAAACATAGAATAAGTTTTTTAATAAATATATTTAGAAATAAAAAAATATTATAAACTTAGGCAATTTAGGAATTTTGATGCCTCGATAAACGAGGTTTACATCCTCTTCGAAATGGACAGACACGAGAGTAGAAACAATGAGATCCAATTCATGTAAACCAACAAAGGACTTGTACTTACTTGAGTTTGCCGCGTACCCGAAGAATGAGTTTGTTGCTCTTCGCACCGTCTCTCTCCACGTGCTTCTTTCATCACACATTAACACAAAGATCGATCAATCAAAAAAGAGGAAACACATTAACACACCCGCGCCCAACAAATCCTCGTTGACCACTCAAAACGTCCTACGACATGACCTCATGCTTACGTCACCGGGGACAGCTCGCGACACGCTACGGCTATAGCGACCGACTCCCAAAGAACAAGGGCGTCTCCTAACGAGCTGACGTGGCAGCCGCAGGCCGCGGCGGCGCCATACTCGTCTGCCAGCTGGACACTCTGCGGGCCCCAAGTGTCAGGGGAATTTCAGGCCGTACGATCGGCGCGGCGGAGGCTCCGATGTGCCGCCACGTCGCATATCGACGGCGGGTGCCGCGTCGCTCGTTGGTGGCTTCCTCACGACTCCAATACACCGTTTTTTGCACGTAGCACCCCGGAGTTAAGTTAATTTGGGTTCATCAGGAGAGATTAAATAAAGACTTTGACAGCAAGCTTTTCTGTTATTTCTTAGAACGCACTTAAAGCAAGGTTATTGGGTGTGGTCTGGTGACAGGGACACTTAATTTGGGTATCTTTAAGATTCTCGCATTGGATGCGTGCACCACATGACACGGATGGATGTTGGATGGTGGTTGCCATGCCGTGTGAACAAGTTTTTAATTAGATAATATTTAAAGGTGGCATATATTATATGCTGGTGTATCTCACAAAGATGAAAGATGCTTTCCCATCTCATCATGTATTAAGACCAAGAAGAGTAAGGGGTTATGCAAGACGGGCATGAAGAATAATGACCGACAATATTTTCTCATTAATCATTGAAAAGGTAACTTGTCCATCCCTAGGATGATATTCTAACTTTACGAGGACCAAAGGGTTCAACTTATTGATCCGAATTGGGAATTCTTCTGTTATTGTGTACATTTAATCATACAACTATATTTAGTTATGAATTTATTGACCTCGGATGGAATTTCTTCTGTTATAGCATACATTTATTTACTTATGCAACTATATTTAGTCAAGTGACAAATTATGAATAAAATATACACTAAAACCAACGATCCATTGCATTATTGTAAGGTCAGAAACATATGCCGTCAATTTTCCTTTTTTTTCTTTGTCTACACATCATTGACTACCGCTAACCTTGATGATCTAGTCTAGTCAATGGTTTTTTGGGGCTCAAACCTTTGTTTATGTTATTATATATACATAATGGGATGCTATACATAATTTCTTGGTCCATTTCATGTCCTTTGTTTGGTTAAGAACTAGTGTACCAATAGGTTCCATTTTCATCACCGATAAAGCCAATGGATAATTTAGTGCCTTACCATGTGTTACAAATGTTGTGCACTAGAAAGATAAGCTTCACCAAATAACTAAACAATGATATGCTTTTAAGTTACTAGACACAACGACAATATTTTTCAATTCCCTTTTCTTTAATTTACACATCATGTTCTATCTTGATCATAGTAAGGGTAAATTTATCAACCATTTATCGGTTATGAGGTTTACCGTCTATTCTCGCCATCACAAAATCTAGAAGAATAAAAACAGCGATCATACCTACATTTGTATTACATATACATATATACTAATGTTTAATTTTGTTACTGACTAGTACGATGTCTATGGGTTTGTTCGCTTCTACTAAAGCAACACTTTTTTGCTCTGAGAAGATGTTGCATGCGTACTCTAAGGGAGTGATTGGATGGCGTGCGCGGATGAGCCGACCCTACGCGGCGGCCGGTTAGTGATTGGTGCCTGTGCACGCGCACACAATGCAGAAAACCTAGGCATTATATGTGTGTGCAAGCATCGATCGAGCCCGCCTCGCGGGAAACAAACTCCATTTCGTTTTCTCGCTAAGGCTAGTAGGGTATGAGAAGCCACATTTTCACCCGTTTTGGGTGAAGCCTTCATCTAGCTAACCAATTAGCGTAGTCATGCATCCTAGGGGCAGTTGGGGCTTCTTCTCTCAACCACAATCAAGCCCAAATAGACTATTATGTGCAGTTGTGTAAAATGGTTGATTCAAACATCCCCTTGTAACAAGAGGTTCTTCTTCAGTCACCTCGAACACACAAGTGTGGCGTCATAGCATAGATATAAGAATAAGCTCATGGTTTTTTTTTAAACGTCAATTTCAAGACTTGACGAACACATTTTAAAGAAAGCAATGAATACATGCAAGGCTAGTGAACGGTCTAGTTGAGGTTTATGTCCCATTCTCAATAATATTCATATAATAATTTGATTGTTTTGGTACTTAGATTTTACTGTGTATCGAGCCATACATTATATCCAGATACTGAGTATATAATAAAATTGATATACCAAAGAGTCAAAGTGACTTATAATTTTTAGAAGTATACGTCTAGATATATATTAAAATCTATGTAACAAAAAGTCAAAGCAACTTATAATTACAAGGTATTATATGCACCATCTATGTCTAGTGGCATAGATATAAGCTTATATTTAAAAAATAATAATTTCATGTTCCATTTGAAGACTTCATATATGTATATTTTAAAGAAATCAATGAATCACCAAAAGTATTCTTGTTTGCCATACCGTGTTGAACTAGACAAAAGCGGCATGGCTATGGCTATCAATGATGAGTATCCTAAAATGCCGCGATCTGAGGGGCTTAAATGCAACAGGGGGCTCTCGTCTCCCTCACCTTCCCGACGGCGACTGCCCAGCGCAGCCATATCCCTCCTCCTCTTCTCCAACTCCTCTCTCTCGCTCTCTACCCTCACCAACTCCTACCTCCCGAGACGAATTCCGAGGCCGACACAAGAAAAGGGAAAGAACCAGAGGTAATTCGCCTTCCTGTGCTGCCGGGATTCTAGTTCCATTCCAATCCCCTCCGCGCCGGCCGGCCGGGTGCGCTGCCGCCACCCGGATCAGGCGACCTCGCGCCATCGACTCCATCTCTCGCCCTTCCGTCATCGTCTCCCCTGGGCGGCCGCGGAGCAAAGATCCGACCTGCTTGCTTCTCCTTTTGTCGGTAAGGACTCCCCGCTTGAATCGAAGCTCATTTCCCTATGCATAATTCGAAATTGTCCTTCAGTGGCGGATACCAATCGGTCCTTTTTTTTACTGTGCTGCGTGGTGGAGTGCTAATAGCTGGTAATTTTCTTCAATTTTGACCCCGCGTTAGGTGCGCCGCTGGACTCCGGTGCTGTACATGCTTGGCGACGGTGCTGAGCTCCTGCAATGGCCCGAAGAAATGCCGGCGCAATGCAGCGGGAGGGTTCGGCGGGGTCGGTTAAGGACTGGTCGGAATTCGACCCCTCGCCGTCCCCCAAGCTGGCCTACTCGCAGTCCTACGTCGCCATGAGAGGGCTGTTGACGGCGGTGGCTTCTCTGGACCCTGTCCTGATGTCCAGCAGCCTCAAGTCTCTGTGGGCAGCCTTGTCATCGCACAGGCACGCTCGGTCCTTGAGAGGCCAAAGTACAAGGGGATGAACTGGAAGAGGCCCATGTTCCATCTGCTTGTGTGCTTCTTGCTCGGAGTTTTCATTGGATTCACACCACTCTTCTCTCTAGATTTATCCAACAACATAGATTCTGAAAAATGAGACGCTTCCGTTCGATAGAGATATGGTCGACAGACAGATGCTGGAACTTAAAAGTACAAAGTTGGAGCCGTTTGTGGCTGCGGCAGAGTCTGAAGCTGCTGAAGAAAACCTGGTTGATGAGAGTCCTCCAGTTCCTGCGATGTTGGATGATGAAGTGGACTTCATCGAAGCGTCGCATACCCAACCTTCTGTTAATGACTCTGACTCTGTTGCAAGGAAACAGCTCATAATTGTGACGACGACCTCTGCTCGACCACACCAGGCGTATTACTTGAACCGTCTGGCTCAAGTGTTAAAAATGTGCCGCCTCCTCTTCTGTGGATTGTGGCGGGAGTGGCCATATCAGTCCCGTGAAACAGCAGAGATCCTGAGGTCTTCTGGGGGTTATGTACAGGCATCTTATCTGCAATCGGAACAGTACAAACATAAGGAAGATTGTTGTCTGCCAAAAGAACAATGCAATTTTTCATATCAAGAAGCACCGTTTAGATGGTATAGTACATTTTGCTGATGAGGAGAGAGTGTATTCAGTTGATTTATTTGAAGACATGCGAAAAAATCAGGTGACCTTTCTGTGCTGACACTTTCTTTGTTGTACTGAAATTTATAGTAGTTCTGTTTATGACAAATTTATTCATGGACAAATTTTGCAATGATAGACAATCCTAGCATAGCATGGATATACATGATTTACTGATGTACTTTTAATCATAATAACACTTTTGCATCGTTTGCTCGCTTTTGTGCTACCTTTTCCCATGCATTTTTGTCAATGCTATAAAATCTTTAACTGCTTGCTCCATATTGAGACTGTATGCCTGTGATTGTAGTTGGTATTAATTTTTTTCTTAAAAAATCTTCTGATATAGAGTGGTGTTGTAAATGGTACAATCAACTTTGCTAAAACAATGCTTTTCTAGAAACTAAAGGTTTGCTGTTTATTTGGTTGGATGGAGATATGCATTTTAGGTTGAGCTTGATGCAATAATCCAGTTCTTCCTTTTTTTTTTTTCCTTCCCCCCACTTTATCAGTCTTCCTTTCTAGTAGCTATAATTTCATTTTTGTGCTTCTGTGCTTACTAGAGCTGTAGAATGGCCCACCATACTAAAGCATATTTCATTTACAAAATTTTAATAGGAAGCAGAGGTTTAGCCATTTCTTTCCTCCACTAAATAAAAGCTTGCTTGATGATTACTTTAGATGCCTTTTAAAGGATATCCTACTAAGCATATCGCTTTTTTAGTTATTTAACTAACCACTTTCTGGTGTGGATGCAAATGCAATGTAGTATAGAACGTCCTGGTCCAGTTTTTTTCTCCCCTCGAACGCGAGATGCATGCCGTTTCACTAAAGAAGGAATCAAAGTTGCCACACCCACAAGATATCAGTTCACTCATGCCAAACAGAAACAATCAACGACTATTTTGCCATGTTAGCAATAGCAACATTATTCAGCTATTCCACTCCCAAGACCCTTAGCCCTTGCTGCGATCCATAGTGAAACCTCTCTAGAGTCTATCCGCAGTTCATAGCAGTGCGTCCAAGTCCAATTGTTACTGAATTATAATAGGTATGCAATAACCGTCACATTAAATTACAGAACAAAAATATTTCCTTGAGATTCCTGACACGACAGATGGCTGCTTTTTGAGAACAGCCTAGGATTTAGTCACTATAGTATAATAATGAGTGCTCCTGTAGTACTTTCTTCAATATTTACATGGGAATGTATGTTATTTATAATACAGTGATATTTACAGTTACCAATCTTCTATGAACACTTTTTGTCTAAAAGTGACAGTTGAAAATGTTCCACCTGCAGGCGCTTTGGTACGTGGCCAGTAGCAACACATGTTGGAGCCAGGTACAAGGTGATTTTGGAAGGGCCCGTTTGTAGGGGTAATCAAGTCACTGGATGGCATACAAACCAGAGAAGGGGTGTACCTCGTCGATTTCCAATTGGTTTCTCTGGGTTTGCTTTTTAACAGCACTATACTTTGGGATCCCCAGAGATGGAACAGCCCCACTTTAGAGTCTATTATACTCCATTCAGGTGGCAGAGGTGGCTTGCAGGTTAGTATTATCATAATTTTTATTAAAAGAAAAGTGAAAAAAAAAAGACGATTACATGTTTTCACATCACATATATGTGGACCTTTGGTTTCCTAATAGAGATAAATCTACTGTGTTGATGTTTGATTTTAATGGCAATATTTGCCTGACTAAATTTAATCCAGCAGAGCATGCTATAAATCACTCCAATGTCTCCTTTGTTGGATAAATCTGCAATATGATGGTTCACTAGATTCAGTGAATTACTGAAATTAAGATACAGCCTATTGAGAGGAATCTGAACCAAATGTAACCGAAGACCATTCATACATTAGAGATACATTAAGCCATTGTTGTTAAAATGTATAACTGCCACATGAAAATTTGTTATGGGTGGTATGCAGCACTGAAATAAAACCTACCTAAGAGCAAATACTTACTGGAGCACACAAAGAAAACTACTGTATATTGATGCAAATTGTGGCACTGCAGGAGTCAAGATTCATTGAGAAGCTTGTCGAGGACGAGACTCAAATGGAAGGCCTCGCAGACAACTGCACTCGGGTTATGGTCTGGAATTTTGACTTGGAACCTCCACAGCTGAATTACCCTAGTGGCTGGCAGCTGCAGAAGAACCTAGATATCGTCGTGCCCATAACCTAACCGCGATGTTGCTGCCCTTTTTGCTCGCTCCTCCTAGTGTGGAACGATGACGATGCCTATGCCTTCCTGAACTTGGTAGCGTCCAGGATCATGCGAAGCTGCTCTGCCCAGACCTGGTTCGAATAATGTGATACTAGTAACAACAGCTGAAAACAAAGAAGCCTGCCTGACAAAAAGGAAACATTCTTTCTCGCTGCATTCACAATGCTCTTCAACCTAGATAGGCTTGTATATTTCTTTTCCTTTCATTTTTTCTCTTTTTTTCTTGTTCGTTATATACACAATGCATACATACATACACATATTCATTCATTCATAAGTACATATATACATACAGATGTTAACGAAAGCGATCTCGCAACGCTGATGAGATGATGGCATTGTTGAGTTGTGCTTGTGCGATGGTGGTGTTAGGCAACCGATCTCCGTATCGGACGAGGCAATTAAGTTGAAGCGTACTATGGTAGCAGAGTATTGATTATATAAACTTCAAACTTGCGTGTCTCTTGCTCCACTTACGCTTGCCAAATAGTACTGCCTGAATCAATCGATCTTCTTCATCCTCACGACGCTTTGCCCTCTTTCCAATCCATGGCTTCACATCTGATCTCATTTGGCTCCTGCCTACGACTGAATCAAACTTCTGTGACTGACTGAAGATTCCAATTTCACAATCGTATCCTTTGCTTACTGCCACTAGTCACTACCATGGCCACTAGTCACAATCGTATTCCAATTTCAAACAGTAGCAGGAGTATATTTTATCTGTGAATGAACCACCATGGGCTAATATATATCACTACTGTGCTGTTTGGTTCGTGGAACAGTAACGCAAATGGAAATGAAACAAGTTCAAATCGTATGTATTGCCATAGCGTCCAAAGCTTAATTCCTTTACATTTGCGTCCACAGCGTTAAGTAATTCCTTTACATTTACGTTGCTACAACCTGAACCATGATTCCATGAACGGGAAGACTGCCACCAACAAGCGCATCAAGAGTGGCGCCTGCTTGTACCTGGTACTGCCAAGCCCCATCGTTCTTGGCATCCGTTGTCGTCTCATTCTCATTCTTCCTGGAGGAGCTCCTACTCCCTGCTCCACTCTTCTGCCACCACCAGCAGCAGTATAATCTTCATCTGCAGTCGCTGAAGGCCGCGTTTTCGTGCTGGAACCAGTGTTTCCAGCTGAGAATGGGTTGCTGCTCCTCTTGGCCTCCTGGGCAGTGGCAGCAGCGTCGTTGTCTAGAATCTCATCCCATCCTCCATATCCGCCACTGCTTGTGTTGCCTCCCCAGCCATCTCCACTGCTGCTGCTCTTGGTGTTACCATCATCTCCAACAGCAGTTGAGGCAGCATCAACAAAATCGTTAGAAACCCTTGACTGGTAGCTGCGTCTCCCTCCCCTCCCCTCATAATAGCTGCTGCTGCTACTGTTGTATCTATTGCCTCGATCACCTGTTGCGAAGTCAGTGGCGTCCTCAGGGTAATCTTCTTCTTCTTCTTCCTCTTGCACTGGTCTTCTCCACCTGTTGTCGCGGCTGCTTTTTCTCCTTCCCCATACAGCGTCAAGCAGAAATGATATGGCCGACTGACCGAGCGGGAACACCATGGCCATTAGAAAGGCCTTTGTCCCCGTTGCAGCAAACATGGACACAAGCATCACCGGTAGCAGGAATCCGTACATCTTAAATACCTAGGCACAAGTATAGAAAAGCAGCAGGCCATTGATCAGTCACTACAACAACGAAGCGCAATTATTCGTTCGTCCGTTGATTGATTACAGCACTGATCTGATATACATGCTAAATAACTGATGAAATGAAAAGCAGCAGCAACAGAAGCTGATAAGTCTGAGTTAATTGATTGCAGCGATCCCGATTAGAGAATTATAAGTAGAGTTTGGTTTAATTAGATATACTAGGCAAAACAAATAGTTCAATACTAGTACTATATGGTTGCTTGATTTAGTACCAGAAAAAAGTGATGGATAATTTGATTTGATTTGATTTCAAGCATTTTTAATTGTAAGTCAGAATACTGTTCCCAATCCCATTAACGCTTACTGTACAGTTAGGTAACATTAGTATCTACTATCAAGGTTCAAAGCACGCAAGAAATAGAAATTATTGATGACATAAAGAGCGAGCGTACCAGAAAGGGAAAAAATATAGGAACATAAATTCTATACAGTACGTATGTAACATTAGTATCTACAATGCAATACCTTGGAGAACCAGGGCTCGTCGAACAACTCCCCGGCCCCTCCAAATCCAGAGAACCCAGCCTCATCCTCGTAATCGTAATCGTAGTCGTACTCCTCCTCCTCCTCTATAGAAGAGGAACCGTAGTCTTGTTGGCTGCCGTCGGGGTCGGACCACCACCTCCTCCTCGTCGCCCTGCTGCTCGTGGTGGCGGTGGTGCTGTCTCTTCCATGGGAGGTGCCGTTGGAGAACCACCAGCTGGAGGAGCGGTGGCGGAGGGAGGAGGAGAGAGGAAGGGGCGGTTTGCCTGGTGGTGCTGGAACTGGAGGCGCGGGGGCAGGAGCTACTATCATTGCATTGCCTGCCGGCCGCCCGGCCGCCGCTGCCGCGCTTTCCCGCAACAGAAAGCTGTGTACACGGAGGAGAGGGAGAAGATAATCTTTCCCTTTCCTTTTTTTTAAAAAAAAAGAAAATCCAAATGAAAAAAAAAAAAAGAAAGAAAATCCAAATGAACTTGGGCTAAGTGGGGCCAGAATCCAGTGTAGCACGAGCTTCCCACGTGCATCAGCATCAGCAGTAGCTGTTTTTTCGTTTCCCCCTTACATCTTGTTTGTTGGTTGGTACTTATCAAGCGGCCATTCTACCATGTTTTTTCCTCACAACAAATCAACATCAATTAGAATTAGCTACCCGTAAACGATCCACAGTATCTAGCTTCTTTTAACCTGCCGACTCCATCAAATAGAGACAATTCAGCTCGGGTTAGGCGAACCTTGATCAAGAGTTTTGTAGCATAATACTAAGTCGAAGCCGCCTCCACGCTGGCGGAACCCCTAACCCGCGCAGCCGCCCTCCCTTCCCCACCCTATTTTCGCCGTGCCGCCGCCGGAGCAGGCAGCCGGCAAGGCCAGCGTTACGCCATGATGGTGGCGGCAGGGCCACGTTTTTTCTGGTGGTGTGGCGGCGGCAGAAGTCGCGATTCCGGAGAGGCGACTTCGCCCGGCTGCGTGGCGCGCGGCGGCCGCCACCACGACACGGGCGGCGCCGCCAGAGCCCGGGCGGGCGCAGACGGCGAGGATGGAGGGGTTCTCAGATCGGGCGGCGCCCGGTTGTACGACGCGGAGGTGAGCGACACGGTCGCCGATCTACCGTCGTCCGCGGACCGCGGCCTCTTTGGCCGTGAGACCGGGCAGCCCAAGGTGGTTCGTTGGTGGCGGGTTCGTCGTTCCCCTTCGCCCCTTTGCGGCGGCTGGGGGCTAGGATCCCCGGCAGGCGCAGGCGGCTAGGATGGAAGGGTTCTCCAAGCGGGCGGCGCCGGATGTGCGACGCGGCGGGCGGTGGCGACGTGGTCGCCGATCTACCGTCGTTCGTGAAAACGGGCGGCGTCGACCAGAGACCGGGCATGCGCAAGGTGGATCGATGGTGGCGGGCTTTGTCGCCCTCGTGGTCGACGTGGTTGGCGGTGGTGCACCGACGGAGGTTGGCCGACCGGGAAATGCGGGGCGAAAATTTGTTTCATGGCGAATAGCGGTGGCTTCAAGTTGTACCTGCTGCGGTGGTGGCAACCGGGCTAGGCGGCAATGACGGTAGCCAATTCAAGACAGGCGACGGCGGGGTATCCATCGGCGGCGCTTCGGATCGTTGGACGAACGGTATGGCTTTTGGTCCGGCGGCGGGCAATGCTACCTTGTTTTCGACAGCGGTGGCGCTGCGGGTGCCACATTCCTCGTTGAGGCGTTGTCTCTTTCAAAATGATCTCTCCGGTGAAAACCCTACACCGGTGCCTCTCCGGTGGGCGATGATGGCGTCGTCGTATGTCATTTTCTTGTTGAAGACGTCGTTTTTGGAAGATCTCTTGGTTTTTGTCGGCTATGGTGCCGGCATCTTGGTGGTTCACCTGGTGCATATACTTGGTGCTTCATGCCGTTGTCAAGATCTCGAGCTCCTCATTAGAGATGCATTTTTCCGTCAGTTTTTTTTCTTTTATTTAGTTGTACCAAGTGTGGTCTCGTGACTTTTGTCTTACCTGAAACACTGGTTACCTTTCTCTGTAACTTTTGGCCTGATTCTACCCGTTGGTAGATGAAGTCGGGTATGAAATATATCCTTTATCTAAAAAAAAGTCATATAGAGTAAAATATAGTAAACAAAACACCCACCGTTGATGGTAAGTTTCATTATATAGTTTCGTAGATATATACCTTCATGACTCATTTAATGGCCTCGCTTGTGGTTGCGGCACCTGGCCTCGTTTAGATGGTAGGAATTTTAGCAAAAGTAACTCCTGGAACTCCTGTAGCACACTGTAGCACGTTTCGTTTGTTTGTGGTAAATATTATACTACCACGGCGTAACTAGGCTCAAAAGAATCGTCTCGTAATGTACACCTAAACTGTATAATTAGTTATTTTTTTTACCTACATTTTATACTCCAAAAATATATCTTTTGATGTATTTAATGTGATGTGATGGAGAGAGAGTGAAAAAAAAGAGTTAGAAACTTTAGCCAACTAAACGAGGCCTCGCTACTTTCACTTTTGCCCTGCAGCCGACAGTCACATTGGCATCACTGTCATTGCATAACATGTGTTAGCGTTCGGAATGACCAACAAGAGAGGAGGAATGGGAGGGGACGCGGCACGCTACTATCTACTAGGCTTGGTGGATTGTTGGGCAGGCTAGGGTAGGAAGGAATGCGGGAGCAAATATTGTTGGGCCAATCTGGAGGCACAAGCGATACTCCTTGGTGTTAATGGTTTTGGCTCAATTAGGGGGCAAAAACCAAGAGCACGCCAACAAATGGAGCTCCTAGATGTCAAAACTAAAGCCACATCGAGAACCAAAGAACCAACATTTTTTTTTATTTTGATTTAGTTCGGCTCTCGTTTTTTTTTTTTTTTTGTTAAATGCGCCCTCATGTAACAAGTTGATCCCAATTTTTAGTTTCCTCGAACTAGACTTGTAACATGGATGTCCTCTTGCCGGACACAAAACAAACTATTCCACCTCTAAAATTGTCCATCCCATCTCACATTTTTTAAACAGTAATCGTGAGGCAAAAGCCCCCGGCGGCGATATATGAAAACAAAGAAGGTTAGAAACAAACTTACATAGTAATCGAAAAAAAAAAAAGAAAAGAAACAAACTTACATAGACTACAAGCCAATCTAACCAACGGTTAGAAAGGAGACAAACAAGAAAAAAAGAAAGAAAGAAAAGAAGCACTAACATAACTATTTTACAGCAGAGTCTAGCCAAGATTTCTTTCTTAAAAGCTGACTTCCAAGAACACAAGTTGGGTACTCTTCTCTTGAAGATGAAAGCATTCCCTTTCATTCCAAATGCACGAGGCTCCTATCTTAACAATCTGCATGAAGAAAGGATGTCCAAAACTCTGCCATCTCACCTTATCTCTCAACCAAACATACCCTTAGAGCAGCACCAATGTAGTCCAATACTAGTGAATGATTTGAGGAAAAAAAAATCATGATAAACTTATATTCGGAGATAGAAATGTTTTTGATATTCCCTTCAGACCTAGTCAAACTTAAAAATTTGTCTAGCACGAATTGGAGCGACTCTTTTTATGTGATGGAGGAAGTACCATGTGTTAGGATACCACACAACTTCGTATGAGCTAAAATCTCGCAGCCAAACATACACTTTGTTTCTTTTATTTATAGCTACTATGATATAATACATGAGTCAGTCAATTTTTTTATAACTTGGACTAAATTTGTAGAAAAATATTAGCAATATTTGTATCTCTAAATAAATTTATTAAGAAAATCAATTTAACGTTTATCTAGTTATACTTATGTATTATATAAATATAAATATGGGTTTTATATATATATTTAATCAAAGTTGATTATGTTTTCGACTTCTTAAAACGGGCAACGCCAAGCAACTCCATCCAAACATGCCCAAGACGTGGGACTGAACTCGTGTCATATGTTCCATCTGCAGGATAGAAGGCGTTTGAGTTCGAGTCGGCCATTCTGGGAAGTGGGGATGAATTCGAAGAGGACACGGCGGTCGAGATCACATTGGAGCTCGGCGCGTTTCCTGGACGGAAGCAGAACCCGACTCCAATTCCATCAGGCAGGCACGGGAACACATGGCCAGTTGCCGCTCCATATATATCGCGGTGACGGGGGCGGCCACGCCTCTCCTCATTCGATTCCGCATTGCAACGACTAGGCGAAATCGAAACCATGGCGCCGTCCTGCTCGGGCTCCAAGAAGCGCCCTCTCGAGATGGTTGTCTACGACGCTGCCGCCAACAAGCGTGCGCGAGACGCCGACGAGGAGGAGACCTCCACCTCCTCCTCGTCGTCGATGTCCCCCAGCGCCGCCGCCGCCCTGTTCCTGCTCGGGGCATCCGTGCCCCGCTATTCGCCTACTTGGAGCCCATCAACGCCGTCCCAATCTCCGCCGTCCCGATTTCCGCCGTCCCGCCGCCTCAGCCATACCCGCGGACGCGGTCGCCATTGCCGCCGGCGACAGAGAGGAGCCGCCGTGCCTGCGCAAGCATTTCCTCCAGGCGCTGGGGCTGCGCGCCGACCTGCCCGTGCACTTCATCGACGCAAAGCGCTTGACGCCCACCGACCTGGACCCTCACCAGAACCGGCTGCGGATCCCAAGGGACGGCGCCATTCAGCGCCTCCGCCCGCTCCTGACCCCCGCCGAGCTCCACGACGCCAACCTGTTCTACCTCCCTGACCCAGCCCCGAAAAAGAAACGGAGGTCAGGCAACAAGCAGCAGCAGCAGCCGGCGGAACCGCAGAACGACGGCGGCGCCGCCGAGACCAAGAAGATCAAGAAACCCAAGGCCAAGGGCAAAGTGCACGGCGGGCTGCGCGTCAAGCTGGTGAACCTCGACGCCGGCGCCAAGGACCTGCTGCTGTCGCGTTGGGAGAGCAGCCGCGGCACGATCGTCAAGGGGAAGGGTACCTCGAGTTCATCCGTGACCAGTGCGGCTTCAAGGCGAACGACGCCGTCGAGGTCTGGGCCTTCGTGCAGCGCCGGTTCCGTATCTTCGGCAAGGACATCTACGGCGACAGTCTCCTCCATGTACTCATCGTCAAGAAAGACGATGGACAGCCGCATCGGTGCCGCTACTGCCGCCACCACCCACCAGCACCCGCGGTCAATCCTTCGACCATGAGGTCCATGAGCTCGTAGATACCGTAGGCACGTACAGGATCCTTTTCGATACCGTTGGTTTCCTACGAAACTGGATGATAATCGACGCTCTTAGGAATGCAGAATAATGTTCGGCAAATGTGTATATGTGAAATTTTACTCCAGCTTTTATCGTGTTTATTATCTGCTATATCATTCTGACCTTCTTTTCTTCGATGCGACTCATTTATGTTAAAACAAAACTTATTCATTCGGTTCGGCATTGGTGAGTGAGAATTGTTAAGAAATTCCTGGGTCAGAGGATTGATGGGCTCATATCATATGGTTTCATTCCACAATCTCGAAAGAAAGTAGGTTAGAATTTGAAATGAATGAAGAACTGACTAAAAATCAGCCGTTACAATGGTTCCACAATCTGTGCCAGCCGCAGCTAGAACTTGGCCTTCCAAGAGAGCCACAAGATGCCTCATTCCACACCTCTTCTTCAGTTGCGATTGCTGTCCAGTTTTTAGGGGCCACCCCTAACAATGCATTTTCAAGGCACATATGTTAAATAAACCATCGCAAAAAATAGTGATCTGTTTAGGAGAATTGCCCTTGATTGATTTCTAGGAGCAGCCCTAGAAATCGATGACTTTCAAAGGCAATTGATTGAGTCAGCCACCCTTAAAAAAAAAGTTGCAGCACAGATAAATTCATAACTTCTCACATAGAATTGGGTGTAAATACATAATTTATTTATTAGTATTTTATACCCGGCTTCACCTACCAACAGGTAGAATCAGGTCAATTATTATAAAGATCGGGGCCGTAGGCCGTAAAAACGAAAAAAAGAAAACCTCTAGGAGCTCGAGAAGTCATCCGCGACATTCGGCTTTGCTACAAGACGAGAATACACCGCCAAATGAACTACAATAGCAATAAAAATCTAGGGAGGTAACTAGGCCGGCTCCAACACTAACAATCCAAGGAGAAAACTTCCAAAAGCGATGTCTCCAACGAGAACATGACATACGAAGATGCCATCGTCGCCCGACTTCATCCCAAAAGATCTCCAAGGCGTGCTTTGGAAAGAAGTGACGACGCCTCCCGTGAGGAAGTGGCACCCACAGCGTCACGGCCGTCACACGCCCGCCTGCCCCACCGCGATCCGTGCTATTACATCGGTGGCCACAAATCCAGATCAATGGAGCTCTTGGGAGGTGAACCACCAACATCCACGCGCTGCAGCGCCCCAGAGCCTTAGAACTGGTAGATCGATGAAATCCATCACACGAAGCTCATATACAACCATCATCGGGAGCATCGCCGAACGACCCCCGCCGCGCAGCCACTCACGCCTCAAAGCCTCAACCGCCCGGCCGCCTGTCGCTGGGGACACCTCCACCTCTCGCCTCCCATTTGCCGCACCTCCACCTCCTCCACCAACCAACTTCAGCCGCCGCACCCCCTGTGCAAACTCATCCCGCGCCAGGGTGGAACATGTTCGATCGCTAGAGGTCGGATCCGCCATTCCGGCGCCACCGTCACGAGCCTCCTCGGCCCCGTCAACCGGGCGACAAAGGGACCGCCATCGCCATCGGCCGCCCCGGCCCGACCGGCCGACGCGTAGCCGAGGATGAGACGCCCTCATCGATCCTCACGCAACCCGACCAGAAACGCCGTCGGCCCGCTGCATCACCGCGCCGCCACTCCATCGAAGGACTCCGCCGCCACCATCCTTGCAAGCCGCATGGCCTGCCGCCCGGCCCGCGCGCCGGCGGAGGCGAGGCACGGAAGGGGAGGAGAAGGGAGGTGGCGGCGCGCGGTTTGGCCCGGGAGAGTCCCCCACGTGAGGGGGCGACTCACGGTACTTGCCGAGCGTATATAAAAAAGTTATCAAGTTCGATGAGATCTAAAACTTTACGTTAAGAAATATTTTATTTGGGACCGTTTAGGGGGCCATATGTATTGCACCTTATAGAAAATAAACTAAGTGATTTGTTGTCTAGCATAATACAATCCTCTATGTCCATTTAAGTTGATGTTCTCTATTTGGCACATTATGATATATATTCCAAGATTGGTTTACCACCTTTGAGTTATCACTTGCTTTATTTTAACAAAAAGGAGTTACCACAATGCAATATTCTTAGTTTTTTCAAAGATAATCAACTATTTGTTTGTGTTGTGTTGTCCACCTTATTTATTTGTAATTTCCTCCCTTCGCTTCTATAATTTTGTAGCTGTACTAGAAAAAAATGTCTGTGCATTACAACCAGAGATTAAATTATAAAATATTCATTGGAAACAGCCATGAGAATGCATGGTACATGACATCCATGGCATCCATAATATAAGTTAATGTTGGTAATAACCCTACTAATATCATATCCAATTAAAATACAACCTACTAGCTAAGTGTCGTGGTCGTATACCACGGTTACAGTAACCGACTGGCTAATGTGTGCGACGATGGCCTAGCTCAAGAACAATGACACGGTGGTTTATCTTGGTTCGGGGCTACCGAGCACCCTAGTCCAAAGTGTGTGGCACTATCGAGCTCAAAGTGCTCAGATCGGGGCGAATACAAGCCGTCGAGAGAGGGAGATGAGCTCCCAAGTCTCGAGTGGTGCGAGTGTAATCGAGCGGTGTGTGTGTGTGCTTTTACGGTGCAAGAGAGCTTGCCTTCACCCGGTGGCCGAGTCCTCCCTTTTATAGCATCAAGGGGAGCTCATTGTGGCGCCATCGGGTGGAGGACCGTGTGATGGAAGAAATACAAGTAGGAGGGGTAGAAGAGAAGAATTCTCCTGCCATGTCGGGCGCGCCGGCTGTCCGGCGTCTTGCCGCGCCGCCGCCTCTACTTCCGTGCACGCTCGCCCGGTCGCCGTAGAGTAGAATAGGGGCGGCTCCGATCCCGATACGTAGTAATGCACGGGTGACGAGCTCGGAGCTCGTCGGTCGGTGTAGAAGGAGACAATGAGCTCGTCCCCGCCGCACTCTACACCGCCGTCGGGGCCGTCGCACGCACGCCGGCACTCGCGGGCGAGATCATGGGGGCGCCACCGCGCCTTAAATGCTTGTACTTGGGGTCGCAGGAAAACGTGTGGCCGGGAGAGCTCGCCAAGGAATTTGACCTCGCCCGCCGAGGTCATCCTTGTCGCGAAGCGTTTGTCGGGACCTGGCGTGACCCGACGGCTCACGCCGTGCAGCGGGGATCTTGCCCCGCAGGCCGGATATAATCGTGGGTTGCGGCGCCGGTCGTAGAGCTGAACCCGCGATCTCATGAATCGTAGACGCCGGATTCTCTTGATCGTTCTTGTGAGCTTTAAAGCGGATTTGCTCGAGTGAGGTCCGAGCTCGCGTTCGAGGCGAGCTCATTCGTCCGGGCCAGCTTGTAGGCCAACCTCATATTCGCAGACCGTCCTCTATAGTCACCGAGGTCTCGTGGGACCCTCGGCGGCTCGTGCCTCCTCGCCGTGGAGGTTGACTAGAGGCCGTTCGCGATCACACTGGCGACTCAAGCGTGACTTGGATGGAGCCCCGAGTCCCCGGGGGACGTTCGGGGCGTGGGCCGTCGGCGCCGCTCCTCCGTTGCGCTCCTTGCTCGAGGTGTCTCCGGCCGGGCCGCCGGAGCTCACGGGGAGCCAGCCTTCGAACCTAGAGCTCGGTCTTGTCGTGAGCTCGTCGTTACGGTGAGTGAGCGTTAGAGATACCGACCGTTGGCGGACGAGCTCGTCGAACTTTCGCCCGCAGTAAAAGAGCCGTTGGGAAAAAGTTACCGTTAGAAAGTTACCGTTAGGACGACCGTTCTTTGTTCGCGGCGCGGCAGCCTTCGTTACCGCCACGTGGCGCGCACGCGGAGGACACGGAGGGGCTCGGTGGAAGTGGTGGGCCACCCTGGGCCGGCCGCGTCGGTGAGTCCGCCCCGAGCTCATCCTATAAATAGGAGGGGAGATTCGGGGTTTCCCCTTCACTTTCCTTTCCGCCGCCCTAGCCTTCCCCTTCTTCTCCTCGCTCTAGATCCCGATCATTTGCCGTCATTGGCTGCGTGAGGGAGTTCTTGCCCAAGGTCTTCCCCGATCCGCCGTTGAGTCAAGAGCGGGAGGCATGGGTTCGTGGTCGCCGTCTAAGGTGACCGGACGACATGCTTTGCAGAGTGCGTGGCGCTCGGCGGCCTCTCGTCGTGACCGCGGCCCAGGAGTGGATTGTGCCGTCTCCGACGCACGCCACTCCCCATCCGCCCGACGGCTACGTCGTCTCTTCGCCTCCTTTCACGCCGGGGGGCTAGGCGTCCCGGCCCCGACTTCTTCCCGCGGGTTCTTTGTCATACGGGCGCCGAGCTCCAAGACTGAATCCCAACGGCTGCTCCACATCGCGACCTTCACCACCCTCTCGCGAGGGTGGGTGGGGATCGAGCCTGATTGGGAGCTCTTCAAGCATTACTTCCACGCCAAGGTGACGCACAGCCGGCGGCTGAAGGATCCGCCCCGATCGGCCGCATCGTCTTTGCGGCCTCGGCCGAGTGTGAAGGAGAAGTACCCCACCATCATCTCCCGCTCGTCGAACAGGGTGGAGAGATGAGTGGTTTACCTGAAGAATGACGAGGGAGCGCCCTCTTCCGCGCTTCACCGGTGGCGTGTTCCACGACTCCGACGACTGTGGAGGAAGCCCCACGCCATCCGCTCCACGAGATCAAGGTCGTCGCTCGGAAGGTGGAGCTCCTCAAGCAACAAGCGAACCTCACGGAGGCCCTTCTCTACGCTGGGCCCCGGGGCACGGGGTCGCCCCTCCGGCGTGGAGAGCCCTCCGCTTCGGGAGATGACCGAGGAGAAGAAGCCTGGGAGGGCGCGGTGACCCGCGAACCCGCTCCTGCCGACGAGGTGGAGTGGGTGGTCCGCCGGGGACCGGGAAGCCTTTAAGATCCCCGGCGTGAGCCCAACGACATCCGCAGCGCCGCCGGATGCGACGACGCGGGTATTTGGTGAGTTCTCTCTTCGTATCTTCCCTCATTCGAGTTGTCTCTGTCTTTCACAGGGGTCATTCTATTCGTCTTTGCGCATTGGCGAGGTTTATCTCGAGCCCCACCTTTCACCCGGCGAGGCCCCGTCCCCTCCCAATGCGTTCGCGGGAACGGCTACTTTGAAAAGGTCCTAAATGGCTAGAGGGGGTGAATAGCCTAATAAAATTTCTACAAAAACACTAGAGCAACTTGTTAGTAAATAACAAAGCGTAAATGCGTTTGCTCTAGCTCTACTTGTCGGCAAGCCTCCTAATGACAATTCTAGTTGCTATAGTCCCTAATTCACACTCAAAGGCTATGTCACTACTTTGCCACTAGGTGAACAAGCTAATTACTCTAGCAACTAAGCAAGTCTACTCAAACTACACTAGCACAAGATATATGAAAGTAATGCAAGTATGTAGAAATGATATACCACAATGTCGAGGCTAGTCAATCCAATCACCAAGGATGAATCAATGTGATAACCAAATTGAAGCCAATCACCAAGAGACAAGTGGAGACACAAGATTTAACCCGAAGTTCACTTGAGCACCCTCAAGCTAATCTCCGTTGTCCGAGCCTTCTCACGTGGGTCGAGGTGGAGCTCACTCCAAGCCAATTGCCTTTAGGCTTCTCTCGCACCCAAAGCAATTGAGAGGTACCCAAGACACGAGCAATAGATTACTCACACTTTGTCTTCCCGACGAGGAGTGTGTGATCCTCTCACAAATCACGGAGGTGGCCGAGAACATTCACCTTCTCTTGCCAACGCCTCCACCAATCACCAAGCCGGCTAGGAGTGGTGCTCTCCAAGAGCAACAAGAAAACCACCGGCTCACAACGATCCACAAGTGCCACTAGATGCAAAGATCAAAGCAAGTGCACTTGAATCACCTCAACTCACTAGAATGGATGCTCTCAAACAAAGGAGTGAGGAGGAGGATGAGTGTGCTCGGCTCTAGAGGTGTTAGGATTGATTCAAAATGACCAAGAGACCTCTACAAGCCGGCCAAAGGGGTATAAATACCCCACACCACGAAATGTGGCCGTTGGGGTGAAAACGACGTTCAAATCACCGACGGGCCTTCGACCGGACTCACCAGTGAGTCCGGTCGGTGGGTCCGGTCACAACCGACAACCCCGGCTGAACCGCCGACCGTGTTCACGAAGGCGTCGGCCCAGGCTTCCGGCCGCGACCGGATGCTTCCGGTCGGTGCGTCCGGTCACCCGTCGACCACCGACTGGGAAAACAACCTTACTGGAATTCTGACCGGACCCGCGCACCGGTGCGTCCGGTCGGAATTTCCAGCTTCCGGTCGATGAGTTCGGTCATTGTCCGAAAGCTGCGGAAATTGTCTTTTTCATTCGTCGTTCCTTCGCTTTGCTCCAAACCAACTTCCGTCACTTGATTTTTGTTGCCGACACGTCGAAGAACACCCGACACCATGTGTTAGCATTTTGAAAACATTTTCCATCAAGTACGGAGTTAGCTCTCTAGGTTAGAATGCATGCAAATGATTTTGAACCTAGAGGCACATGAGGACCGATATGTACGATAGTTTTCCCCTCTTTATAGTACGGCTTATCGATCCTATAATCACTCACACCCTCTATGGTGTCTTGAGTGTAAAATCAAAATGGCCCTATGGATATACCTTTGCCTTGAGCCCATTTTGATCCACGATCCACTTCAAGTCATGCATTTGATCATCAATTGAACCATCTCGATCCATCCACCATGACCATCATGCACAACCTTGGCTTGACCAATCTCCAACTAATACAAACACTTAGCATAGAGAGATTAGTCCTAAGGATGTCATCAATTAGCCAAAACCAATCTAGAGATCTTCATCGCCTCGCGCCGCGGCCGCCGCCTAGGGACGTCGATCCGCGCCGCCGCCGAAGAGTCTTCGGGCGAGCCGGCGCTAGCGAATGACACGCAACCGGAGGTCCGAGGACCGAAGATGCGGCAGCCGGGGCGAGCGGGGACGTCGTCGTCTGGGTGGCGGCGATGGCCTCATCGATCCCCGACGCGCTCGGTTGGCCCTTCTTCGGGGCCGCGGTCAGGAAGAGGGCGAGACGAGCACCGCGGCGGAGGAGAAGAAGGCGAAGGAGCTTGAGCGTTCGCGCTTGAGCGTCGGGCCCCGACGTTGGAGAGGGAGCGCGACGCCAAGGGAAGGCGCTCGGGACCGCGAGGCTGGTGGAAGGTGAGTGATCCTTTTTTGGGCTTGTTGTCTTTCTCCTCCGTCTTTGAGCTCCCTAGGCCGACAGGCGGGTACCTTAGTTTACGATCACGAGGCCGCTTAGATGGATCGATTCGTTTGGTGCTTCGGAGACCGAGAGTCCATTTCGATGCCGAGAGAACCTTTCTACGTGGGAGGAGCGGGGAAGATCTTTATCGCGTTGGCATGTAAGGCGCTACATTTTCTCTAGACCCTGAATCTCATAATTTTGATCTGTTTGCCTCTCTGCAGCTGAGAAGAAGAAGTCGTCGGGGCTGGCCCGGGAGCTCAAAGAGAAAGACAGATCTCTGGCTGCCGCAGAGTCTCGCCGACGCACCTTTTCGGCTCACGCTCGACCAAAAGGAGAAGGATCTCAAAAGCCGAACGCGCGAGCTCGTGGTCGTGCGGGATGGGCTTCGCGAGAAGACCGACGAGGCTGCGGACCAAGGAGGCCGAGGCCTCGGCCCTCCTTGGGCGGGTGACGAAGGCGGAGAGTGCGGCGCGAGAGGGCGGAACGTGCTCACACCAACCTCACCCTCGACGTCGAGGGTGTTTGCGATACCCTTGGGGTCGAGGAGGTGGAAGGCCCGGGCAGCAGAGTGCTCCGCGCTCCCGCCGTGGTGAGGGAGAATGCTCGCCGCATCGTCCACAAGGCGTTGGCCGTGGTCCTCGCCCAATATCCCGAGATGCGGACCTCGACCAAGATAGTGGGCAAGGGGCCCGAGCCGGCCGAGGGCGTCGAGCTAGACGATGTCGTTGCCACCGCGGAGGCCCGTTCGATGAAGCCTGTCGCGGAAGCTCTTTGATTTCGCCGTTGAGGAGCTCGAGGTGTTCGAACCCACCGCCGGGCGAGGAGGATGTGGACACGGACTCGTCCGATGATGAGGAGTAGGCTGCAAAGTTAGGTAGCTCGAGGTATTTGCTTCTTTTGTTATGAACCAAAGTCCCCAAGTTCGGGGCAAAGTGTAAAAAGTAACAAGTTATTTAAGTTATGAACGGCTCGTTTTATCTTTCCGTGATTGTGCTTCCGATTAGCTCGTAGTTTTCGAGTTTGTATCTTATCGGTCGAGGCAACGTCCCTTTTCTCGTTGGCCCACGGGAGCGCTAGAGTTCGTTGGGCAAGCGCGTTGGACCTCGCTAAAGATATCACTCCGAACCCTTTGACTTGTCGGATTCGACGCCTTTGGAAAGATAAGTGACGAGTGACAGGTTGAGCCGATCGAGCTCTTCCTTGCGTGTTCGCGTTTTTGTGAAAAAGAGTTCGTGAAAAGGCGGGGTGTGCGCCCCGTCCCTTGTAGCCCCGAGCAAGGGCGGGCCTCGGCGGAGGTAGAGGGCAGCCGTTGCTCAACGGCGTGCTAAAAAAAGGAGATCGAATGCTAGCACAATTTTTTGCATCGAGGTGTATATTTATTATGCGAGCTCATACGAGCAAAATTACAAAGTACGTTTAAGGGTAGAAGCGGCGTAGGCGTTCGATGTTCCGGGAGTTAGCGAGCTCGCGTCGCGGGAATCTCGGATTTTGTATGAGCACGGGCGTAGAACTCGGCGATGGTGAACGGTCCTTCCTGGGGGCCGAGCTTGTGCTTCTCCTTCGTGCTCGTACTCGCCGAGGACTTGGTCGCCCGACCCGAAGGCCCGCCCCGGACGTGGCGGTCGTGGTAGCGGCGCATCGATTGCCGGTACTTTGGTGAATGCGCGACGGCGACCTCATGGGCTTCTTCGAGCTGGTCACGGCGTCTTCGAGTGAGGTCCGGTTGCCGGCGCCGTTGTACGCTTGAACTCCGCGGCGCGCCATAGTCGAGGTCGGTGGGGAGCACGGCCCGTAACCGAAGACGAGGAAGAAAGGCGTGCGCCCCGTTGCTCGCTTTCGGAGTGGTCCCGAGGCTCCATATGACCGCGGGGAGCTCGGCGAGCCATCTTCCTCCAAACTTCTCCGACTTCTTGAAGATCCTTGGCTTTAATCCCGCAAAATCAAGCCGTTGGCTCGACCTGCCCGCTTGTCCTCGGATGGCTAACGGAGGCCCGATCTATGCGCGGGCGTTGTAGTCGCCGCACCGGCCGAGGAAGATCTGTGAAGTTGAAGTTGGTGCCGTTGTCGGTGATGATCGAGTTCGGTACGCCCGGCGGTGGATGATGCCGTCGAAGAACTTGACTTTTTCCCGCGACCTTGTGCGCGTGAGATGGGCATCACCTCAATCCACTTGGTGAACTTGTCGATGGCGACGAGGAGGTGGGTGAAGCCCCCTGGGCGACCTCGTGAAAGGACCGACCATGTCGAGCCCCCCTGCACCGCGAAGGGCCAAGTGACGGGGATCGTTTGGAGGGCCTGTGCGGGAGGTGCGCGTTTGCTTGGCGAAGCGGCATCCTCGCGGCGGCGCACGATCCGATTGGCGTCGGCGACGGCGGTCGGCCAATAGAAGCCTTGGCGGAACGCCTTGCCCACCGAGCTCGTGGAGCCGGCGTGATGTCCACATTCGCCGGCGTGGATCTCTCGATGAGCTCGTGCCCCTCCTCAAAGGTGATGCGGCGTTGGAGCACCACGGACGCCCCTCCTCGTAGAGCTCGCTGGCTCGATGACGACATAGGACTTGGCTCGACGGGCGATGCGCGCTGGCTTCTTCCTTCTCCGGGGAGTTTGCCGTCCGTTTGCCATGCTAGGATGGGGAGCCTGTAGGGTCGAGATGGGGACTAGAGGGGGGTGAATAGTCCTTTCTAAAACTAATTGCGCCGGCTAAACAAATATAATGCGGAATTGAAACTATTCGTTTAGCCAAGACTTTCCCCCTCTAGCTATGACTCTAAATCACCTCACAAAAGATCCTACACAAAGCAAATGAGGTGATAAGCCTAGCTTGAGCTCCTAACCGATTTCTATTGCAAGGTCACACAAACCTATGCACTAGTACTTCAAACAAAGGTGAGCTCCTACACAATTCTAATGAGCAAAAGCACAAAGCCAATCCTAAGCTCACTAGATGCACTAAGGACAAGGCGACACACGCCTAACCCAAAGGCTCAAATTACTTAGCTACACAAACTGAGCAAAGCAACTAACAAGCTACACAAGCTAGTAATTGTAAGAGCTACTCCACAAGCACAAGCACAAGGTATATATGAATGTAAATACAAAGCTTGTGATTTGGAGAATGCAAACCACCGAGAAGAGTAGACAAGTTGACACGGTGATTTTTTACCGAGGTATCGGGAAGCTTGCCAACTTCCCCCTACTCCTCGTTGTGTCGACCAACACCTTGGGTGGTTCCGTCGGTGTTTCACCTAGATGGTTCTTCGGTGTGATTCACCGATCACTTCCCCTCAAGGCACGCCCCGCAAGGCACCGCAAGACACCACTCTCAAGTGAGCCTCTCAAGGCACCGCAAGACACCACACGCACAAGGGAGGTACTCACCGACACGCTCTAGTAGTGTCGCTCTTCGCGATCCCCGCGAGGTGAGCACGGACCTCTCACAAATCCTCCTTCGGAGCACCGCACAATCTCCGTTGCGTGCTTCACGAAGTCTCTTGCCACCAAGCCGTCTAGGAGGTGGCAACCTCCAAGAGAAACAAGCACACCGGCTTGCAACACGATCACCTAGTGCCACACGATGCAATCTCTCAAAGCAATCGCACTAGAAATGCTCCTCACTTTGATTTGGATGAACTCTATCGATCACAAGTGAGTGGGAGGGCTCTCTAGCACCACAACACATGCCACCAAGGCCCAAGTGTGCTCAGCACCAGCCATGGCCGGCCACCCTATCTATTTATAGCCACAAGCTAAAATAGAGCCGTTGGGGAGGAACATGCAATTCTGGCGGGCGATCGGGAGGGCGCCGGACCGGACTCATGCATGAGTCCGGTCGATGAGTCCCGGTCACTACCGACAAAACCCAACATGCCAAATTTAGAACCCCGCGCATGCGTCCGGTCACTCCTCGAGAGCAACCCCGAAAACATGCTCTCTGTTCTTTGACCGGAACCACACACCGGTGCGTCCGGTCGATCCCCGCATGCTCCGGTCGCGCGTCCGGTCACCGCGTCCGGTCAGACCACTGCTTGATAAAACGGCGATATCTCCTTCATCCGAACTCCATTTTCGATGATCTTAGACTCTATGGAAAGCTTACTCAGAGGGCTACACAACCCACATGGTTACTTGATCCAACTCACAATGGATCAAAGCAGTATACCACTATAAGAGCAGTCCAAGTGTCCGAGAAACACCGAAACAACTTCTCCTTTGCAAATGTGCCAACACCACCAAGTGTACATCACCATGTGCAAGTGAGTTTGCATTTTCACAATCATTTTCAAAGGATTTTCTCTTGCTCTTACCACACCACTCGATCCTAACACATCGCAAAGTTAGATCGCTCAAGTGGCACTAGATGACCGATATGCAAACAAGTTTGCCCCTCTTGATAGTACGACCATCTATCCTAAACTCGGTCATAAACTTCTCTAAGCACCAATATCCGGCAAAATGAAATGCCCTATAGGTTATACCTTTGCCTTGCGCATTTCCATTCTGCTCCATCTCCAAGTGCCGATGCAATACATGCACCAACACGATCACCAAATGATATGATCCACTTCATATCATCACGTGACACTATTGGTCCATCGATCTTGACCTCACTTGCTCTTCACCGCTTGCGTCGGTCCGTCGGCGCCAAGTCTAGCCTAAGCTTCACCGCCTCGCGGTCCATCGCTTCACCGCCTCGACTTGCCCTTCACACTTGCAACGGTCCATCAAGCCAAGCCTTGTCTTGATCTTCATCACCTTGGTCACATGACTCCATGTCATGTCTCATATGCAATAAAGCTCCTTCATTGCATCATCGCATGTGAACTAATCTCCTGTGTATTATCTCAATCACACATTATTAGTCCACCTAATGTTGTCACTCAATTACCAAAAACACAAGGGACCTTTCAGAGCCGCCGGTCGGGTCTCGGGGTTCGGCTCCGAGGTTGAGAGGACCTCGGATCCGACGAGGTTGACCTCCGCGTCGACCTCCATCGGCGAGCTCGAGCTCGAAAGGTCCTCGGCCTTGGTGGGAGAAGGGACAAACGGAGTCCCCGACGGGTCCGTGCGTGGGTTTGAGCCTTCCCCTTCGAGTCGGATGGAGGGTATGTAATGGTCGCGGTGCAAAGACGCCGAGGGCGGGACTCGTAGTTGATCGAGGCGAGCTTGTCGGGGACGTCGGCGTCGCCGTTATCTTGTCGACGGATGTGCTTGAACTCTAGCCCGTCGAAGCGTTCTTCGAGCTCGCGCACCTTTTGCGGAGTACGCAACCATCCTTGAGCCGACGCGAGTCGGCCTCCTTCGTGGCTTGGTCGGCCACGAGCTTGGAATCCCCCTCGATCTCGAGGCGCTTTGATGCCGGAGCTCGACGGGCGGCGCGCACGCCGCTCACCAAAGCCTCATATTCGCAACGTTGTTGAGGCGGTAAAGTGAAGGCGGATCGAGTACCTCATGCGCGTTCTTGGGCAAGACCAGACCTGCTCGCTCCGGGCCGCACTTCTTCACGAGCCGTCGAAGTAGAGTGTCGAGCACTCGGCGTCGCCGGGTCTTGGTGGCCGTGTGTTTCCGTCCACTGCGCCCGCGAAGTCGGGAGGACACGAGACTTGATGGCGTCCCCTTGGGGCGTATGAGATATCCGACCCCATGAGCTCGATTCCCACTTGGCGTGCGTCCCTGTAGCCTCGGGGCTACGTATGATCTCGCCAATGAAACTTGGAGACGACCGTGATTGGATGGGCGTCGAGTAGTGTCGCAACTTGCGACACGTGATGAGGAGCACGTAGGCGAGCTTCGAGCTGGGGTAGCGGGTCTTTGTGTCGGAGAGGACCTCACCGGCGAAGTAGACCGGCCGTTGTACTCGGAGCGCATGGCCTTCCTCCTCTCTCTCCTCCCACGAGCACCGTGCTTACCACTGCGCGAGGTGGGCGAGATGTCTGGCGGCATCGGTTCGTCGGTTTTGGGTGGCGTGAGTATGGGTGGGCTCGCGCGGGGAGCTCTTCGGAGAGTCGAGCACGGACCGGGCCTCGGCCGGGTCCAGCGGCGTTTCGACTTCTTCGAGGAGTTTGTAGAGTGGGAGGCTTCGTTCGCCTAGCCGAGCGATGAACACGCTAAGGGCGGCCCGGGCATCCCGTAAGCCGCCTGCACGCTCTTGGCGTTCTTGATAGGGCCTATGTTACGGATGGCCTCAATCTTTTCGGGGTTGGCTTCGATGCGCGCCAGACACGATGAAGGCGAGGAGCTTTCCTCGTGGAACTCCAAACACACACTTCTCGGGGTTGAGCTTTACCCGAATTCTCGGCTTGTTGAAGACCTCCTTGAGATCGGGGATGAGCTCTCCCGTGCGTTTCACCTTGACTACGATGTCGTCGACGTATGCCTCCACGCGCTTCCCGAGAAGCTCTTTGAAGACTTTACGCATGCACCTCTCGAAGGTGGCGCCGGCGTTCTTTAGCCCGAAAGGCATGGTTACGTAGCGTAACGCGCCAAAGGGAGTGATGAAGGGGGCGGCGAGCTGATCGAGCTCGTTCATCGCGATTTGATGATAGCCGGGGTATGCGTCAAGAAAAGCAGGCGTCTCGCACCGGAGGTGGAGTCAACGATTTGGTCGATGCGCGGCAAAGGAAGCGGATCCTTTGGGCATGCCTTGTTGAGACTCATATAATCAACACACATTCTCCATTTCCCATTCTTCTTCTTAACTAGTACGGGGTTGGCTATCCATTCGGGATGATACACCTCCTTAACAAAGCCCGCCGCTAAGAGCTTATCTATTTCCTCGGCGATTGCTGCCGCTGCCGTCGTCGAAACGTCGGAGCATTTGCTTCACCGGCCGAGAGCCGGGCTTCATGTTTAAGGAGTGCTCGGTGACTTCCCTCGGTATGCCGGGCATGTCGAGGGTCTCCACGCGAATACGTCGAGGTTCGCGCGGAGGAAGTCGACGAGCTCGCTTTCCTATTTACGAGAGAGTTCGGCACCGATGCGAGCGGTGCGCCCCTCCTTGTCGACCTTCACCACCTTAGCGTCCTTGTCCGGCTCGAAGGATCCCGCCGCCTTCTCGAGCTCGGCGGAGGAGCTTCGCCACCTTCTTTGGGCGTGCTCGCGGCCTTCTTGATTCGGCGGAGTCCTCTGCGGCGCACCCACACGAGCATCTCGGGGATGAGCTTCTCCGACTCGATGAGGGCGTCGGCATCGCACGACCTCCTTGTCGCGATTGAAGGCGCTCGAAGGTGGAGTTGACGGTGATCACGCCCCTTCGGTCCGGGGATCTTGAGCTTGAGGTGCGTGTAGTTGGGGACGGCCATGAACCGGCGTAGCATGGCCCCAAGCGAGGGCATGGTAAGCGCTCTTGTGTGGGAGCACCTCGAAGGTGAGCACTTCCTTGCGGAAGTTGCTCGGGTCGCCGAAGGTGACGGGGAGGTCGATCCGGCCGAGCGGAAACGCCTGCTTCCCCGGCACTACCCCGTGGATGGGGTCCGTGGAGGGTCGGAGTCGAGCTCGCGTGATGCCGAGAGCCTCCATGGTGTCGGCGACGAGAGGAGGTTGAGGCCGCTTCCACCGTCCATCAGCACCTTGCCGAGGCGCTTGGTGCCGACTATGGGATCGACGACGAGAGGGAACCTCCCCGGATGTGGGACGTGTACGGGATGGTCCTTCTTGTCGAAGGTGATCGGGGCTTCGGACCACTTGAGGTAGGAGGGGCGGCTGCGGGCTCGGTGAAGAGGACTTCGTATTTGTAGGAGCTTCGGGCGGCGCTTGGACTCGTCGCTGGTCGGCCGCCGAGGCGGCGTTGACGGGCGCCGTCCTCGAAGAAGACGTCCTTGTCACCCGCTGGCGTCAAACTCGCCCCATGGTGCTCGCCGCTGCACCTTCTCCTTCCCCGCACCGCTATGAACTTCCGCAGAGCTGCGATCCCCCGAACTTGTGCTTGACCGGGCCCTCGTGGTTGGGACGAGGGGCGGTCGAGCTTCTTCTCGAAGAAGTCTTTGGGAGCGCTTAGAGCCGCGGCCTTGGCGCCGGCTTCTTCTTTCGGCGGCTGCGACGAAGTCGTCCTTCGCACGCCGGCGCTTGTTCTTGTTCTTCTTCTTGGGCGCGAGCTCGAGCCTTCGCCGGCCTCATCGGCGACCTTCTCCTTGCCCTTGCCCGGGTGGTGCCGTGGAGGACCCGCGGAGATAGCCTCCTCGTCCCGGCGTGGTTCGTGGCGGTCGAGGGGAGGTCCTTCACCATCTTGGGCTTGCGAGTGCCGAGCTCACGGATGGCGTCTCGCGGTCGTGCCGAAGGTGAAGGCGGTGATGATCTCCCGCATCGGTGGCGTCGGTGAGCTCGTTGTAGAGCTTGGGAAGCGCCGGATGTAGTCGCGCGAGGCTCTTGTTCCTCCATTTGCCTACGAACTGCGGAGGTCCCACGTGTTGCTCGGGCGTGAGTAGGTCCCCCGAAAGTTACCAACGAAGACATCGCGGAGGTCACGCCGGTTGTCGATCATACCACCGCGGGCAAGTGCTCGAGCGGGAGCGAGCCGTGTCGGCCGAGGTATAGGGGTGGTTGCGGATGATGAAGAGCTCGTCGTCGGCTCCCCGCGACCGACACGGTAGGCGGTAGTCTTCGAGAGCCAATTTGGGGTCCGTCTCCCCGTTGTACTTTTGGACGGAGGTCGGGGCTCGGAAGCAGGGGAAAGCGGCGTCGTGAACCGGGCGCCGAACACCCGGGGCCTCCTCCCGTCCGGAGTGGAGCTCCACCCTCGCGCTCCGCCTCGAGCTCGAGCACCACGTGGTGAGGAGGAGCGCGCTCGCCGCCTCCGACCTCGGGGTCGGACCACGGCTGCGGTCCTCCAGGGCGTCGTAGCGGCCGCCCCCTCCTCTTCTTTGTAGGACTGGGTGGGGCGGTCGCCGTCTCATCTCGTCGTCGCGACGGTCGCGGGTCCCAACGTCCCCGGCGCCTCCTTCGCGCCTCCGCACGTCGTCGTCGTCGCGTCGAGGGTGTCCCGGGCGTCGCGGTTCTCTCCCACTCGTCGGCGTGCGTGGACACGCGGAGATTCTCCTCGGTTCGGCCTACGGTTGGAGGAGGCCTCGTGCTCTTCCCGGCGAAGCGTCGTGCGACTCCGAGCTCTCCACCTGTTGCTCCGCGGCCTTTCGATGAGGGAGCGCAGCCGCTGGTGGAGCCTTCGGGCTTCCGGTGCCTCGGGCTCGGGAAGCTCGTGAAGGAGCTTCGGTGGCCGCCCGTGAGGTTCTGCGTCGCTCGTCAAGGCGGCGGAAGGTCGTCGGCCTCTTCGATGCGGCGTCGCGCCTCCCGTCCTCGAGCCGCGCTTGTCGTCGGCCTCCCACCTCCTCCGGGAGGGCGTCGCGTTCCTGCGCGATCTCACGCTCGGCTTCTTCGGGCTCGTGAGGCGCTCATGCACCCGCTTGGGAGGGGCGCCGTTGAGCGAGCCATCGAGTCTCGACCCCGAGTGTCTTGGGGGGTGTCTTTGGGAGGGACTCGTCCTCGGCGTGATAGGCTGCGCCACGGCGCCATCCGGCGTCGGCACATGTAGCACTCGCGTGTGGGGTCGACCCTGCGAGGCTCAAGCTGCCCGGCCGCGGTCTCGAGACCCGGTCGCTCAAGCTCGGTGCCGCGCCTCCGGGCGGAAGAGCTGTCCCTGCGGGGTACATCTCGTCGTAGGCCGCGAGGAACTCGTCGGGGAGAGCGGCTCTGTCCCGGCGCATGCGGGGCGGCGTTGGCGGTGGAGAAGGTGACGTCGCGGAAAAGCTCTGAGTCGGCTCGGGGTTGAGGATGTGTGGAAGCAGGTCCGCGATGGCGGCGAAGAAGTGGTCGGCCGCCGCTCGTATGGGGCTTAGCGGACCGGAAGTCGGATCCCGGCCGGGAGCGCACCAAAGACGGCGTCGGCGGCGTCGCGGGACGAGGCGGGCGTCATCTCGTCTGCACCATCCGGGAAGGTGGCTCCGACAAGGGAGCCCTCGGAGCTCGGTGCCGGGCGAAGTCGAGGGTCCCAGCGCATCGGTGCGCGGAAGCCGAACGGTGGTGAAGGGAGCCATCAGTGGTGAACGTCACACTAGCGGCGCCCCTACCGGGCGCGCCAACCGCCGTGGTTGTATACCCACGGTCACGAGAACCGGCGGCTAATGTGTGCGACGATGGCCTAGCTCAAGAACAATGACACCGTGGTTTTGCGGTTCGGGGCTACCGAGCACCCTAGTCCGGTGTGTGGCACTATTAGAGCTCAAAGTGCTCGTGATCGGGGCGAATACAAGCTATCGAGAGAGGGAGATGAGCTCCCAAGTCTCGGTGGTGCGAGTGTAATCGAGCGTGTGTGTGTGTGTGCTTTCAGTGTGCAAGAGCTTGCCTTCACCCGTGGCCGAGTCCTCCCTTTTATAGCATCAAGGGGAGCTCACGGGCGCCATCGGGTGGAGGACCGTGTGATGGAAGAAATACAAGTAGGAGGGGGTAGAAGAGAAGAATTCTCCTCGCCATGTCGGCGTGGCCGGGCTGTCCGGCGTCTTGTGCCGCCGCCGCCTACTTCCAGGCACGCTCGGCCGGTCGCCGTAGAGTAGAATAGGGGCGGCTCGTATCCCGATACGTGAAATGCGACGGGTGACGAGCTCGGAGCTCGTCGGTCGGTGTAGAAGGAGACAATGAGCTCGTCCGCGCCGCCGCACTCTCCTCGCGTCGTACCGCCCGTCCGCAGCGCGCCGGTGCTGCGAGGGCGAGATCATCGGGGCGCCGCGCTTTTGCGCCTTAAATGCTTGTGCAGGGTCGCGAGGAAAAGCGTGTGGCCGGGAGAGCTCGCCAAGGAATTTGACCTCGCCCGCGAGGTCATCCTTGTCGCGTGGCGTTTGTCGGGACTGGCGTGACGACGGCTCCACGCCGCAGCGTCTTTGCCGGGGATCTTGCCCGCAGCCGGATATGTCGTGGAGGTTGCGGCGCTGGTCGCGTAGCTGAACCCGCGATCTCATGAATCGTACGCCGGATTCTCTTGATCGTTCTTGGGTCCGGCGCCGGGGAGCTCGTTCGAGACGGAGAAGAGCTCGCTGCCGTAGTGGAGCTCGCCGCAGCTTCGCGCTCCCTAGGGAGCTCATTCGAGACGGAGGTTTTCCCCAAGAACGAGCTCGAGCTCGTTCCTGAGCCCCCGCGGTCCGTGAGTCCTCGTCCGAGACGGGGATGTCCTCATCGTATTTTAGCTTCTACGGCGGGTAACATCCCGCTGTTTGCCGAGTATGTTTCCTCTCTAATGCGTTGTTACGGATGGGTTGGGATGATTGACTCGATCCGGAATATCTGTGTCCCACACTAATTATCCACGTTTCATCCATAACTAGCAAATTAAAAATGCACCGAGTTTGGAACCTCAAAAAGTACAAGTCCATCTATAAGATATACAACCACACATTCTACTTCACTACTATATTGCCGTGCTAACACTACGGGTCACATTAAGCAAGGAAAACTATTCTCTTCTTCATGGTGTGAAAAATGTTGATTATCACATTCACACAGTTTACAACTACTTTTATTTTGCTATTTAGGGATGGTGCAAGTGAAGAAAAATTCAGCGAGTTGTGCCTCTATGGAAAATGGTCATCAATCCCAATGCCTCTATGGAAGATAACTATTACTGAAGATAAAAGGGGTCCGTGCCGCCCCCCCCCACCACCCCCACACACACACACACACCCGAACACACCAATCCTATTCAAAAGTTTTGCAAAGAAACTTTCAGTACCGCCATTCTAGTTCTTAATTACAAATCGCTAATCTAATCCTGTCTATATAGTTTTAGGGTTCATACTAGCTGCGATTTGTTTTCCTTTGAGAGAACGTTGGTTTATGACACCATTTATAACGAATAGTAGTTAACCTTTCCTAGCTCTGTGAGGAACGTACGGTATGAGCATTTGCATCATGTTCATATCCTCTTTCCTATGTGCTTATACTTCCCCTAGTAATAAAATTTCATGTCCCGTTCAAATTAAAATTTTCCACCCACCCATCTCCTTAGAGTTCTCAAAATCTTGCTACAAAAGGACAACACTGTTTCAACTTTGAAGCTTCCTAAGTTATGTGGAACTTTGGATTATTTACGTAGTGGATGGAGAATTTTTGTTGGATACATGATTCATATCAAATTTAATTATTCCTATGATAACATGATTTTTTTGTTTTCTATTCACAACCCCCCGGGCGTCACGATTCTTTTCACTATTTTTTATGAAAATAAACCGATTCCTATATTATTCACTTAAGTTTATGCATTACAAAGATATCTTAGGGTCTGTTTAGATCCCTTAAATTTGGAGGAGTTGAAATATACTTAATAAATTAGGTTATTTGGCTTGCACAACTTTCCAAACTTCACAAATAACCTTACTCTCTCCATTTCAAACTAGAAGTAATTTTCGCTTTCCTAGAAGTCAACTTTTTAAAAAACTTTAGCCATATATAAAAATATTAATATTAATACTATTTAATTAGTATATTTAGATAGATGTTGAATATACTTTCATAATGAAATCATTTGAAGATATGAATGTTGTACGTATTTTTGTACAAACCAACCTCCTCAAAGTTTAGAAAGTTTGGTATGCACGCGTCCACATCCATAACATCTCCTATCTTGAGAGTTGAGACAGAGAGAGTACCTTAAATCCACAGGACAAGGATGGAAAATGGATTATATACATGACCATGCTATGTATACTTTCCAACTTAAGTAAAGTTATAGAGATTATATATAACATGTCAAGGGGTTCACGGCGCAATGGCAAATGCCATTGGTTGGGGGCTCCCACCCGGGGTTCAAATCTTGGGTGTGATACTTTTTATCCCTGGATTTATTTCAGGATTTTCGGCTTGTGTATTATTAAGTGCTAGGCGACGTCCCCCTCGATAGCGGCGCCGGTGGTGACGAACGACTTCGGAACTTCAAGATTTGCCGGCTCGGTCATTCGAAGGTGCTCATAGGGGTAGGGTTTGCGTACGTGTGTTCATAGGCGTGAGCGTGCGTGCGTGTTGAGCGTCTGCGTTGTAATGTGTAATCTCAAAAAAAAAAAAAAGATTATATATAACATATATCAAATATTCATGGGAGTAAAGATTATGGTGAGTGTGCGTGTATTATTACTACGAATCCTTTTAAAAAATAGGGCCTTATCGGCATTCTCTGTACATCTTCATCGATCTAGTACTTCAATCCCCAGCATTGTCCACTGTCCACAGGGCAGAGCTCAACTTGGCTCGTGTCGCAAACCCTTGTCCGGCTCGGTGGATGGCGTGACGTGGCGGGGAGTTTGAGTCGGTGCTGCCTGCCTCCGCGTAATTCGAATGGGAGTCGACGTCGGAGTGGCGAGCGCAAGCCGGCGGCCAGCCATGAGGACGGTGACGGCACGGCAACAGAGCAGTCCCGGACGGAGAGATCGGTTCCGAACCGGCCGGCGCGTAACTCCTATGGCGGATCGGACTCCGCTTCCGATCCTTGTTCGTGAGGATGGCCAGTTCCCCGCCCCATATATATCGCCCGCGGCGGCGATGCAGCAACCACGCCATCTCCACGCACATTCCACATTCGATTCCGTTCCGCCGCGAAACAAAGCACCCCAACATGTGTTTCGCCGACTCCAAGCGCTCTCTCGAGATGGTCCTTTACGACCCTGCCGCCGCCGCCGCCGCCGCCGCCGCGTCGCAGCCCAACAAGCGGGCGCGGCAGGACGAGTCGTCATCGTCAGGTGCGATGGTGGTTCCGTACGCGGGGCGGACCGTCCTTGACGTGGCACCCATCAGTAGCGCCCCGCCGCGGCAGCTACGGCCGCCGCCGCAGCCCGCTGCTGGTGCTGGCAGAGCAGAGCCGCCGTGCCTGCGCAGGCATTTCCTCCTCGCGCTGGGGCTCCGCGCCGACCTGCCCGTGCACTTCATCGGCGACAAGTGCGTGACGAGCACGGACCTGGACCCGCACCAGAACCGGTTCCGCATCCCGCGGGAAGGTGTCGAGACCAACCTCCGCCCGATCCTGACACTCGAGGAGCAAGACGCCGCCAACCTCATCGAGGACCCGACACCGGCGCCGCCGAGGCCGAAGCGCCCGAAGCCGCAGCAGCAGAACGATGGCGCCGCTGACGCGGCAGGCAAGAAGGTGAAGAAGCCCAAGAAGAAGGGCAAGGTGCACGGCGGGCTCCGCGTGAAGCTGCTGGACCTCCACGCCGGCGCCAAGGAGCTGCGGATGGCGCGGTGGGCGAGCAGCCGTGGCACGGTCGTCAAGGGGGAAGGGTACCTCCAGTTCATCCGCCGGTGCGGGCTCAAGGAGAGTGACGACGTCGAGATCTGGGCCTTCGTGCAGCGCCAGTTCCGCCTCTTCGGCAAGGACGTGTGCGACGACAGCCTCCTGCACATACTCGTCGTCAACAAGCAACAGGAACCCCGGTGCTGCTTGTGCCGCGCCCCTGCGCATCATGTGCCACCTCCCAGTCCCACGCCGGCGCCGCCCGGGCAGTTGAATCTATCCATCGGAATTCGTGATGCTGGAGAGCAGGACCAGATCAGATACACACAGTAGTCGTTTTTTTTTTTTCTCCAAAAATTTTTTGATTGCTTGAACACGATTTGTTTGGCGGGCTAGACGGCTAGCATATGAAATGAAGTAGTGTTGGTGATAGTAACGGTACTAGTAGAATGTCAAACTATGCGCTACTATTGTTCAGGAATTGTATCTTACAAAATGTATCTTTTTGGCATTTGCCATGTTGCTGGTTTGGTTGGCTTTCTATGAATTGCGGTTAACGCGAAAATTCAGTATGCAGTATGCAGCACAGGCAATTCAAAGTGCAAGCAAGTGGATCATATATTTCACTTCAATCAACCTCGCGATTCAAAACGAAAGCAAGTGAATCTGTATCTCTTTCATCGTAGTTGCAAAAAAAAAAACTATGGAACAAAGCAGAGTTCCTACATTGGCTCAATGCATGACAGAAATCCATTGGGTTGAGATGAAAAGTTCATCAAAGCTTGGAGATTGATATCCGAGACCCAAAACTTAATCGTGATGCAAGCTCATCGAATTCGTAAGAAGTGGCAGACATGATTCGTTTGATAGATAGATATTGGGATAATATTTGAAGTATCAAGGTTATTATTACGAACAAGATGAAATGTTTTCATGTTGTGTGGCATTTAGCATGTATTGTTGACTGAAACAATACACGATGCACATGAATATGGGGGTATTGTTTCAATGTGTTTGATAACCTTAGGGCACGTACAATGTAGGGATGCTAACATTGGCACTTAAAGAGAGGGAAGACACTAAACTTTTTCTAGCAGTATTAACTTATAATGGTATAGGTGCTTCATTAACTGAATAATTGGTCGACAATACTATAATTAGCTTGTCACGGTAGGATTTGCTTCAAGCCCAGGCACAAGCGTCGGACGCTTAATTAGGCAGCGACGCCGTGCACAAGCGCCCTGTGAGCCTTCACCGTGGCTTAAAAAGTCAAAAAACTGCATGCAGCGCCGCTACAAGCGCCTGTGTTGTACGTGCTCTTAGTGTATCGTCCCCACAAACTTTTGTATAGTTTACTTATTGTAAACCAAAAAAATAATAAAAGAACTAGCAACTTAAATTTCTCTCAATTTCTTTAGTTGTTTCCTATATATAAACTTGCTGAAGCTGGTGAAGCTGTTTACATATAGAAGCCCTGATCCATTCTGCCATCAGAAGTTGTCGATATGTCCGAGTGGTTAAGGAGACAGACTCGAAATCTGTTGGGCTTTGCCTGCGCAGGTTCGAATCCTGCTGTCGACGATTTTGCCGCTATCATTTTTTTTTTTTGCTCTCTCTTGTCTGAATCCTGCTGTCGACGATTCTACTTTTGTGGCTCTTTTTCGCATGACCATTTTGTTTCCCCCGATTACCAGCAGGAGATGCTTTCTGTTCTCTATGTGATATATAGCAACTCTAATGAAATCTCTTTTTTTTAAAAAAAAAAAAAAATCTATCGTTGCTTTTTTTTTTTTAACCATTGTGTTTTCCATGTTGTTTTAAGACTAGGAGTGAGTAGCAAGGAAGGAGAATGTGGCCGCATGTCCCTACGTCAACTAGCACAAAGGACATCAAAACTGTTATTTCTTGCCATCCAAGTACAGCTAGCACGCATGTACATCGGACCGGGCCGGGCACGACACGGGGCGGGCCACGGGCCAACCGGGCCGTGCCACCACCATGCTTCGGTCCGTCCCCGCAGCCCATGACACGGCCACGGGCCGGCCCGAGAGCACGGCGTGCCGCGGGTTTATGGCCGCGGCCGCCGCCGCTTCTACGCCTACGCCCGACGGCGGTGCGGCTGGCCTGGGCGCCGCCGCCGGCGGGCGGGGTGGTCGCGACCTCGCAGAGCTTCTCGGGTCGGGATGCGGTAGACCTAGGATTGGGAACGGACGGGTTGTTTCCTTAGCAGCTGGTGGGTTTGTTTCATTAAATGGGTTGGTAGAACTAGGATCGGGGAAGGGTTGGTGTTTTTAGATGGGCTACATTGATCATCGGGCCATCGCGCGGCCACACCGTGCCTCGGGCCGAGGCTGCGCCCATGGCCCGGTCCAGCCCGCGGGCCGTGCCGCCCGTGGCCCGCCGACACCGGACCGGGCCAAAAGGCCGGGCCTCGAACCGGGCCGCGGGCCAAATGTACATCTTTAGCCATCTCTCTACTGCTATTGGACGAGTGGATGGGTGGTGACCTAACGCGTGATTAGCCGTGGACCAATGATGCTTCAGCGACTCTTATAACGTCCGTTTTCATATGACTGAGGGAATAATTGTTAATATAAGCATTCGCAGTAGGAGAGGATTATTGATCTCCTAATTGTATAGGGAGAAAAACATAGATTTAACAATTTTTAGGTGAGGCCCATACTATGTTATTGGAGATCGAAGAAAAAACATCTCCAATAATCCAAGAAAGATTTTTTTTTTCTTAACAAAATTCAAAAAGGTGTATCGGTAGCACCGTTACCACTTCATCGAGAGTTGTAATGAACATCTGCTGGAAATGATAGCAGCCATGAATCATTTCTTCGTCCAACACCGTACAGTAATAACACCCTTAATAGTCGGGGTCAAGAAACTGGTGTACAGGCGCAGTACACATGAGGAGTTTTCAACTTGGGGTGTGTTTAGAGCCCAAATTCTCTCCAAAATTTTCTGCACTCCCATCACATCTCATCACATCAAAAAGAAGATTCCTCATCACATCAAAATGCCGGCACATGTATCGAGTACTAAATGTAGGTAAAAAAATAAAATACTTATACAGTTTAGATGTACATTGCGAGACGATTCTTTTGAGCCTAGTTGAGCAAGAAAAGTAGGCCGGCCCGTGTCGGCCAGCACGCCGCTCGCTCCGTATAGTACCCGCATGCCTTGAATGCGTTGACCACGGAGGCATGGGCGGGCACTCACAGTGCTAGAAACTATCATGGTTTCTATATTCTTGGACATTGTGTCAAGAAACTATCTCCCACAATGCAATTTTCTATCATGATGTCACATGGCTCACTTGTCACTCTCACAAATTGTCTTGGTTTACGTGAAGACCTGGTTTCTTAGTTAGACTTGGTTTCTTGTGTTTTTCCTCTCTCTCTCTTCAATAAATACAGCGCCACATCAGCAAAAAGCAATAAATAGAGGGGTAATAAATGAGGATAAAAACCATGGTAGAGTCTGCATTGTGAGTGCTCTCATGGAGAGCTCGCTCTCTCTAGCCGTTTCACAAGAGACTGAACAATTGGTCAAAATTCTCACCTCTGCCTACCACAGCCACCCCCAAACTGGATAATGAAGCCATCGGTGGCGGAGCTTAAATTATTCGTAAGGTGGGCCGAGCAAATCCAACTTGTAAAAAATACGCACGTCGAGTTACCTTAGATATTCCATGCCGACTATTAATTTATGGACTTGACACGCAGTACTCACATTTTTATATACACTCTTGGAGCAAAGACACTATTTTTTAGTGGTAGACAATAACCCCTTAACAGTAAGGCATTTGAGATGATTTTATAAACTTTGATGTCTATATTTCAGTCCTTCTAATGTGCTTCGTAATATTATTTAATTATGTTTTGTATGATTTAATTATCTAGAAGTACTTATACTAGTAAAAATTACTACACATACATCAAAGTTTAATTATCTAGAAAAACTTATTTTTGTTTATATTAAGATGGAATAAATAACAATCATGGACTTATACTAATAAAAAATTTGCTTGGAAACATTTTAGGGGGCATGGCCCCCCCCCTTGGCTACGCCACTGGAAGCCATTCACCCAGGCTTTTAAGCAATCCTGCCAATCAAGCAAAGATTTACAAGACCAGCAAACATCTCAATCCAACTGTGCATGTTTTTAGTAAGGCATACCAATTTTGAAGACGCAGCAAACATCTCAATCCAACTGCGGCCATGGCGGGGAGGCGCGTATGTTGCCGTGCGCCCATGGCGGCCGGAGCTCGTGGGCTGGGGTGCGCAGGGCCAGGCCATGGCGGCGCTTGGAGGTCTCGCGGGCGACAACCATGGCGCGCAGGTGCGCAAGCGGTCATGGGCCATGTCAGCCGGAGTTTGCGGAGCGGGGCGTGCAAGGTTAGGTTGGATCTGGAGCTCTTGCGGCCGACGGAGCGGGGCGCGTCCAGCGGCCGTCACGAATGGTTGCACGTCGAGGTCGCCCAGTTTATGGGTCACAGACCTGTGGTGCAGTGGTGCCCAAGTGCCCAGCCGATTGGGTTGGGAAGAGAGAAAAAATAAAAAATGAGGAAGGAAAGAAAAGAATTAAAAGAAAAAGAATTGAGGGTATTTTAGACATTTTGCACCACGGTTTGACGTTGTTCCCACATAAAACGGACAGAATGGTATAGAAGACAAGAAAGATTGGGACTGATGGTATACAGGTGCGGCCGAACTTTTTAGTGGTATAGAGGTCACGATCATCTTTTATAATGGTATAGAGGTAAAAATCTACAGAATTATACTCATGCTTGCCACTTCGTTAGCCACTGTAACCAATGCCCGCTGTTAGGTGCACTGAACAATTCCTCTGCCTTGTGTCAGGGATCCACAGCATTGTGCTGCTAATAAAACTATGTTTGCTTGTTGTCAAAGAAAAAAATGTTTTACTAGGACCGGTGCTAGCTGTTGGTGGTCAGTAAGGATTATGCATATTTTGTGTATATGAGCCAAAGCCAAAGGCGATGCAAACCTTGTATTTCAGCCGGCGGCTAGCCCGAACCACCGTATAAACACCAACTTATACGTTTTTTTAGAATCATCAAGACCAATGTATACGCACCAAATAGAGTCCAATTTCCCCGGGCCGGCACGAGCTCCCTTCGCAGACCGCGGCATATTCGCCAAAATCATTTGCGTTCACACGGGTCCGCCACCCACGGGCCCACCCCCGCATCCCGGCGCTCCTCCAACAAATACTCCAAGCAGCCATCGGCCACCACCCGCAATCTACCCGCAATCAAGTCCCCATTCACTCACCTGCCGCCTGCGCTTCCCTCCTCTCCTCGCCGGTCGCCGCTGCCTCCCACCCCTCCTGCACGGCCATGGCTCCGATCGCTGTCGGCGACTCCCTCCCCGACGGCCAGCTGGGGTGGTTCGACGAGAACGACCAGCTGCAGCAGGTCTCCGTCCACGCGCGCTCGCCGCCGGCAAGAAGGTCATCGTCTTCGGCGTCCCCGGCGCCTTCACCCCGACCTGCAGGTCCCTAACCTACCTACCTAGCCGCTTTTTCCGTGCACGTCCCGTCTCTTCTTTCCTCCCGCTTTCTCGGAAATCTCCTGTGTTTGTTTTGGGGGAAAAAAAAAGAGGGCGATTGGTTGATTATCTCGGCTCTATTGGGATTAGTTCCAGTTCGGATTCGAAATTAATACTGTACTGGCGATTTAGTTTTGAGTAACAGATCGACGGCAGATTATTTCCTTTTTCTAGAGTTTTATTTATTAGGGATAAACAAAAACCCCCGGCCTTGGCCATGCTGCACATCTGCTGGAGGCGGTGTCCGGCAAAGGAGAGCAACCATGCTTGGCCGTCAGCCTGGTCGCGCTGTGTGCACTCCTGGCCTGTCTAAGTTGGGTCTTCCACAACTTTGTGGAAGATGATGTGTCAGTGCCTGTACGGGTCGTTAAGAAAGATTGAAAGATCAGCAACTGCAGTGGAACTACCACTACCAGTGAATGGATTGTGATGGTGTAGGCAGTTCCTCCTTGATTAATTGCCCCTTCACAGAAGGAATTGAGTAATATCATTACACGCTGGCGTATTTTTCATGCATTGTAGCTTCCCTCTTGTAACTACTGAGTTTTATCAAGTCTAACTATAATCCATGATTTCAGTTTTGTGTGAACAATACAAAGGTATTACCGTTTGTTTGATTATTTACAAATCATGACTACTTTAAGTTGGTGCTTATTACTCCATTCCAAATTGTAAGTCAATCATATCTAAAATAGTTAGAACTACTTACAATTTGGAATGGAGGGAGTACTAATGTAAAATTGGTTTAGCCGCTTTAGTTTGAGAAGTTCAACGGAAAATTGCAAATTACTTAAAATTTACAAAGATTTGAAGGTAATTCCACTAACTGAAGCTGCTCGTATATAGTTGTATCTCTGAAATCTTTTGATTATTTTGGGAAAAGCTGAAGTACTCAGGCTGTCTCTATTGTGTGCATTTCTTTTATGTTCATAGCAACCAGCATGTGCCAGGCTTCATTACACAGGCTGAGCAGCTCAAAGCCAAGGGTGTAGATGAGATCCTGCTTGTCAGCGGTATGTTTCCAGCATATATTTGCCTATCTATCTGTATCTGCAAATATCCTGAGCTCAATAAGCAGTGCGTTCGAACTTATATTGTTCTTTCAGTACTGTGATTTTTCTTAATGTTCTTCGCATAGCTGTATGGTAGCTCTACTGTAACATTACACAATGTTGTTATGCTTTTTATCATACTTCTCCATCATTGAACATTGAATGTTTAAAGCTTGAAGTAAAAAAAACAAAATGCTAAGTGATGGTATGCTATGTATATGGTGCATCTGTTTGTTGTCAGGAAACTAGCATGTGGCATTATTTAGTAACTGTAAATCTGCTCTACCGCTTGGCTACCTACTGAATTCCATCAGTTTGCCATGTTATGATTATGGCCTTGATCAAAAGTAGCTAGGCTAGACTGACATAATTTGCTCCATTGTGATATGCAGTTAACGACCCATTTGTCATGAAGGCATGGGCAAAGACTTACCCTGAGAACAAACATGTGAAGTTCCTTGCTGACGGATCTGGAGCATACACCAAGGCACTCGATCTTGAGCTTGATCTTACCGAGAAAGGACTGGGCGTCCGCTCCAAAAGGTTTGCTCTTCTGGCTGACAACCTCAAGGTCACCGTCGCAAACATCGAGGAAGGTGGACAGTTCACAATCTCTGGCGCTGAGGAGATCCTGAAAGCACTTTAGGAGTTTGATTTGATCTCTTCTAAAAGCTCGTCAAGTTGTGGACGTCAGTCATGTTTGAACTCATCTTTGAATAACTTGTCATCGAACAAGATCTATTAGCGTGTACAAGTATATGAAACCGTCGTCGTCCACGATTTGTTGGTGTTCTTATGTTATACTCGCCGGCCCGTGTAACTTTTGTTTCGTCCTGACATGAAGTTGATGTTGAGAGAACGACATGTACGTACTCCCTCCGTCTCAAATTAAACATCGTTTTTTGGTTTTGGTGTTCGTGCCACACTCGGTTTGTAGAAAAAACACAAGATTTATATTTTCAAATAAATTCATTAAAAACTATATTAAAATATCTTTTTGATGATACTAATTACTCCTATGTGATATAAATTTATTAACAAGGAGAACGACAGTTATTTTGAGATAGAGGAAGTATTTTACTTCCATTTGCTTGTCACTATGCAGTGCTGCTTTGCGCACTCTCAAATGTCAAACATGAGCGACCTGGCAATGGCGTGAGGATGCGTGGCAACGACCATTATTCAGTGCAGCTTTGTGCACCCCTCTCTAAAGTCAAACGAGCTCGAGCGGCCATGACAATGGCGGCATGAGCTTGCGTGGTAATGGCAACGACGGCGCTGACGGATCGCCATGCAACGATTTCTGGTAGCAGATGTGTTCAGACTTCAGAGTAAATTTGGACAGGAACGCGTGTTATCGGCCTTGGCCAAGCCCCACGTCCCATGGTCCTATTTTTGTACATAAACTTGAACTATTTTACCTGTTTTTTTTTCCCGAATCAGAATAGTATATTTTTTTTTTGAGAAGGCAATCAGAATAGTATATGGGCACCGTCCATGCACGCTAAACTGATCATATATAGCAGCCCCGTATCTCGCCTCCCTCGCCCCGTCGCGACTCGCGAGCGCCTCCGCCGCCGCGTCCCACGCTACTCCCCCGTACCCAGTGGCGGAGCTACAGGGTGGTCGGTCTTGTGGGCCGCGGACCACCCTGCGCTCGGCCCAAAAAAAAAAAACTCAGCTGCCGCGGCGCCGTCTCTTGCTCTTCATCTTCCTCTCTTCGTAACTTCCTCGCGATCGCATCTAGGTCGGCAATCGGCGTCGGCCTCGGCGGCTCGCCATCGACGGATCGACCCTTCGTAGAACTGCCTGCCGGAGTGACGGCGCCCGGCGGCGATCACTAGCTCACCAATCACTCGACGAGACGATCTATATTGGAGTCACTCCATCGGCGCTCACCGATCAAGCGATCAGCTCAACGACCTACGCCCCTACTAGCAGGTATTCACTGAAACAATGCGATCTATATGCCAATTTCTTGGATTCCAATATGGCAATATAGATTTCTTAAAGCCTAATCCCTATACGTTTGCCACCTGATTAGATTCTCTTGACAATGTAGATTCCAATACACAAATATTCAGTGATCTGCTGTAGTCTGTAGACTGTAGGGTATACGATGGACCACAGAAGTTCTAGCTCCGCCACTACCTATCCCATCCTCGAAAGCCTTCCCCAGTTCCCAGTTGCCGGTCCTTCGCCTCCCGCGCAGCCCCTTCTCTGCACTGCGCTGCCGCCAAGAAGGTCCTCCTCCTCTCTTAATTAGCACCGCCACTCCTCGCACCTAGGGTTTCGGTATGGAAGGTGTTGTGTAGATAATTGGTGTTGAAATGTTGAAATTCCAGCTGAGATGTATATCTTGCAATATTTTCTTATTTACTTTCAGTTGTACTATTGACACTGAAATGATTTTTTTAACGAATACCATATTTTATATTATTAGTTCTTTGTGATGATTATTCTGAGAAGTTAACTGTAACTCATATCGAATTTTAGGAATTTAATAGAGAAAATTTTGGGAATACAATGATTTGTACTGCAGATACCAGATCAGTAGTAGGTAGAAGACTCTACTTTTATATCCTTAGCTCCTATTTTGTTGCATGCATGATTCGGTCATCACTATTTTAGTGTTCTGCAAGTAGCATGACAGGGATAGGATAGGCACTTCACATGCTATTCTAGAATGTATACATCTCAACTATACGGTAGCTGTAAAAATTCTTTCAAGTTATTCACTTGTTTCCTGTGCTGTAGTCATGCCCATGACACTTTTTGAGGCATACCTGCTACAGACCAAATGAAAGCTGAATTGGATTAGTCTGCCTTCTACTTGTTTTTTAGCTGCTATAAATCTGTCAAATTAAACGAATTGTTGCTTTTGTAGGATATCCCGTCGGCTGCCACCATGACTAACATCAGGACCGTCTCCAGCCTCGCCGAGATCGACCTTGTTCTACAAGAGATGAACATCAATGCAATTGATCAAGCTGGTCAAGTTCGATTTCGTTTGCACGAGCAGGCATCCCTTAAAGAAGCAACAAAAATAAAGATGAGGACCTATCCTGGAAGGCTTGGATTCATATTGGTTAACCCTGAGCTTTTAAATTGTAAGGTTAGTGCCGAGGTCTTGCTAGAGGAAAGAGTTGACGCCATGTTGACGGCATGCATGGAGCAGTGTGATGATCAGCTGCGTTCACTTGAAAACATATCACGGCGCTGCGGAACCAGATGCTCACCCCAGATGGTCAGATTGGACCTATTGGGCCTCCTCTTAACGAAAGGGGCCGTGGATTGCAGCATTGCATCTACCCGAACCCTCCAGTATGTCTATTTTCGTTCTCTTCTCTCTTTTATTTTGTTTTTCTCATTTTTTCTGAAAACATTTCTGTAACCAAGGTTTGCTTTCTTTGTTAGAGGCATTGCTATTCATGTTCTTGGTTTCGCAGATTAGATTGCTTTGTTAACATCTGAGTGAAACAAATCTTGATCACATATTAAAATTGTTGATTAGTTTGGCGATTCACTGTACAAACTTGGAAAGAGCTATTCGGATTAGATTAGACATTGAATTGAATATAATGTATAATCTTGTATCTCTGATAATAGGCACTACGGAATAACTAGATATCCCGTGAGGAAATGTTTTTCCCGTGAGCTAACAAAGCAAATAATCACGGAAATAACTAGATATCCCGTGAGCGGGGTGAAAACATCACGGGAAAAAAAGATACCCACAGGATACCCAATTTCCGTGATGGAAAGCTCACGGAAATCACCCGACCCTTTCCCGTGAGGAGGCTGCTCACGGGAAACGGCGGCCGTCGGCCCAGCCCGCTCCGTCACTCCGTCCCACTCTTTCCCCGTGAGAACTCCGTCAAGCTCACGGGATACCTCTTTCCCGTGAGCAGGGTTTCCGTGGGCTGAACAGTGGGCCTCGGCAAGGGGCCCTTTCCCCGTGAGCGCCACATCACGCTCATGGGAAATACGCTCACGGAATTTTTTTTTTTTTTGATTTTGATCTCCAAACTTTTTCTACACTTGTTGCACATCATATGACACTCAATATTAAAGTTTGGTGAATTATTGACTTTATTTGATATATTTAGGTAATTATTCTCTTTTATGGGAATTTATGAAATGAGGCCAAATTTGAACTACAAGTGCTTCAATTTTTGAAAAAAATTAGTAGAAAATTTATATTCCTCATACTCAACACAATGTAAGGCCTTGCATTTAAAAAAATAATGAAATCTAGAACATCTTAATACGAAATCATGAACGTTAATCCCCTGTTCGAGTGGTTTAAAAATTCTAGAAAATAGACCGATGTGCAAAAAATCATGAAATTTGATATTATGTCATGATATCTTATGCCGAGGCTATGATAAAAATTGGGAACGTTTAAGCACAAGTTGGCACGCACGATGTTCACAAGCTCCGACATCTACGTAGAAGTTCCACGTTTGTTGAGAATGATCCAGTGTGATTTCATGTGGATGTGGCGGTCAAGTTGTGGTTTGGCTACGAAACTTTTTCTATATGCAACAGACCTCTCGGATATTGTGTCATGTCTATTTTCGAGAATTTTTGAATTATTTTGGTAATTATTATAATTTTTTTGCAAGTAGTTAAGTAAATACAATTTTGAAAAAGGAGATAGAACCACATGAAATAATGGCAATTTTTTCGCGCAAGGATCAATTATGTATGGGTGAGTGTATGTTATAAGGTATTTTTGAAGTAATCTTGATCAAAGTTTGAAAAGATATATGTTACAAAAAAAGGAAGAGGGGGTAATAAATTTAAATTTCGAAAAAACTCTTTCCCGTGAGCTGCGGGAAAGGTGCAGATATCCCGTGAGCATATACTGTGATCACGGGAAAGAGGAAGTGGGACCCGCCTCACGAGGGGGGAAAAGAGGAAAGAGTTTTTTTTTTTAAAAAAAAAATTTAGTCAACCCGACCACCCGGCTCCCACTCCCCGACCTCACACTCTAACACACACACACACCACACACTCGCCCGCACACGCCGCCGCCGGGACCCGACACACGCGCCCGCCATCCGCCGCCCGCCTCCCGCCCGCCATGGCGACCCGCCGCCCGCCGTCCGCCGCCCCGGCCTCCCGGCCGCCCGCCACGCGCGCCGCTCTCCCTCCCCCGTCGCCGCCTGTCCGCCCGGCCGCGGCCGCGTGGCAGCGCGTTCCACGGCGCCGCCAGTCGCTTGATCGCTGGCCGGCCTGGCCGGGCCGGCGGGGAGGGGGGAGTAGGAGGGGCGGTGGGAGTAGGGAGGGAGGAGAAGGGAGGGAGAAGGAAGAAGAAGAAGGAGGAGGGGGGGGAGGAAGAAGAAGTAGAAGGGAGGAGGGGGGGAAGGAAGAGGAGGAAGAAAGGAGGAGGAGGAAGGAGGAGAAGGGAGGAGGAGGAGGAAGAAAGGAGGAGAAGGGAGGAGGAAGGAGGGAGAAGTGGGGGAAGGGAAGAGAGGTCTCGACGCCGCCGCCCCGGCGTGCTTTGCCCCGACGTCGCCGCTGCGCGGCACCTCGCACCGCCGTCACCCGCCCCGCCCACCGTGGTGAGGTGGTGAGGTCGCCCGACCCGCCCGTCGTCGCCGCCGCCCCGGCGGGTTGTCGGCCATCATGCCCCGAATGTTATTGTCGCCATCGTGCCCTAAATGTGATTGTCGACCATCGTGCCCTGGATGTGATTGTCGGCCATTGTGCCGTGTGCTTTGTTTCCAGACTTGAGGTTTATATATTTTTATTTAAGGTTCATTTATCGTTGAATACTATTTCTCCGTGTTCTAACTTTGTGTTGAAATAGGCCCGAGATAGAGGAAGAAAGGAAGCGACGGGAGGAGGCCGGGGAGGAGGGAGCGGGCAAGGGCTGGCGGAGCAAGAGAGGGCTCGAGCGGAGCAAGAGAGGGTCGAGCGGCACCGGAAGAGCATGGAAGCTCTCCTAGCGTACCTCGGCGTGTTGGTGGCCGGGTTGGTGTGCGCGGCCACCAGGAGATCGCCTTCCCGCCACCGCCCATCTTCGTCCCACCGCCCATCGTCGTCCCCACCGCCGTCTACGGTCGGTGGTCGATCTTCCCTCTACCGCATGGAGCCTCTCCGTGAGTTTGTCTCCCGTAACTTCGAAATATGCATATATGAATGTGAATGGATATGATCTGAGTTTTGAATGCACCATGAGATGCACGTGGACATGTGGTTGTCGGCCATCGAGCCGTTGTTTTCTTGCGGGTTGGAAAGCCCTCCGCGCGGGGGAGGTCTTTCGCCGAAATTTCTAACTAGTTCTCTTCTTTTTTCAAGTTAATAGATTCTACCTTGAATTTTGTCTCACAAATTTCTAACTATTTATCTTTGCCTACGCGGGAAAATTCTCATGCCTCGAACCCAACTCCGAGCCAATCACAACCAGGACGCTTGGGAACGCGCCGGAAGGTTGGAGGCCGTGGCCGTAAATTTGTCATGATCTAGGTTGAAAACTTGTGCACTTGAACTTGTGAACTTGGATTTTATTTTAGTTTGTGAACTTGTGGTTGCACTCATGGACATGTGGTTGAACTTGTGACTTTGTTGGATATTATGTAATATATATGTGGTATTATGGATTTATCGAGCTATATATGTGGTATTATGGATATTATGAAATCTGTGTATGTATATATATATTTATATGTGTCAACAATGTGCTGGAACAAAAAAGAAAAGAAAAAAAAAAGGTCAATTTCCGTGAGCCACACACGGAAATTGACCAAATATTTCCCGTGAGTGGCACGGCTCACGGAAATTGACCAAATATTTCCCGTGAACTCGATTTGACACGCGGAAAGGGGAGGATATCCCGTGAGCTGCACCGTTACGCTCACGGGATATCATCGAAAAACGCCGTTTTCATGTCACGAGGCCACGTAGGCCATAACGGGTTTTACCCCTCCCCCCGTTAAGTATATCCCGTGAGCTTTCTAGAATCACGGGAAAGGATATCCCGTGAACATGGTCCGTGTTCACACGGAAAAGAGATTTCGGTCGTTTTTTTTCCGTCAACGATATCCCGGGTGTTACCCCGGGCTATCCTTTCCCGTGATTAAAAGTGTCTTTCCCGTGAGCGCCGGGCTCACGGGATATCAGGCTTTTTAATCCGGTAGTGAGGATTCTCTTGAATAAGAAGTATATGCAGAGGAACGAATATTGTTTCAAGGCATTGTTGTTCTTGCTAGTCCCTCTTTGTGTCAAAAGCCTTCTTTATCACTTTCAGTTGTACTACTGGCACTGAAATTGTTTTTTTAACGAATATCATGTTTTAGATTATTATAAGTTTTTGTGATGATTATTACGAGAAGTTAACTGTAACTCATATTGAATTTTAGGATATTTTGGGAGTATAATGATTTGTATACAGATACCTGATAGAAAAATGTACCTTTATATATCCTTAGCCTCCCATTTTGTTGCATGCATGATTCCTAGCAGTCACCACTATTTTAGTGTTCTAGCAAATAGCATGACAGGGATAGAAGGGCTATTCTAGAATGTATGTGTTGTGCTGTGCTGTACAAGCAACATGTGTCACTATGCTGTGTTGTACAAATTATTTCAAGTTATGCAATTGTTTCCTTAGTCTTCCATTTTTTTTTCTCAGTTCCCAGTCTACCGTACGTATGAATATAGCAACAATGCGAATGAAAGACCCCCATATCAACCACCATACGCTACACCTCAAGAGAGATGATGCCGTATCTCGTGACAAACGTGCTCAGAGGGCCGTTTGGAGAGCTAATCTCCGCCTTCTGGAGGTGAAGAAGTCCATCCTGGAGAAGAACAAGATTGATGTGGAGAGAGAGATTGATCTAAAGATAGCTTTGAGGGCAGAGTTCCAGAAAAAATGAAAGAGGAGCAATGTGACCTTGGGGTTGGATATGCTCACTATGAGTTTCCTCACCTCACATAGGTAAGCTGTGTTAAAATCTGTGCATATGGCTTATTGACACTAATACAGTAGTAATTTTTTTTTGCTTCTTGCTGTTTACTTGGAATCTTTACTATCTTAGTGTTGTTGTGTTCCAAATTCAAGCGAGTTGCTATTATTAGTACAAGTTGCTTGCTGATTTAACAAGTTGCTTGTATAGAGTTTGACAAGTTGGGCTATTAATTATACCCTCTGCCTTGGTAATTTTATCTTCTCAAATTAATGCATGTACTAGTGCTTTCATATTAAAGCTGAAGATGAATCAGGAAATGCTGCAGTAGGATGTGAACAGATCTCCCGAGACATGAAAAATATGGATGTGAATACTTCTCCTTGGACATGAGTATGTGGTTGAAAATGTCCACTTGATCATTTCAATGTCCTGGGGCTAACCACCTTGGTTTTTAGCTTTTTCTCTTCGCCTTTGGTGGTTCCAATGGTGCAGTCTTTTCCTGTGCCAATTTGTGAGTTACCAATGACTAAGACGGTCGTTTTCATGAAAACAAAGCTGTTGTAGGCTGACAGTGTACCTGAACACAATGCCCACACAGTATTGGACTGATTATTATGGATTCCATGTCCACCAATGACTGTATCTGCCACAAATAGCTCTATCTTGGCCCCGATCTAATGACCATGTTGCTCTTTATTTACTGTTATTGCTATCCTTAGTCTATAGTCTACGTTTCTCTCTATATGCTTCCACCTTTTGAAACTGCCCGGTCATGACTTTACAAAATCATTTGAATTTTCTCCATGCACCATTTAGTAAATGTGGGCATGGTTCATGGTAATGCAGTTCTTTTATTATAGTCAATGGAACATTTTTCTTGTCCTGGGATATGTGAGATACTCTGTTTCGACCATTATTAGATGCCTACAACCCATGTAATTTTTTCTTTACCTCTGTAGTTTCCAAGGTGCCAATTATGTTTCTTTATCTCTGGAATCTACAGTCACGATAATGCAGCAGTGGTAGGTTGTCAATGTAGCTCACCGTAATGCTCACCTAGTACTGGACCAACTATCCTTTTTTTCGAAAGCATGTATTATGCGCGGGAATTTAGAATAGTTATGGGTACAACCTCTATCGGTCAATGGTGAGGTGCCAAGTCCGATAGAGGCAACACTTAACACAAATCGTCGGCTTTAACGGGGAGCAAGATAGTTGTACTAACTAAGAAACCAAATATGCGACGAGGAAGTTGGGAGGGAGGTTAGAGCTTCAGTGCCCCCGGTGCCATCAACGGGAATAGCTCGCGGAGCAATTCCTGCTTCACAGGCGCCCAGCGGGAGGTGCGGCGCAGTCCACGAGGCTACGAGCTCGTCAACCATTGGGTCCACCCTAGCGGGAGGGCCCGCACCCGAACATGGCTCGAGCACAAGCAGATCGGGCGCTGCCGGGTGTAGCCCACGGCGACGCTGACCTCCTCCCGTGGAGAGGCAGCGTCGCCTGGTGCGAAGTCGACATCGAAGAGGCGGGCAGAGAATCTGCCCGATGAGGAAGGAAGCTGGGACGCGGTCCGGAAGCTAAGTGCCCCATGATCGCCGCTACGGCGATGGGCGTTCGTCCGCCCGAAGTAGTAGGCGTGGCCGTGGCTCCCGTGTCCGGCTCGAGCAGGGGTGCGGGCGGGGGACGACGCCGATGCTGACAGCTCCTCACCCGGTGCCTCGTCTTTGAGGCGAAAGAGGCAACGGGTCGGGAAGAGCACCGGGCGGTGATGTGATCCCCGGACCAACTATGCTGATAACATCAGGCTGTACCTACCTACCACCAAGCAACTAATCATGTAGTTTCTAACAGATGATATCATCTTTTCATTGTTTGCAAAATTTGTATTGCTTCTGTTGTATAATTTTAGAGCAAGTTATCATCTGTTGTGTTAATCATGTAGTTTCTAACAGAGGATATCATGTTTTCAGTGTTTGTAAATTTTGTATTTCTGAGATGTTGTATAATTTTAGAGCAAGTTATCGTCTGATGTGACGTGTCGACATCTTCACTGCTTTTGTGACATTTGAAATAAGATTAGGTAGTTTACACTGCATAACTGTACATACTCGTTTTTTTAATACCATTTCATAATGGATTAACACGTGTGCATGCTTTGTGACACTGGTGCTGATGCAACTTTCAATCATACTTTGTACCCAGAGAGGAGCATACGTGACGAAGATGGTGGTGGCATGCCATTGCCGGGCGTTAATGGAACCTGTGGGGAAAAACATGTCCAAGTCGCACTAGCCAGTGTCATGCTTGCTACCCAACCATATATGTAGCACTATTGCAATATGGTGTTGGCTTTAATTCGTGTTTATCATGCTACTAGGATCATGCCCGTGCGTTGCTACGGGTGTCATACTGCTCACTTTACACTTCCGTTCAATAAGATTACATGCTTTTCAATAAGATTACAGACTTGTACTCATAATAGTTATGTGAGAAAAGAATAGAACGATATACCATAGTTGTAGGCCTTAGATTTTGTGTTTCCTATGCTTTTAATTTTTATAAGCTACCTTTGTTTCTCAACGGTTTAGATCATTATACTTTGTATAAGAGAAATACTTTCTTTGCCGAGAGTTTGCTTGATCCCCATAAAATGGACGATGCATATACCATAAAAATTATAGACATGTCGAACTAATTGCATGTCAACTATAATTCTTTCTTGAAGCAAGAAACCTGAATAAAATTTTATTTGTTCAACTATAATTCATAAATAATATTTTTGATTTTAGAATGTGTGCATAGTATGGATACAAATTCTAGGGAGGTAGTGAATCAATATCGGGGATGCAGTTAACTACATTCATCAAAGCTCACGATTGCTAATACAACGCTTGAGGTGGAACGTATGCCCCAAAGCTTTTCAATTTTCTTGTTAGCGGCATTGAATTTTTAATAGAACCAAATCGAATCTATAGAGATTTGTTTAGTTTTTTTTTTCTTCTTTTTTTCGATGGTCTAATCTATTACTTGCGTTCACTTGTGTCTATCCATTCTAATCTATCGTGTACTAAATATTTGATTAGATCTTCTTCCTTTTAGATTCGATCATATTCATTTTAAGTTTTTTTTTCATCTAAAATAGGGTTGGAGTTCTTCATCATGCACACGTATCTTTTTTTCATTGCATGTAGTCATACAAATTTAGTGGGATGAAAATATTAGTTTTCTATTCTTAGCATGCAAACTGCGCGGGTTATCCTAGCCACATGTGGGGAGCGCGCGGGCGAGCGGCGTAGCGACGCATCGTCGCTCGCCGTTACGTATCTTTTTCATTGCATGTAGTCATGAAAATTTAGTGGGATGAAAATATTAGTTTTCTATTCTTAGCATGCAAACTGCGGGGTTGTCCTAGCCACATGTGGAGGGGAGCGCCGGTAGAGCGAAGCGGGGCGACGCACGTCGCTCCGCCCGGTAGAGTCTGTGTTTCATTCTTTTTAGTAGTAGGATTTTTGTGAGATTAGGGATAGACACTCTTTAGTCAAAAAGATTAGGGATAGCCACATCGAATTGCAGGCTTATATATCCATGGTTCTCTTTTTATTTTGTCGATGGCCTTGTTGCAATCTCTTCCCCCATGAGATTAATATCCATCCCCCCTAATACTTTGGTTTCTGTTCAACCTGAGGCTAACACAGATCTTTCTTTCATCTAAAATAGTATTTGGTTGCATGTTGAAACTCTCTCCATTTTTGTTTTCGAAGTGAATACTGTACTGGCGATTTAGTTTTGGGCAACAGATCCACAGCAGATTTTTTTTTTTTTTAGAGTTTTATTAGGGATAAACCACCCGGTCTTGGCCATGCGCCCATGTCAGATGGACAGCACATCTGCTGCAGGCGGTGTCCGGCAAAGGAGATCAACCATGCTTGGGCGTCAGCCCCGGTCAGCGTGTTCAATGCACGCAAAACTGGTCATCTGAAACCTCACTCACACACAGCACCCGCTATCTTTGTGTGAAGCTCTTGAACCCACTCGCGACACTGTCGATCTGGATCTGTTGCGTGTGAATCAGCTTCTTGGTCACCACCCTGTGAATCTTCTTCAGCTTTCTACCGTTGTTGTTACCATCTGGATGCTTGTCGCCGTCCTCGGCGTCTTGATCTTGCCAATGCACGCAACCGCCGTGATGCGCCGCCATCTCGGTGGCGTCAAGAACAGGAGACTCTAGACTAGGCCGTCTTTTTAGACTTGGTCCGCTTGTTGGGATCGCAGGCGACGGCGTCGGCGTGGAGAACGTCTTCGATCCGAGACAGAACCGCAAAGGCTAAGCTCTCGAGTGTCCTGGAGTAGCTCTCCAAGATGGCAAACCCAACGTCCTGAAACGAAACAAAACGCAGCTAGCTAGTGCATTCATCTCATGACTTCATGGACAGAAATTTTTTTGTAAAGTAGCTGAAAAACTGAGGTTTCTTTTTTTCTGTAGTCTGTACCGTGTTGTACTGGATCTTGCTGATGTCGAGCGACGATTGAGGGATGCCGGGGAATTTGTGCTTGAGGATGAGCAGTGCAGTCTGTGCGCGCTCTTCGAACTGCTCTCGCTTCCCCAAGCTGACGCCCCACGAGAGCTTCTGACAGCTCTTCCTGTGCCAGATGACGACGGAGGCCTCTATCCGGTTCTTGAGATCCACGATCTTGTGCTCTGTCGACACGTCTACGGACTGCAGGAGCTCGTTGGGGTCGAAAATATCGTCGGTTATCATCTTGTATATCGTGTCTCCAAGAATGGACCTTCCGTTCTGCAAAATGAGTAGTACATTTTCAAGGAACAGATTAATCAGAAGATATCTTTTTATGAATTCTTAGCATCACCTCTCTTGTTGGTAGGAAAAGGATCTTATGGTGAATCAATCACCTTTGGCAGGGACTCGATGTACTCTTCGGGGATCTCCATCTCTCCGAGGACGTCGGCGTTGATGGCCATGGCCGCCTTGAGCACTTGCCCTACAAGCTCCTTCTGGTGCTGAATCCACTTCCTGGACGCCTCCGACAGGCCCTCGGCGGGGACCCTCACCGTCGGGATCCACCATTTGTCGCACGTCTCGTCGTCGTCGTCGTTCTCGCCCCGGTCTGCGTTTTTCGCCACGTACCAGAACTCCTGGGCCTCGCTGAAACTGTCAAGATACTCCTGTTCCATTCCAATGCATAGATGAATTCAGAAGAAACAAACAAACACCGCCGTTGCATTTCATCTGTATATTTGATTGGATTGCTCTGAAGAAAGATACGACGGCCGTGCTTACGAGGAGCATGGCGTCGAGTTTTCGCAAGGCGGGGATCTTGACAAGGAGATCACTGCGCTGGTGAGTGCCCATCACCTGATTGGAGATCCAATAAGGACGCAATTGTAGGGTGGAATTGGCAGAGATGAATTATTTGGTGTCAGAATTTCCTATTTCTGACCTCGATGTTTGTCCCATCCTTGGATACTTGTTGCGAGGGAGTGAAATCGACGATGTAGTCGGCGACGGAGAGGAGCCAGTCGATCTCCTTGTTCCATCGCGCTCTCCGCTCACCAGACATGGGCTCCAGGCGGCGCTGCTCCCCGAACACGGAGGCTGCGAGATTCGTGATGGCATTGGAGAGAGCCAGAGCGGAGGACACCCCTTTGCCCGTGCCGGACATGTCCTCCCCAAGCAGCAGCTTGCCGAATTTCTCCATCATCAAATCCAACTCTGCAGCCAATGCAATCAATCCCAGTTGGGTCCCAACACAGATCAGCCTAAGATCGATGTTAAGTTCTTGCAAGAGAATTGAAGGGCACAGATCGATGGTTAGCATGCATGCAGTGATCACATTCACATCACGTTACCTGAAGGCGGCCCACTGTCACGGGCGGTTGTCGATGGCACCGGCGGCACGTCCTGAGACCGGCTGGGAGTTGCCCGTGACCCGTGGCTCCTGGACAGCACCCGTTTCTGAAGCGGCGCCGCGGTGGGCGCGTCGTCGTCGTCCTCTGCCATCGTCTCGCTCCTGACGCTGCTGCCTGCTGCCACGCGGAGACGACGACGGCGAGGAGGAGGAGGACGGTGACGATGGTGAGAACGAGTGGTTGCTGGGCAAGACGGCCCGCCGCGTCCTCGACCGGAACCTGTCGACGCTGTGTGTGGCCGCGCCGCAGGAACCCACGGACAATCACAGGGTCATGCAAAGAGAAACCGTGTGCACGCGCGCGCCCGCTCACGGGCGCGCGCCGATCGACGTGGAACGCGCGGGAGGATCAGGCGAGGCGAGCAGCAGGTGATGAGCTAGCTGCTGGACGCGTGCATGGCCTGCCCGCCGGAGCTAGCTAGCTCGACGGACGACGGGATGGTGGTGGTGTCGTGAGGGCGCGCAAGGCAGGCAGGACACCGGCCTGCCTCGCGACTGCTAGAGGAAGGGAGGCCTAGCTTGGAACCTTTGTGTTGCTGCCGCATGCCTTGTGCGCGCGTGCGTGCATGGCCAGGTCAGCCCAGCCCCTCGCTCCGGCCAGCACAGACGCGCACGATTGGCTGCCAGCGTCGGGGGAGAGAAGCCAAAGTTGGAAAGCCAAAGCCAAGAAGGGAACGCGCCCTTGTTGCGGCCAAATTTAAGCAGTCTGCTCTATTTTTCCTCCATCCTTGACCTTCAGCGAAACCAGCAAGATCGATGTCCCGGTTATGTCTGCTGTTTCATCGGTATATAGGCAACTACTACTATGCAGTAACCAAAAGCAGGAGACAAAATCTTTCCACATTCATATTAAAATTTAAGGTTTTACTCCCTCGTTTCCAAATTATAAGTTAATTTGATTTTTTTTTTTTTTTGTTCATCTATTGTGCTTTGTTATCTCGATTGTGTTTGTAGCCAGTGGTGAAGCTAGAGCAAATCAAAGGGAGCACTTGCCTTGTCTCATAGGAGGTGAAAAATTGGTCCAATTCAACAATTTTCAGTTTTAGGGGGTGCATTTGCACGCCCTTACTATAATGTTCGAGCTAAAAACCGTGGTGAGTTGTTTAGGCCATGTTTGGTTCCCAAGGACTAAGGACTAATTTTTAGTCACAATTAGTCCCTAATTTACCAAACACCAAGACTAATGGACTAATTTTTAGTCCCAAGTAGTCCTTAGTCTATTAGCCCCCTCCTGAGAGTCTAATTGGGACTAGTTTGTGCTCTTGTTCGTCAGCTCATTTGTGCATATACTAGTCGGTCGTTAGTCGTCAGCTCTAATCCCTCATTAGTCCTTCAAACCAAACACCTTAGGAACTAATAATTAGTCCCTAACTGGTCCCTAGTCCCTAGTCTATGGAACCAAACAGACCTTTAGTCTAGTTGTTAGTTGAGAATAGTGCAGTGTGTTTATGGTCCGCTTTCCACTTAAACAACTAGGCCAATTCTTGTTTTATATTTCTTGTTCTAATCTAATAAAAAAAAAAAAAAGTAGCAAAGCTTTTGCCATCCATTCAAAAAAAAACATAATAAACCAAGCAAGTCTTTGATCTTAATGACCTCCAAATTAACTAAAGGACAGACCTAGTGCCGGCGGCTCCCACATGAGTGGGGTCTGGGGTTAGTCTTAGTCCACACCAATTGTCATTTGTTTCACATCGAAAATCAAAGAATATATATTTCTGTAAAACCATGGAACATTACAGCTTTCCTGATTACAATCAGTCCTATGATGGCATGAAGCATTCTAATTTCACACCATGTATGTTTAGTGTACAGAGAGAAAGTGAGGAAGAAATGAGAAAAATAAACCAGGCAATTGAATTCACTGGGGAGGAAAAAATGTAACACGCAGACACCGAAGTTACAACACAAGATGGAAACATACAACAGGGATGTACAGGGTTGCATTACAGTATGCACAAGTACCTCGGTGTTGCTGCAAACAAAGAACATTTTCGCTAGCTTGCTTCAACTGAAAGAATCTCAAGCTCTGCCCACCAGAGTGGAGATAACCGTGGTGTCGCAGCCTCAGGCGAAATTGACAGCACTTCTCGCAATCTAGTGGTGACCTCCCTCATGGTTGGTCTCTTCTTCGGATCGCTTTGGATGCACTCCTGGACCAAATCACATATGATTTCTAGGTCCTTTTCTCTGTGATCCTCCAAGTTAGGATCAAGCAAACAAGACATGCTCCGGTTATCCCTAATGCACTCCAAAGCCTGACAGAAATAACGACATTTGATGTTACTTCAAATGTGGTATTTTCAAAGTTTCAGTAACTAGTAACTATCCATAGTGTTTTTGTCATCATTACCAAGTTCGTAAGGGAACCCTTTTCTTCGAATACGGAGGCTTTCCGGAGATGATCTCCAGCATGAGTAGACCAAAAACTGTAGACATTCCCAGCTGGATCCGCAGCTACTGTTCATGGTGATCAACTAAGTCGTCATCCTTGGGCATGTTTCCTCTGGAATATACTTCATGCCAAACACTCATGTCTACTATCTGTGGAAAGAATTAAGGAACTAGTGTAAGGAGAAAAGCATTATTTGAAGTGCTTATCTAAAGAATTTATGCAGTAGATAAGTGTGCATAAAATTCATCCTTTTAACCAAGTATTGATAATATAACTCTAAATCAAAGAGTATAGTTGCATGAAGAACTGATAGTGATTTCAAGTATGAAGTTTCAGTCGTGTATTATGTTTGTTTGCTACTTATCATCAAATCTGGGCAGGCAGTGACTTCAATGCCCTGTAGAAGTCTCCAGTCTCCAGATATTCAAAGAAAGAAAAGCTGCACTCATAAGCAAGTTTGTACCTTTGCAGCTCCATCCTCAGATAACAATATAGCACATGACTTTAACTCTGGGTGTGTTATAGGAGGGCTAAGCTCATGCATGTGTAGGGTGCAGTATCCTACTCCCATAATTACCCTCATCCTACCATTCCAATCAATAGGATCAAAGCCGCCGACTGCAACAGATAAAGTAAAACATTTCAATTCGACCACAAAGATCAGAGGGTAGACATAAAAATGTGGAATAAATCCGGCTGATACCATGGAGGTGTTCATATAGCGTTCCATTGGGAGCATATTCCATCACCATCATCCTCATGAAAGGTTCTTCCTCCTCACAGTACCCAAGCAGGTTGATATAGTTCTTATGGTTGATTCGTGACAGTGAGTCTATCTATGTTGTCAGGAAGAAAAATAAGGAGGTTAAAACAGATTTGTTTAAAGGCCACCTCTCAAAATTACAATCTTAGAACCTTAGATGCACTAATCAAATTAAAATATATTGCATCACCTTTTTCTGAATCGTCCTTCCGAGTGTTTTGACCAATCTTTGCTAGAGGTAATCTTGGTTGATACAACAGCAATCTCAACACCACTTGATAAGGTTCCCTTGTAGACAGTGTAGTGTGGATAGGTTGCCACAATGTTACTGAAGTCCTCACACGCACCTTCTAGCTGTCAAGCTCAGAGCGTTGCAACTTTGGTACTCCTAAAATACACAAGGGGGAAAATTACCACAAATAAATAGAGGCAATTTAAGTAGATAATTCTGACACTCTTTCAACACACATGAATTTGTTACTCAGATAAATATAAATAACAAGGTACCAAAAGAACAAAGCAGTCATTTCAATGGTTTGGTAATCTACACATGATGGTATCTATGAAAGAAACAAACCTGTAGAATCTTCAATAGCGCCCAAGAATCGGCAATGCAGGTTGCCTCAAGAATAAAAAGAGGACATTGAGCGAAGGAAGAGGGTAATCACAAGGGGGCTAGCAAGCTGGGGATCTTAGTGTATCCGTGTATCGTGGTTTTGATTTCTGTTGGGTGCCCAACTAGTTGGGCACTTGGGCTGCGACCTGTACATAAACTTCTCTGTTTTCCTATCTTAATTGAAAGGCAGAGCTCCTGCCGTTCGTTCAAAAAAATCTAAATAACATATTAATGTTACTTAATGCAAGACATTATTTCACTTCTATACAAACTGCTGGCACGTAGAGGTGGAATAATTGTGCATACTTTTATCTAAAATGATCTCCAAAGGCTAAAAGTAGATGCAACTATGAAATGTTTTTTTCTCGCATAAAATAAGATTACTTCTTGAGATGGATCAGATAGCAAATAAAGACTCTACCTGTTACAAATGCCTTCTGGAGCTGACCACTGAGCCCGGTCTTCCATGGACCTATTGTTTTCCCTGACTTGCTGCGGCATAGCAAAAGCATACATGCGATGCCAATAAGAAGTGCAACCAGTGGCACCACAATGAGATAAAGCCATTTGAAGGACTTTCTTTCGGAAACTTCTGCGTTAGTACTGGGGACTGTTGGTGGACTGCTTGGGGGATTTACAGCAGGTACAGGTGCATTGTTGGGACTGAATGCTGAAAATGAACCAGTTCCAGTGGAAGGAACAGGAACAGCAGCTGGAACAAGAGCATTTACAGAAGAAGGTGCAGCAAGATTGCTATCTTGAAGTAACCTGCGCTGGCTAAGCTGTGCTGCTGGATTTCTTGCTGCATATTGTGAAGGAAGTTGAGCTGGGAAAAAGAAGCAAAGATATCATTATGGACTAGCTTATGCATCTCGGACTCGACTTGTTTTTTTTTTTTTTTTTTTTTTTTTTGCTCGAAAAAGCTGTGTATAATTAAGGAGAAGAAAATATAAGGACTTGAGCTTGGATTACCAGACGGGTTGCTACTGTCCTTTTGTTCTCTTGTGAGGAAGAACCAGATTCCAACCTAGAATAGTCCAGATTAAAAAACTGCTACCATCAGGATCTGCAGATAATTTCTAATTTCCAAAAAAAAGAAGAAAAGAAATGGGTGATAACAGGGGAATTTGTAGCACTATTTTTTCTCTTACCCATTCTCAGCTCTTCTATTCATGTTACCCCTCCCAAGATTATCATAAATATTGAAATCATTTTCCTGATCAAAGTTCCCATAGGAATGTTGGATCAGAGGCCACTGAAAGCAGTTATTGGAAAGCAATCTGCAGAAGTGAAAAGTATCATGACATTGTACTTCCTGCTTATGAAAACTTTCACGAAATTAATCAGTCAGAAACCTACAACTGCCTAAGTGATTGCATTTCTGCTATCTCTTGTGGAACTTCCCCACTCAAGTTGTTGTTGCTTAAATCCAGTATCTCCAACATTGCAAGAGCACTCAATTCCTTAGGTATTGCTCCACTGAATAGGTTATTGGAGAGTACACTGCAAGTGGATAGCTTGGGGTCAATCATTGTCATGGGTGTGCAAGAAATGTCAATTTATATTCTGGCGGAACATTAATAGCACTATAGTTTTTCTCAAACATGCAAGAGAACTGCATATCATTGCATTATAAATGGAAATTTAAAGGTCTATTCAAACTGAAAAAATAACAAAAGAAGTTTATGGCTATACTTACAGAGCCCTCAGATGGCTAAGAGTTCCTAGCTCTGGACCTAGGGTGCCTCTTAAGGAGAGATCCTTCAGGTTTCTGGAAAAAAAAAACAGTTCACACTAAGTAGAATACTCCAGATGCTAATGAGATAGCATAGCCAAAGCATATATAAAAACAACTGCAGCAGTAAAAAGAAAAACTAACATTCTCATCTTATTTGGCACATGGCACTGTACAAAATGTCGTCTGAGATTGTCTTAAAAGGACAACAGCTGTGAAAGAATCATCTTCTTAAATAACAAGAAGATTCACTGCTAAAAATGAAAACATGTGATTCCAGGGTGCATGGAAATTTCTCCAAGTGGAATAGAAAACACTCCTTATTTACTCATTCTAAGCCTCATCATCGTATCCGCCCTGTCAACCATTTAACAGCTAGGTTTCTTTTCTAACTTGTCTGGATTAAGAAGTAGATTATGCTTGTGTTGGGATAAACTCGACAGAAGAACATGTATTCAATACAAAGTCAAACTGCGATAACTGCAATGGGAGAAAGTTTTAGAACGAAAAGTAACCAATGCCACTACACTCTTCTGCCGTGAAAGATACAGTCAAATGGAAGACCCGTTAAACAGGGGAATGAAACGTTGGTTGTTGGCAATCATGAGTCATCCATGCTGAGATGGTGAAATAGAATTTTCAAACCACTGCACATCCAGAAGGGGGAGAGAGAGAGAGAGAGCATCCAACTCACAGCATCACAACTCTGCCATCGACGCAGCGCACGCCGTTCCAACTGCAGGGGTCGCCGTTGCGCGGGCTCCAGCCCACCATGGCGCCATACGGATCCTCCTCCACCCTTGACTGAACTTGAGCAATACCGACCCTGCTCACACCACAGCCACAAGAAACGCTTGCCAAGTCAGCACGACAATGCAAGCACCGAAACCCCTGTGGCCAGACGCCGGGTCGCCGGCACGTACCTTCAAGGTTGACCGCCGAGCAGCCATCCACGGCAAGATGAAGCGCGAGCACGACGAGCGCCAAGGACGACGAAATGAAGCCATCCATCCTGCGCATGCTTTCCCGTCCCGCAGCAGGGCGCGCGACGGTCGAGACGACGGCGGCAAGGCGCCGTCACATGATCCTCTTCGCGAGCCTCTTGAGCAGCCTGGAATGCATGGTGGTCAGGCGCGGTGGGCAGGCATTGCGCCCGCTGCTGCAGCGACGACGACGACGACACGAGCTCCACTCCAGGCACGGCAGCCTCACGCCCGCTTCGCGCCTGCATGCAAGAGGAGAACCCAACAGGCAACTCAGAGTCAGAGGCGCCAGAAAAAGGGCGACGGGGGAACATAGGAAACTTGCAATCACCATAAAGCAAAGCAAACAAACAGCTTTAGCGCCTTTTTCTTTGTGTTTGCCTGACGATTTTGCTTACACCGCACGCGATTCGAATCAAGAAACCGAAAAAGAGGATTCGAGGAGGGGTGCTTACACGGCGGCGAGTTGGGGGAACGGAGACGAGGGAGGGGAGAGAGGACGGACGGGAGGGGGGAGAGGGAAACAGCGGTCGTCCGCTGTTGCAGGAACGGGTAGTAGGTGGAGAAGAAACCAATGCAAGAACGGCAGGCGCGACACGACGAGGCCCAAAAAAACACTTTGAAAGAAGAAGATTTCATGGCAACATCCTCTTGGTTGTAATCGTGTTTGAGAATTGAGATCACGTTTTTTAAAGATATAAAAATCGACAGACGTGAGTGGAATTCTTCCTTCGCCACCTGTAGGACAATTCCACACCAGGATTCGAAAGCCAGCCTTTTTTTAAAAAAATAAGCAACTGGGATAATATACGAGGGGCGGTCGTTGTCGGAAGGGAGGAACAGGACAACCACTCTGCAAGTCTGCAGAACGCGGGCGGGCGCTCACATCGTCGTCGCCGGCGACGGATTCGACGGCACGCATTTTAAAAAACCCCTCTGGCGCCCATCATCATCACATATGGCAATAGAATATGGCGGGGCACCGCATTGACATTGTTCCGCCGCCTGTGAGTGGTGCCAATCGCGGCCGGACATCTCAGCGACGCGCGCCAAATGCTGTTTCTTGAAAGGGAGAAAGGAAATTTCTGGACACAAGGGAAGAAGGGAATAGTTAAACCGGGTCAAAGAAGAATCCCAAACCGATTGCAGGCAGCTACTTTCGTCGAGAATAATTAAAAAATAAATAAAAATGTAAGAGGTTGTTATGGGAAGAGAGGAGGCAACGGAACGGAGCTCAAGGGTTCCGGGACGGACGAGCTGAGGCCGGGGAAATGGGATCGACCGACGGCGATGGCCTTGCATTGCAACTCGCGGCGGAAGCGCTGCAGAGATGTGCGTACCCGTGCGTGGTTCGGCGCCGCGGCCGGCCTGGCGGCCGGCGGCTGGATGCCTCTGGATCCCTTCAGTCGCGCGGAGCTCCGAGCTCCTCACCAGCTTGCGATTCCGTCGTGGAGGGGACGGTGGCCGGCGGCCGGCGGCGAGCGCGCACGCGCCTCGCGAGTCGCGGCTGGTGTTGGCTTGGGTTCGAGGAGACGTGCGGTGGGGCCCGCGCGGGGCAGGTGGGGACGCGCAAACGAGGGGAGTTTGTAGTGATTTTTTTTTTTCTTTGATTGACGATGCCTTGGAGCTGTGTGGGCCAGCCTAATTATTCATCAGTTTATTATGTCCCTTTAATTTTTCGAGAAATAATTGTTCAGTTTATTGTGTCCGTCGTTCTTCTTTCCTTTTCTTTTTCGATCGAAATTTGTTCGTTCTTCTTGTCGAGGAAAGGGAAGGAAAGGAAATCCTCGTCGCCCGCCGCACGTCGTGTTGCCGCCAACGGTCGTCGTGCCCGCCATTCTCATGAAGCAAAAAGAACTTATAAGTCTTTTTTTTATTGCAACAGCATCTATCCCCTAGCTACTTTATTTGGTTACTTACTCTTTTATTATTTCGAGGATATGCGGTATATATAAGTCTCAACAAATTTATAATGACATGGGTTACATTATCGATGTAAGGTTGCATCAAGAATTCACTTTGAACTCATATGGAACCTACGGCGTGCAAAAAAAAAGATGGAGATTTAGGTTCAAGCTTATAGTCAACCTTATATATTGTAGACTCCTATGTTAAGAGCAATTTTAGCGGAAGAGGGAACGCAAGGTTATGTTGAAAAGCAATTTCACCGTTCCTAGATGTGCGCAAGCGCAAGAGGGCGCATAAGCTATGCTGGGATAGAAAGACAATGGTCCCTTGATCAGCGTGGTGGTGAAGAGGCAGCATCGAAAGCGGACTGTGACCAAGATCGATGACGCTCTTGGTGAGGACATTGTTGTTTGGCGACACTAAGGCGTGCCTCCCACTCTGAGCAAGCAAACACTAGTGATGAATGGTGGTGATGGAAGCATATTTGTTATGGGGTAACATGAAGATTATCTTCCTCACCACATTCGTGTTGCTCACCTTGGTTAAACCTATTGCATTCAGCCCATTTATTTATAATAAGATTAAGACATGCGTACTTCTCTTTCACAAGCTTAGTAAGTAACATAGAAATAGATTTGATCAAGCAATATTTTTGTTGACGAATGTTGCTAGAACCATGGTGCAGCTCTTCCAATTTTAGCCAAACCTCATTAGCTTTAGTAAACTTGTAGACTTAGTTAAACGCATCAATGCTAATGCATTCAAAATGCAATTTCTCGCTCCATGGTGCAGCTCTTCCTCGTCACTAGAGGTTTTTTTTTTGGGGGGGGGGGGGGGGTGTCTCGGGTTTCATCATGTCTCACTCTTCAAACACCAAGATATATTAGTAGCAAGACATACACGTATGCCAATAGGAGGAGTCGTGCTCATGCCGTCAAAGTATAGGGGGCCGGGTTCGGTTCTGACCACTCTAAATAGCGTCAAAGGCTAAACAATGATTAAACCAAAGATTCTTGTCCAAAAAAAATGATTAAACCAAAGATTCAAATTTGAGCCGCCTAAGAGAGGCTGAATTAGATCACTTAAAAACCTAAGGCGTGAAAACCCTTTAGAAGAACATATGCAAGATCTATCTCGGTGTGCACTTAGTTTTTTATGTGTTGCTATCTCGAACGCAAGAGAACATTTGGCATTGTTAATCCCTTCGTTTGTCCTACTGTTATCGTTTTGTATTTTTCTATCTTTAGCTGGCCAGGTCAATTCATGGAATTTTGTCCAGATGGAAGATCTTGAGATATGGACGGATTTAGTCATTTAGACATGTCAGCTGAACAGACCAGGAGGTAAATCTAATCTACTGCTGCCAGATAACTACAAGTAACTATGACAGCATCAACCAGACCGACCCTCTCCATTGTGCCAATGTCAGGCAACTAGAACCGACTCCATACATTATATAACAGCATCGACCAAACTGACTTTGACACTTCCTATAAACGTCAGTTGACAAAAGATTAACTTAACAACACATTGGTCCTCTGAATGTCAGTTAGAGAATATTAACTAAACAATCTGCTGGGTTGGGTTTGCGCGTGCCCAGAATGACGGCCAACGACAGTATCTGAATGCTGTTTCGGCCATCTGCCAATTAACCAATCTAAAAAATAACCCGCCAACCAAGCTCTGTCGCTATGCTCCCATATCAGCCTTTGTATTATACTAGTAAAAAAATAAGAACTATTCCTTACGTGAAAACTTTTGGTTTGTACCGATAACCAAACGGAATGTGATACTCTATCAGTCGTGGTAATTATGATTTGGAGTACTAGAATGGACTAATTGTGCTAATTATGATTTCTGTAACGCCATCTGTTTGTCAGAAGGTGCCTTTTCTACAACGGTGGCTCCAGAAAGGAAGGCTGTACAGCTACTAAGAATATTTTGGTACAGAGTAATGCAATCAGAGGAACTCCTTGAGCTAACGAGGCTTTTGAGTTCACGAGCTAACTTGGTAACATGATCCTCCTTCAGCCTATCCGTGTTGCGCTTCAGCAGATTGAGCCATGACTTGGAGGAGATGTTGCATATCTTGCCCTCCTGGAAGCTGCTGACGCAGGAGATCGCCGCCAATGTGTCTCCCTGCATCAGTTTTAGGCAGAATCTTTCCATTATGACAGGGGTGGGCGGGACACGGCTGTGATGGCACAGGTAGCGCCACAGATCATCCAACAGCTGTTCCTGAATAGCAATAGAACTAGGGGTGAGACACATGAATTGTTCCACCAAGTAGCTGGACATGAACACAAAGTTTCTGCTCCTACAAGTGATAGTTGCTGATGTAAGTACCTTCCCATGCCTATAAGCATCAAGTACCATACGGAGGTGCCTTCGCTCATCGAAATGGTACCCATTCGATAACATCTTGTGAAATGCATACTCAAAGTCATTCCACCTTTCTGCTGCAGCACAGGCCTCCATGAAAGTATTGAAAGTAAACTTGTCAGCAGTTGCCACTTGACTAGAATCCACTTTACTCCTTATCCTGCAATTCAGAATATCATGGAGTAGATCTTTCGCATCTTCAAGCATTCCATGTTCAATGTATGACTTCAGCATGATGTTGCAAGTCACAGTATTAGGTGAACAGTAGTTGCACATGTGGTTGAATATGTATTTAGCATTTTCCATGCCACCATTGTCTATGCAAGTCTGAATGAGTCCGGTGTAGGTAACAACCAGTGGTTTGTTGGCAACCTTGCATATCTTCTCAACCTGCAATGTAGTTGTCATCAGACAGAAGATAGTGACAAAAAACTAAGCGATCTGAAGGCATGAAACAACAACAGACAGATGGCTCTGGATTTGCAAGTTTTCTCAAATCAAAAGCTCAGCAATGAAAACTGGAGGCTCAGAATAGGTTCAGAGCCCTAATTCCAGCCTTATCTTTACATATATCTACAGTACAAGTATGGTTTCTGCAATCTTGCTTATGCTGTTATGCATCTATTTTAACAGTCTTCCTTTGTGTAGGCAGAGATGCCTTGAAAAACCACATCTTCTGTTAAACTTGACAACCAAGATTAAAGATAAGCGTTTAAATCTATCGATTGCAGAAAATAGTGTATTATAGCATTGTGAAAAATATATTCAGGCCAACACAATATAGCTCATTGATCCCAAACCTTGCAGTTTAAGTAGTTATTATCCTTCAGTATGCCCAATACAAACATAAGCTATGTATGTTGCACATATTAAGTACATTTTGTTAAGTACGAACCTGAAGAAGTGCTTCTTTGCAATGGCCTCCACTGCAAAGGCATCGAGCTAGGTCATAATACAGACTAGCAGAACCAACAATTCCACGACTTTCCATATCCTTCACAGCCATTACTGCTTCATCAATCTTTCCTTCTCTCCAAAGTGCATTTACAAGAACTACAGACAGTGGAAGATCACATATGTAAATTATACTTAACAAAATCAAGTTCAAGTTGTAGGAAGTACCTTTATAGTTCAGAGCACTAGGTATTGAAGATTTCTCCACTTTATTGAAGAACTCATAAACCAAATTGTACTTTCCACAGACAAGCATCACCTGCAGTACCAGAAAGAATAGACTGAGAAGGAATTATGCCACATAAAGAGCAATGCAAAAAAATATTTAAGTATAATGCTACTGTGAAAAATAGATGAGATAAGTGGAGAACAAATAACATGAATCAATGCATTTTGATCAGAATGAGCTGCTCAATCATCATCAGACAATAATGAAAGGTTTGCAGAAGCATCAATCAGGACCACCATAGCTGGGTCTGAGATGGAGTGCCCAAGAACTGTGTCACATACTCACATGCAACATCAAGATTAACATACCTCCATAACAAGACCATATGTTGAATTTGTTGGACGAATGTTCTTCTCTTTCAACTGCTGCAGTACCCAAAATGCCCCTTCCCATTGCTTTTGTTGCACACAAGCATTCAAAACCTGCAAAGAGGTAAACGTAGTTATGTGCTACTGAAGACCAAGTGACCAAAGTATTTGAAGATTTTTGTTTCCTGGTCTTTACAATCAAGTTTGGCAGTTCCACATGAAATTTACTACCGATATTACTCACCGCATTGTATACGATGAGGTCTGGTTCCAAGCGAGGATCCCAATTCTGAAGAGGGCTCGATTTGAACTTCTTCCTAGGAGGAGAACGCATGCAATCAATCACATCAAATAGTTCTTTCACAAGACCAGCTTGCCCAAGAGTAACAGCAATACAATGATAAGCTGCCATGTCAGGATAAGATGACAATTGGTTCTGCAAATGACATATGAATAAGGTCAGATTAGGTTTACATAACCATAAGGCAAAGATGAGAACTACTTGTACCTGCATGCTGTAAAATACATTCAATGCCTCGAGTGGTCTCTTTGCCTTCCCTAGAACATCGAGAACTGTTGTGTAAATATACCTGCATCAGATAGATAACATTATGAACACAGCATGCATTTTGTTTGCTATATCTATTCAGTGCAAAATCTTTAAGGCCATAGGAAGGTGCCCAAGAGAATTCAAATTTAACTAAAAGCTAGCATTTCTAAGGTTAATAAGACAGTACATATCACATCAATGGCAGTCGCTAGAATGCGTGACATTTAAGAAGAGTGTAGCAATATATGAGTAGACAATTACTTAACCTGCTCTTGAAGGATTTGAACCTTTCACGTGACTGAAGCCATTCAACAACTTGCAAAACACATTTCCAATTTCCATATCGCCCCAACATTTGAACAATCCTTAGGATAGAGTGATCAGAGAATTTGATTTTTGCATCATGAATCATTTTGGAGAACTTCCACTCTGGAGTGTTTACATCTGTAGCATTGAGCCTTCGAAAAATAAATATCCATAAGGATTGATGGAACCTCAGTAAGTTCACTGGTATTATTTGATTATTTCAATGGGGAAAAAAGTTCCAAGTCGAGCAGCATTATCATATTTTTAGTGTGAAATGATGATGGTAGATGGTAATATCGGTGAATACAAGGAGCAGTTTGTAGGCAAATTGGATGAAAGTTGGCGATTGCAAAGAAAAGTGATGCTCATGCTAAGATTACATGGAAGCACCATGAAGGCCCAACTTTTAAAAATAGAGAAGAGTACTATGTCAGAATTAAACCAGGATAACTCGAGCATTTCAAGTTTTTCAACATAATAATCAAGTATATAGAAGACTTACCGACTAGCTAACTTCTGGATTCTCTCTTCCATTTCCATTCGAAGGATCCGTGGCCTATTCCTGACATCAGTAAATACCTCAAAGGTTTTGAAAGCAGCTCTATCATCAAAATCTGTAGCTTCTGCATCCCTCCTAACAAATTTCCCCATTTTCACATTTGCTCCTCTATGCAATTGAACCGTTCTAGGTTCATCACTCTCCAAATTATCACTTGAATGGCTATTATGCTCAGGTGTTGCCTGTGTACTCCTATAAATTTTGCTTACAGTAGACTTCTTAGAGTCTATGTCAATCTCTCCAAGCCTCCGCACTACAAAGTTTCTCCCTAAGCTCTCCACTCTTTGCTGGTTTCTTTGAACGTTACTGTCGGCATTGACCTCAGTATTTGAAAATGTCTCTCCAGGATATTTGAAGTTTATACTACTACTTGTCCTAGTATAGTCATGTTTACCCATTTGAACCTTGGCATTCTTTGATGAAATGCTGCTATTCGGAAGGGCTTTAGTCCCAGATGGTGTATATGTTGCTCGCCCTTGTAAATCGTTCCCTGCAACTGACTGAGCCTGTCTGTTCCTCACCATCTGATGAACAGACATACTACCCCTACTATCTTTAGCCTTTACAGGTGATGAGAACTGCCCACTGCCTCCATTTCTTCTCGTCTCACCACGAATTATTCTTCTCTGTACATAGTCTTCAGCCTCTCCTTGCCCGCGACGGCTATTTTTTACATGTCCCATTGCTCTTTTATCCACAAATCCCGTAACATCCTTCTGATTCACATCCTTCGCCGAGTCCCTCCGAGGCCCCTGATTCCTTTCAAATGGTTTAGTCCTTGCATCACCAGACCTCCTAGTCATTTGTCGGTCATCACCCGTGAACCTTCTCCTCGAGCTCCGGCCATCTGAATCGGCGCCATGTAAATTCTTGCTCCTGTCTAAATTCACTGACTCCATGATTTTCACATAGTCAGTGAAAGTTGGGCTGAACGTCAGCTCCTTCTCAATATGGCGAAGCTCCAACGACCCGGCGCCGACCTCGCCACCAGACACAGCACCGTCACTTCTTGAAACAGTAACCCAGCCCCTCTTCCTCGCCAAACCCCAGCGCAGTGGCAACATGGAGACACTCCTCTCGGGAATTAAGGACCCGCGGCCATGGAACAAATTAGGCTGCGGACTTGGGAGGAGAGCCCCGCAGCCACCCAAACTGAGCAGTCCCATGCTAGCATTCGGTGGTGCCGCGGCTGCCGCCATTCCCCTCCTCGGGAGCTGCGCCCACTACTGCATTGCTTATTGGCTTACTGCAGAAAAGGTTCTTGATTATTGGCTTATTGCAGAAAAGGTTCTAACCAAGAAACTTAGCAGGCCAGAATGACCAGGCAGGCATTCTGAGGCTCGAGCAATTGGAAGAAACGAGTGTACCTGCGGTTAACCGCGCCGAGGCTAGCTGCCTCCGGCGTTATCTCCTCCTGTCTTGCAGCCTTGTCTGAACCTCTGAGAAAGACTGTACTGGAAAGTCGGGAAGACTTGGCCCCGTTTGAACCCCGTGGATTCTGAAAATCGAGATAAAAAAATCACGACGTTTCTCTGAGCAATCAGGAAGATTAAGGGGGCAGATTCTTGAAATCTCCGAATGCCTCTCGTACCGGATAAACAAGGGTACTTCAATGAGAAATAGGACTGTACTTCAATGAGAAATTCGTACCCCAACTTCTCTTCTCCTACTACCGTTTCTTCTCAGCAGCGTCCCGATGCCACCGACCCGCGAGTGCTGCAACGCTGACTCAACCCCGCCGCCGCGAGCTGCTCCAGTGCCTCCTCCGCCCGGCCCGCGTGCACCGACGCCTCCGACGCCCCGCCCGCGCGTGTCGTGCCGCTGCCTCCAGCCGCCGCCACCGTCTCCTTGCACGCCTGCACTCTGTACAGGCGCCGCTACTGCCGCTCTTCCTTGTGCACCTCACCACTGCGCCCGTGCCCTGCTGCCTGCTGTGATTCCGGGTGTGGTCGATGAGAGAGAGCAGGGAATCCCGAGATGCAGAGAAGAGGAGGGAGGGATAGAGCGGGGAGAGATAAGTCTTGAGAAATGGTTTTTATAATTTTCTAGGGCATGACAAATCGAAAAAACGAATAACTATCAGTTTCGTTGGCGGTTTTCATTCTGCAGTAACTTTTGTTGGTTTTCATTCTGCTTAACTCTATTTGCTATATTTTGTAACTCTTTCTCAACCAAATGTCAATACATAGATTGGTAAAAGGACCTAAGCGGGGCTAAAAATTGCAATCTCTAAGGGCGTGTTTAGGGGCGAAGCCAGGAGAGTGGCCCGTGCTCGTGGGCTGCAGCTTCGTTAGGTTCACTTGGCCCATCTCCCAGCCTGTCTCGCACAATGCACAAAAGCACCCTTCATCCGGCTCCCCGAGCAAAGCTCTTCCACCGTTTTTTTGAGAGCACGGCTCGATTGAGCGCTATTGAGCGTGAGTACGCATTGCTCCTCACCTCCCTGCCTCTCACCTCCTTCTTCCTTCCTCCGTCCGATTCTCGCCACCTCCATGCCCGGGCGTCATCGCCGAGGTCCGAGACCATCGCTACGGCGTCCCGCACGCTACGGGCGGAGGTCCAATCACACGGCGGCTGCCCGGTTGGGGAGGAGGAGCCCCACCGCGACCTCATGCATAAAGACCGGCCCTTGTGCCATGGTCCGAGGAGAGAAAGGTGTCGCCCGGGCGCCGCCCCACCGCCCGGAGGGCGGTACTACGACGCCGACGATCAGCGACAAGGCATTGCACGCACGATGGTCTCATCGTGAGGGGGCGGCCGTGGCGAAGCGGAAAGTCGGGCACACCGCTGGGCGAGGCGAGGTCGGTGATGAAGGCGGAGATGGCGAGACCATCCGCGACGCGCTTGACCGCTGCCGCACGCCGCCAACGAGGAAGGCAAGTCACCGACTGGCGGCGCCCTCCGCGTGCACCGCGGCCACGTCAACGCCGGCGCCGTCATCGTGCTCGCCGCACCGCGACATCCGCGCCGGGCTCGAGTCGCATCCGCGCACGGTGGCCGTCATGGTGGTGGTTCTGCTCGCGTTCGTCGTTGTTGCCTGTGAAATGCCAATAAGAGTGATAGCGGTGGTAACTCCACCATATTCTAGATTTAGGGTGAGCATGGCCCTCTGTACCCTCTACAAAACACGATCTCATTTGAGCATGAGGACCCCGCACCACTACGACATGGTTGTGGTCGGGTTTGAGGCGGCCGTCGACCCGGGCATCTAGATGCGGCGTTCCAAACACACCCTAAGAGCACCCGTAGTCGTGAGTCGACTCAATCGAGGAAAGAGAGTGCCACGCAGGCTCAAACCGAATCACACATGAGTTGACTCGTGCCTCTCTAGTGGTGTGTCAGACCAACACCCGATTTATCCTTTCTTTTTTTTTTGTACCGACTGCTTCTTTCCCCTTCCTCTGTCCACACGATTGCGATCGATGGAACATCCACGCCGATCTCCACAGGAAGCACCGGCGAGGGTGCAAGTCGCGCCATGCGAGCACATGTAGGGGGCGGGTGTGCAAAGGTGCAGATCACATCTCAAAATGGCAACGGGTGCGTACCCAGCCGGATACTAGCCACCCATACCCCGCACCCGCCGACAAAATCTTATCCGTCGGGTTACCCGCGAAAGCGACGGGTAAGGAATTCATTCCATACTGTACTCGATGGGTAATCCATACCCGAAGTTCAGACTTCACATGCAAAAATATAACAACTTCCAGCAAGTAAAAAAACAAATATTCATATGAAAGGTATAGAATCATTGCAACTAGCTAACAAAGATTGACACAACACAAATATAGTATCCAGATCAAGCTAGTAGAATTAGAGCAAATGAGCAAACTACAAATTAAATAGTAGCACACCAGCCGTCCAGGCATCCAGTTCTAGCCTTCCCACTTCCCAAGTTCAGCCCTCCAGTTCTAACTGTTGCATCACATACTAAATATTACAAATTAATAGTAGCACTCGACCACTAGCACACCTGCCATCCAGGCTTCCAGCCTTCCCACCTCCCAAGGTCAGCCCACATACTAAATATTACAAACTAATGGTGCGATTAATAGATTAGGCATAAAAAGAAGCATATGCACTTCATCCAATTCTTGCATCTTGTGTCTTGTTTTTGTGTCCAAAAGGGCGCCATGAGGCCATCTCATGGCAACTTCATATGTACTCACTCCTCAATTGTAAGTTCCTACAATAGGATAAATATGAACTTAGTTATCTACTTTGAGACATCGCAAAGGAGTTGAGAATAAATACATTTCCGGAATAGTAACCTGAAGCTCCTCTTGTCTGTCTTGAAGGCATGACCAAAAGGTTGCAAGCTTCTTATTTTTCTCATCAACTACAAATCACGAGTGAACAAATGAGTTGTTTTGCATGAATAAGTTAATATTTGCAGAAATGTACAGCAAGCTAATAGACATAGGAGTGGTGTTAAATATAGCTTTGTACTTGTTTCTCACTCAATCTTGAGAGCACACTAGGCCTCAATCATCTTGCTAGTGAGCCTACTGCGATGCTCACTTAAAACCCTACCAGTGCTAAAAGCTGATTCTGAAGCAACTGTTATAACAAGAATGGCAAATATGTCCCTAGCAATCTTTCTCAAAGTTGGAAATCAAGTTCCATCCACCTTCCACCAATCTAAAACGTTGAAGTTTGTAGCCTGCATGTCCAATAGAAAATATCAGGAAACTTTTTATGGGCTCATAGAAATTGCACAATGGATGTGAGGTCATAGATCCTGCACTTATTGTGTTCTTTGTCTCAATTCTAAATAATGGTTGAAGTGTGCCAACAAATATTCGAAAAGCCAACATGAGATCAACCATGCTTAAAGGTACTCATGGAGAACTATCATGGTACTAAGTTCTTTCCTAGCTATATCTTGGTCAAAGGTGTGGGTCTCAACTGAAATTGTGCCCGCATCTCTCCTATCAAATCTCAAACCAACTTGTACCAATGTTTGCCCATTAAACTTTTTAGATTTTATGTTTGACTATTCGTCCTATTTAAAAAAACTTAAGCAAATAATAGAATAAATAAATCATCATCAAAGTATCTTTAATAATAATATTTTTTAAATAAGATGAATAGTCAAAGAGAAAGTCCGAAAAAAAGTCTAAAATAACACTTTCAATGGGGACGGAGAGAGTACGTGATAGTGCATTTGTTTTGGTAATATATGGTACGATGTTAACATGTTTACTTCCTTCGTTTCAAATAACAAGTCATTTTATTTTTTTTTTATTTATCCATTTTGTTATCTATCTAGTCATATTATTTTATCTCGATGTATAGTAAAATGAACATAAAATAAATCAGAAGGCAAGTATCATTTTTGTAAACTTGGCCAAAATTAGATTAATTAATAACTTAACAAAGCTACAATAGTGCCTATATTATTATTATAGCTTTCTTAGGTTGCAATGCGAGTCTGCGGTGCTTATGCGACGACCATTTTCCTAATAAACAAATACTGTTACTGTACGACGAACTCTACGATGACCACAGCTACTATTGAGCTACAGTTCCACGGTCCAGACAAGTAGAGCGGTGGTGGAGGCGTGACGAGCGAAAAAAAAAGGAGGAGCGAGCGAGAAAAAGAAAAGAAGAAAACGGAGAGGCCCGCGACTGTAGTGGGGAGGGAGAGATGCCTCGGCACGCTGCGCCGGCGGCGCCGCCACCGGAGAGCGGCGAGATGGACGAGGTGGTAGAGGCGGACCCGGACCCGGATGCAGAGGATCAGGAGGAGAGGTGGGCGAGGCTGCTGCCGGAGCTGCTCTCCGACGTGGTGGGGCGCGTCGAGGCGTCGGGCGGCGAGCGGTGGCCGGCGCGGAAGGACGTCGTCTCCTTCGCCTGCGTGTGCCGCCGGTGGAGGGAGGCCGCCGTCGCCGTCGTGCGCCCGCCGGCGGAGTCCGGCAAGATCACCTTCCCCTCCTCGCTCAAGCAGGTGAGGACGGAAACTGCGGTTTGAGCTGCTCGCTCGCACAAGCACATAGTTCAGCTTAGGCTCTTAGCTGCCGATTCAGTGTGTGAGGGTGAGGCGGCGTTGGTCTGTGTATATCCATGTCGTCTCGATGTTTTGAGCAGGGATCGATGCAATATGCGATTTTGGTCCTTGTTGCCGAAGCTTCCGTGATGGATGATGTCATTGGCGCATCGGACTAGGTAGTTCTGTGAAATTTGAGGGCGAATCTGGCCTCTGCTTGCTTTTGGGCCGTCAGTTCTGGCCATGAAACCATGGGGTTGCTTACTCTTGTGAGTTTGAGAAATTGGAGTACTGGCAGGGTTAGTAGATTTATCTCTAATATATGCTAGTTGCTAGATGTCTCCCAACAAATATAGAATGCAAAATATGTTGAATTACCGACCTCACAATTTTGCAAAATGATTCAAGCTGACCTCCTCTTGAAAAATCAAGAACTCCAAGAACTGCAGTGAAGTTTAGGGTTAGGGGTTGGGGGTTTTGGTGGATAGGGATTTGTGGTTGACGATGGTGCTGTCGGTAGGAGTTGGGGGTTTGGTGAGTAGGGATTTGTGGTCGATGATGGTGCTGTTGGCTGTGGTGGTGGGAATTGATGGCGGGGAGGTACATTTAGTTCTAGTTAGCGAGGGACTGGCAGTGATGATGGATGCAGTGGTATGAGCCACTAGATACAGAGGAGGCAGGTAGAGTGGCGGCACCAGAGCTAGGAGTAAAACTATGAGAGAAATGAAAGGAGTCGTATGGAGGGCAGTAGTGGAGGAAGACCAAAGGACCTTGCCGGCATCAGCAGAGGGAGGTCGGCAAGCCTGACATGCAACAGAAGGCAGGAAGCGGTGGCGTGCGTGGTGCTCGTGGGGGTGACACCACGGCACACAGATGGCAGGAGGCGGCAGGCGTGGTGCTGATGCTTCATGTGGCCCATTGAATCGGGTGTTCAGATATCATTGAAGTAGCAATATGGAAAAGAAATAGGTCACTGGATCTCCATCCTAAGGTCCAAAATGTGAAATAATTTTGGCCCAATAATCTGTCTGATAGTTTATATATATAACTTCCAGCTGTGTGCTCAGATTTAACTTTTGGAGGTGTCTAAATTTGGTCGATGAGTTTATCTAATGGTTTCAGCGCCGCTTGATGCTGGCCATCGGTTTACAAAAATATTGCACAATCAGAAATGTCTATTTTTGCTACAAATTAACCTTGACAGATGGAATGTGGAAGTTAGCATTTTCTGGGGTTTTGTCGTAGTGCTTGTTTGCATATCTTTGTTAGCTTCAGTTACTTTGGTTATTTAAGATTCTAACGAGAGAAATAACCTGGCAGGTCGATTGCATGGTTTCCCTTATATGGCGTCATCAGCAATTTTGATATGTACCAGCCATTCAGATATTTAGGACATAGTTTGAGAATTTTCCTTGCAAATTCAGTGTCATAGTGTTTTTTATTTGACATCTATGTGCCTAAATCTTACACCATTTCTCAAAAACACAGCCAGGGCCAAGGGAGAACCCAATGCAGTGCTATATCAAGCGGAATAAGAAGAACTCCACATTCTACCTCTACCTTGGCTTCACAAGTTGTAAGTACAAGATATGATGTGTATGCGTTCATTTAAAGTCCATTTTAAGAGTCTAGCACCATTTTTCATTGTTAAATAGTGGATGATGTATTCTTTCTTATGGAATTCTGGCAATTTCACTCCTATGCTTAATTGCTTCCTGTCATCAGTTCATTAATTGAACCAGCATGATATATTAAATTTCCTGGACAATGGGATGCATTTGGGTTTAGCTCATTTGTGATCATGGGGAAACAAGGTAGATTGGATAGTGAATCAGGACGAGTAGTTTACATGAACACCATACTAGAATAGTTACTTGTAGCCCTTGTAGTCCTGTAACATACATGGAATAATGGATAGTGACTGTACTTCACATCTGTTCCACCCAAAATGGGAATGCGTGTACAAGCTTTTACTTACCCTCAACAGCTCAGCGATGGCCAGGCTAATTATTTCCTTACGAGACTCCCTGTTTTATCTTAGATTTTCTGACTATCTTTTCAACTGAGGTGCATCTACACCTAAGCTTTGGTTAGAGAAGTCTCATATACACAATGATCATTTTTTTAATATAATTTATGCTTGTGTGTATATTCCATCAAATGCTACATGTTCTTTTTGTGTAGAATTCTTTTGAAGGGTACAACTACTCATTCCAAGCTGGGTGTGGATTTATACTTTTATGTTTACATAGACATCTGTTTGTAATGTTTTTGACATTAGATGTATTTTTATACTTTTCACCATCAGATATACTTGATGATTAATACCTTTTTTTCTCTCTTTTTGGGCATCTGACAGCACCTGTGGATAAAGGGAAGTTTCTCATGGCTGCTAGAAGATTTAGGCGTGGTCCCCATACTGAGTACATTATATCTCTTGATGGAGAGGACTTATCACAAGGGAGCAATGCATACATGGGGAAACTGAGGTGAGTTCAACATGATTCCAGAGTTCTCCTGTACCATCTTTGATTAACTCTGTTTATGTTGCTGAAAGTGACTTGTTCTGGTGCAATTAGGTGGTACACATATTTCATGTAGTTGACAAAAGATTTTTGAAAGCTCAATTTAAGATACACAATGAATAAAATTGCAGGGTTTGTGAGTTCCAACTGGTAACTGTGTTTTGATATGCCTTGCTCTTCAACTACCTGGTAAAATGTTTTGATGGTTTACATGGTACACTGTTTATATACTCTTATTGAAGAACAAACTCCCCGAACCCACTAGCATCCTTATGCATTACTCGGTGACAACTTGGTCTTAGGGCTTGCAATACATGGAATCTGTTACAACTTCGCAATTGAGTGACTAAGTTGTGTCCTTGCACTGCTGACGTGTTTGGTATTGCAAAAGTTCATTGATCATCTAATTGTTGGAAAAGTCAGCACATCGCTATCTTAGATTAGGTTATATGACACTTTCCCTTGTTTAAATTCTCTGTGCAGACAGCACAGTCTCTCCCTCCTGAAATATAAGGGATTTTGAGATGTTATAAGTTGGACCAAGTTTACACAGAACAATATATTTCTGACACTAAATTAGCATCATTAGATACATTATGAATTTTTTTTTTTTTAATTTACCTCTTTGGTATGGTAGATGTTAATACTCTTCTCTGTAAATTTGGTCAAAACTTTGGATAGTTTTGACTAGGACAACATAAAATCCATTATATAATTATATTTGAGGACGGAGGGAATATATTATTGATCTCCTGTTATGTTTTAATATACTTTGTATTGGAACCTGTTTCCGCACCTTAATATACAATTCTACTTCTGCACCCTGTTTAGATCTGATTTCTGGGGGACAAACTTCAAAATATATGATAGCAAGCCACCATATGATGGTGCTAAAGCATCCAGTAGTCGATCTAGCCGTCGTTTCGGAAGCAGAAGGATTAGTCCCCAAGTATCGGCTGGCAACTATGAAGTTGGACAGGTTTCATACAAATACAACTTGCTCAAATCCAGAGGCCCCAGGAGAATGTATTGCACTCTTGAATGCCCTTCAGCCCAAGAGACTTGGGAAAACTCGCTCAAGACAAAGTTCAGGAGGCCCTTGGGGCCCACAACTTTACGAAATAAAGCACCCCGCTGGCATGAGCACCTGCAGTGCTGGTGCTTAAACTTCCATGGGCGGGTAACAGTTGCATCAGTCAAGAATTTCCAGCTTGTGGCTGCTGCCGACCCCAGTGACCCTACTAGCAGCGTGGACGAGGAAACGGTTCTGCTGCAGTTTGGTAAGGTCGGCGACGATATGTTCACAATGGATTACCGGCAACCACTCTCCGCGTTCCAAGCCTTTGCCATCAGCCTCAGCAGCTTTGGGACCAAGCTAGCCTGTGAATAGCGATACAGTTTGATGCTCTTCGTGTGGCTATATGGTTTGTGGTGCCGTGGTGGTGGTTGCTTGCCTGTTGTTACTATGTGATCTTCTCTTTTTTAGTTGAGTATCGATGTACTATTTGTTGTACCATGCTGTTGTACAAGAGATGTACTATACTGTTGTGTCGTCAAAGGGATTTGTTCAAGGGAATTCTGTTTTATGAACTTTTCCTCTGGTTCTGTGCAAAAGACATTTGAATGTACATATGCTCATGGTGTAGTGATACTTTTTCTTTCCCTTCTTGATAAACATCATTTTGTTTTGTTTGGATACTATTGTTACTAGTGCTGAGCATCTGTCGGGGAAATCTTCTATGATACTAGGGCTGTTCTGCGCATAAGTTTATCAGGTGCTATGTATTCGTGTGTTTTCGCTCACCATGTATCTGTCATGCGAAGTTGCTGTCGCAAAGATTGCAGGGAAACTGGGGATCGCAAGCCCAGCCACTCGATCAGCTACTGTCTGAACTCTGAATACTCCTAGTCAACTGAAATTGGCTTCTAGCAGTACTATTCTTCCACAATTCAGGAAGTCCAGCATGCATGCTTGGAACGGCATCCATTTTTTCCACACAGGAGATGAGTGACAATGCAAACCAGCTGCCAGCATACTTTTCCAAGTCGCCTGAAGGTTCAGCCCGGCCGCCCCAAAACTGTGGAGATAATTTTAGCAACGGCAGCATCCATGCGTCGTCATATTATATTGTTGCTCATCGTACATGTACATGAGGAATACGTACTATTTGTAATCAAGAACAGAAAAGATCTGTGGTCTGCTTCCGGCCGGATCGATGGACGAACGACGAGATCTGGCCAGGCCGCTAGCAACTACGTACTCTAGGCGACTAACTAGGCGTAGGTGTCCATCCTAGTGCTGCTGGCTTTGCCGACCTCGGCCTCCAGCGTCTCCATCTGCTGCTCCAGCAGCCTCAGCCTCTGGTGCATGCTGTCCAGCCTCCGCCGCGCCGCCTCATCTGCCAAAAATTAAGACATCGTCGAGTCAACAAATGATCACTCATCTGGTTACCGATAGATACCATTCTCGCCACAAATTAAATTAAGAGTGTGTATGATCACTCTATGTCGATCATTGGGTTCGAGATCTTCTGTATTAGAACGAACCTAGCTGCGCGACGAACTGCGAGACGGTGACCTCCTGCTGCCCGTGCCCGGCGGCATCGGTGGTGACGACGACGACGGGGTGCCGCTGCCGCCGCCTCCGGCTCCGCGGACGACGGCGCCCGCCGCGTGGCCGGGCTTCGTGGACGACGCCGTCGTCCCTGCTCTCGTCGCGCTCGCTAGCATGATGGCTCTTGTTCTGCCGATCGCTTCAATTCGTCGTCGTTCTCTTGCGTCCTCTCCCAGGCAATGGTGACAGCTGATGGTTGTGGTCAGTTAGTTTGGAAGGTGTCAGCTGGAGTGGGCAGGGCGCATTTTATACCCACGCGCGCGCGCGGGCGTGGACAGAAAGGAGACTTGGGGAGGGGTCGAGAGAGGAGACTGACGAGTGGTAGCGATCGATCGACCTCCCCTCGGTGAATGGTGGCCATATGCATCGAAGCATCTGGGCGTTCAAGAGCCCGACGCGGCCGGCGACCTGGACGGACACGCCCAGAGACCCGAGCGGCGAAGGCCCAAAGGCCACTGGCCGTCATGATGATCAGTGACCCACGTCACGTATTGTACGTGTGTGCGTGCGTGGAAAGATCACAAGATTACCAGCTCTGATGAACGACCGGTAATTACCCATTTCAGGGAACAGCCAGAGGTTATTTTCTGCGTGCATTCGTTGTACACACGCCGAAAGGGAGTCGGGACGTCCCTCGGCAAAGAATCGCACACCCGATTCCGGTAGTTAAGTACGTCCTACAATGAATCAGTTGTATACAAATATAGTACTCTTTCTTCGTTCTAAATTATAAATCGCATTGATTTTTTTTTTTTTTTGTTATATCCATATTGCTACACATAATCTAGATATAAATATGGCTAGATACATATAGACAAATGGTTGAACAAAAAAAGTTAAAACGACTTATAATTTTAGAAGCAACTTATAATTTGGAATAGAAATAGTAATTAGTAATGGTAATTAAATGGACATGGAGCTGCGTAAATACGTGCATGCATATGCATGCGAGTACAGGACTGGGTCATTATGCACATGTACCTGTGCGAGATCTCTCAATCGATCTCCATGGGGGTGGATTTTTTTAAAGGTCCAGCAGGTCTGGGGAGATGGCGATACATGTCGTACGTGAGCCGTGAGGTGGATGTGCATGCATCCATATGGTAACTGGAGGGGTTCGTTGCGTCATTGCTTGCGTACGGGCTCCGTTGCGATGAACTCTAGATTGGGTTGACCCCGGATGTTCTATTTTTATATATCTACTAGCGCCAACGTACGGCGTTCCTCAAAAAAAAAAAAAAAAAAAAAAAAGCGCCAACGGCGAAAGTACGGTGACCTTCGATTGAATTGCTTGATGGTTAGCTCGGGTGATCTGCGAAATTTTTGTCTGAATTTTATTTGTATCATGATACATCAGCAGATTTAATGACTCGACGGAGTATATAATTATATAAAAAGGTTAATTTTATACAGTTTGGTTTTGGAAGAAACATGTTTTCACTATTACCAATAAAAGATTTAACGTGATAGTCTTGAAAATAACCTCATAAAACTCTTCACTGAGAACGGTCACAGTATATCACATTCACATGCATCCACGCGCTAGCCTCACACTAATAATAAAAAAAAACTGCTCCCTCAATTTTTTTAAATTATAATTTATTTGACTTTTTAACCCTAAGTTGGACCACTCGTCTTATTCAAAAAAAATTTACACAAAAATAGTCAAATTTAAGTTATTCTTGAAGATCATCTGTTGATAAAGAAAACCACAACAAAATAGTGATATTTTGTACAAAAATTTTAAATAAGGCGAGTGGTCAAAGTTAGGGTTGAGAAAGTTAAACGAACTATAATTTGAAACATATTTAGTAGTATTAGTTAGTTTTTCTCTACTAGCAGCTAAGGATTACTACTCATGGATCTAAGGTGGGTCTACAAATACAAATGCAAAGAGGTGGTGCTGGCCTCCACACCATGCAATAAGCACGTACGTCAGGCAGCCCTGGCTAGCTTCGTTGCTTGGGGAAGAAATCCATTCGTTTAAGACGGGAGTCTGATCGAAATCCATTCGTTTAAGACGGTAGCTCGACCATATTGGGCCGCTAGCCCCAGATAAGAGAGCCCAGTGATGTCCCACAGGCCTGAGGCGTCCGGCCCCAAGCCCAACCGAGGAAACCTCTGGTCCGATTCACCATGTGGTTCTGGATTGGAAAAAGTCTAATATCCCTCCCCCAACTATTAGCGAAGTTTGATTTTGCTCCTCAACCGCAAAAACCGTAAATAAAACCTCCCTCAACTTTCTATACCGTTCACTCTTCCTCCCTTGACTCGGTTTCAACCACGATTTTGCCACGCGTGGCAAGCGCCCCGTCCCTCTCCTCCACCACCTTCCTCTTCCTCGTTATCGTGTGCCCGCCCCGCCATGGCGGCTCGCAGAGCTCGACGAGGCCGCGCCGCTGAGCCCCATCGCGTCCGCAGAGGCCGCCTTGACCGCTGCGGCACCGCCGCCATCGAGCCGTCGGTGGGCGCCAAGGAGCCGCACCACGGCCGGCGAGCCTCGATGGTCGGCGGCCGGGCGCATCGCGCCTTCTCCGGCCACCGCGCCCCTCGACGACGCGCGACGGGCACCGAGGCCGACGCCGGCTAACGGCACGCGATCGCCGCATGAGCTCGACGACGCAGACCGCCTTTGGCGCGTGTCGGACAATGGCGGGCGCGCAGGTTCGACGACGGTGGCGGCCCCGGCGTGTGGGGACGGGGGCGACCTCGGCGTTAGTGTGCATCGTCCGGAAGACGGGTGCGGCGGCGGCACCTTTCCTGAAGGCGGCGCCGGGCAGCGTGCTGCGGCTACCGGGTCACCCCGCGTCTTGGTCGGCGGCGTGGCGCTCGCGGCGCTTCTTCGCGATTCGCCCGCTTCGGGTTCTATGCTCACGCCGTCGCCAGGGGCCTGGGTTCCACGGCGGGCCCGTCCGCCGCCGCCCGCTTGACTTGACGACGACGAGGGGTGCCCTCGTCACCACCCACAAGGCCATCGGCGTCACCATCCTCGTATGCGCCCGCCTCAGGGTGATGGCGAGGCCCGGCCAAGGAGACCAAGCCGAGGAGGACCGGGAGGTGCGGAACCGGGTACCACCACAACCCGGGTAGGGCGACGTCGTGCTCGGCGTCGCCAACGCCTTCTATGGCATCTCGTTGGCCAAGGAACCGCGCGGGAGTGGAGCTACGTGTATGGCATATTCGTCGGGGTGTTCGCGGTGGTTTACCCCGTGCTTTCGAGGAGTGGAGACGTAGCCATTGATCGATCTGTCCGGTAGATCAGGGGTACTTTTTTTTTTTTTTTTGCCGGCCCGGTTTTTTCTCCGATTGCCCGTATATGCCTTGCTCTTTGGATTGGGAATTTGGGATGCCATTGTCGTGGATCCGCCCGCCCCGACCACTAGGAGGCGAGCAGCTAAGCGAGGCCGCATGGAGAGGCCGAGCGAGAGGCCAAGGCCGGCGCGAGGCGAAGGCAGCGCTCGGGAGAGCGCATTGCTGGGGAGGACCCGGTGCGCATGCGTGCTCTCTCTCTCTCTCCTTCTCTATGGGACCCACGTGCCACGTCGGCCAAACCACCCGTAAAAACCACCCGGGGAGGAAAAGTGAACCCTATGAAAAGTTGAGGAAGGTTTTATTTACGGTTTTGTGGTTCAGGGGAGCGTAATCGGACTTTTGCCGATAATTAGGGGAGGGATTGTGGACTTTTTTCCTTCCGGATTCCCCTATTCACCATGCTCCATTATCCCCAACGTGTCAACGTCTATCTGCCCGACCCGACACACCGCCATCGTGCACGAGAAGCCCATTTCCGGTGCTTCCGCCACGGCCGGCGTCGCATGCATCCCATCGCGTCGTGCGGGCATTGAGCAAATCAAACACCGCCGCCGGCCGCCTAGCCGCGTGCCACGTCAAGCACAAGCAGCCACACGCCGGCCGACCGCTACCACCTACCGGCCGAAATGCGGAACTCGTAGGCGGAGTATAAGACTATCCGCACTCATGTTTCTCTATTTACTTCCTCTATACATCGTCGCAGAATCGAGATTCCCTCCTTTACAAAGACATTCTCCCGCACCCATCATTCCTTTATATCTCTACTTTATACCAACTACTATTAGTAGAGCCTACCTATAATTTTGTCTAAATATAGCCATGTGAGATCTAGTTCTAAAGGATTTATTGTAAAGAATTTAATGGTGTAATCGAAATTTAATTTGAATTTTTAGTTTGCAACTTATAACACTTTTTAGGTGCTAAAATAGTGGGACCCACCACTCACCTCTCTCTTCCCTGCCCTCCCGCGCGGGCGTGGCTGTGATCTGGCGCGTAGCGCAGCTACTGGGCAGGCGCCAGGAATACCGAGAGGGGCCTGCCACCTTGGATACCGGGACCTCTACCGCACACCGGTGCAGCAAGTTTTTACGGCATGCAGTTGTTCCGGAAGGGGTACCGGACCCAGTGCGGGCAGTCTAAGGCTATCTGCACTGGTATCTCTATTCTGTCCGGTACCCCTCCACCTGGCTCCACCTCAGCTTTATACCGTGAAAATGGTCTGCAGCGGAGCCCGGGAAAGGACCCGGCACAGCCTCAATCCCGGTATCTGTGGCGCTGTCGAGGCCCTGTCCAGCCACTACGGCATGCACTGAGGTGGGACCCGCGGACGAAGTGCGTGAGAGAGAGGGTGGAGGAGAGAGATGGCAGAAGGAGAGCCCATGCAGCAATAGTAGTGGGCCCATTATTTCAGCTAACAAAAAAATTATTATATCTCACAAACCAAAAGGCTAAATCAAATTTCGATTACACCATTAAATTCGTTTCAATAAATCCTTTAAAACTAGATCTCACATGGATATATTTAGATAAAATTATAAATAGATCCCACTAATGATTATCGGTATAGAGGAGAAATATAAAGGAGTGATGGATGCAGGAGGAATCTTGATAACTAGGACGTATAGAGGGAGTAAATAGAGAAATATGAAGTGCGGGACAGTCTAAGCAAGAGCAGCAGAGAAATTCAAGCCTCCGCAGACCGCGGCACAGACCGATGGATTTTACGGGCGTACTCCTCCGTCCCATTTGAGTTTGTCACCCCGGATTCCGTCGCCATCTTATTCGACGCTTTGTCTTATTCAAATTTTTTTGCACAAATATAATTTATTTTGTTACGACTTATTTTATCAATGAAGATACTTGAATATTGATTAATTTATTTTATAATTTGCATAAATATTTTGAATAAGATGGATGGTCAAAACGTGAAGTTTAAAAAGTCAAAAACGACGAACTCAGGGAGTACGGCACAGAAATTTTAGCCAGCCTGTGAACTGTGAAGACGTGAAACAGAGGCGAATCCTGCTGGCGGCCCCCGTTGGCGCAAGTTGTCCCGTGGATGGTACCGCACGAGCAGCGCGCCGACGAGGGAAACCCCAAATCCACTGGACACGTGTCCAGCTGGGATAGGGAAAAAGCGCCCTGGGCTTGCACGTTGCTGCGACGCTGCGTGGCTTGTGTCCACTGTGAAGAGTCTCACTGTCTCAGTTTACTCGGCATCTGTCAGTTACTCTTGGTTCTTCTGATGAATGAATAGTACAGTAGGTAAAACTGCTGAACCCACGACGACCTAGCGTCCAGAACTTGAGATGCCAAATCCCAATCAGAGTCCCCAAGCACGAAAAATTACTAAGTAATAGCCATGTTTGTTGGGAAACATCGCGTTGGTTACCTACCTAGGTCCGGCGACGTCGTCCATTCGCAAGGCGAAGCCAATGGACATGATGCTGCAATTTGCAGCTGTATAGTAGGTGGATCAAATGTCCCTGGATCAGTAAAGGAGACAACAGGATGCAGCCATACGTGAACTTGAATACTGTATGTATATTTTTTTTCCGATCAATGTTGCCCTGTATGGGGTCCGACACGTCAACAGCACGAGGCGAGCGCGGCACCGGCACGGCTCGACTAGGATTAATTAAACTACTAACAGGCGATACATCACGGTTACGATACGATAGCGGGCACATCGTTTCCAACAAAGTGGTAGGGCCAACCGATCGACGACACAGACAGTATACCTTGGCAGGCAGCATAAGGCATCCTTGGGCGTTGAACGGAATGAATGCCAGCTTAGACACGGTGTCCTGGCTCTGGCTCCTCACGAGCGTCACGAGGAGGCCCGATGCCAACATCCCAGCTACATTGCATGATTGGGGTCACTGCAAAGAGTAAAAGTAGGCTATATTGGCTCTGTTCGGCTGATTTGGGGTGATGGGTGATTTTAGGCGATTAAATAGTGATACGTGAGAGAGGATAGTTCGAAACAAAGCTCATATAAAAGACAAGCCGAACAGTTTACTGTATGTGACATATGGCATTTTCATTTAGCCAGTAGCAAGTTACTAGTAAATCATTAGTCTTGCTCAAAAAAATTGGTCATTAAAGCATAACTAATAATAGAACCAAGTGATTGTCTATAAGTAAGTAATAAGAGTTAAGTTATACAACAATTAATCTTTTAGTTGGCTATAAAAATTGTTTATTATTATTTGTTTTTTCTTCTCTTTCTTATTCTTTTTCACATCTATATTTATTAGTACTCACTAATGCATATGCATCCATGCCCAACTTAATGCTAGAACAAAAAGGCAAGCTTTTTTCTCTTTTTTCACTTCTTCTCAATATCATCAAAAATACTCGCTTGGCTTATAGCCCAATATTATGCTCTTACAAGGTACGCGTACCGCGTACGCTCCAGTACTGTCCGTACTCGATCGATTGGTGCATGCTTCGTATCATTCCTTATTAATTTTAAAGATCAGGCGAGGTACGTTACAGTTGGCAGCCCCAATTGCCGATTGGTCAATCTGCGATTGCAATCCGCAATGCGATGGCTGGTGTTACAAAGGACTCGCAACTTGCAAGCCGGCAAGATTCTACGGTTGATCCTAGCGCGCTCGGGCATAATTCCTTGGAGAGAATTCGAGATCGCCACTCGGGACGATCGGATGCTCCGAATCCGAAAGAAATATTTCTTCCTAGTAGAGCCTTGTAAATCGTCGCAGCGCCGCACCATCTGTGGCCACGGTTCCCCTTTGGGCTTTGGCTCGTCCAAAAGGAAAGGAGATCAGGGATAGAAAACTGTAGGAGGGGGCCGACCGCATACACGTGAACTCGAGTGGCGGCCGCGGCGCCCGCGTCCACCACCCTTTCCACCTCACCTCGGCTCACACCGACAGTTGAGTTCCACTCCTACCACCCGACGCAAACGCAATGCAACCGGAGACCGCCCGCGCTAACGCAGCGCGCACTCCATCCATCCACTACCCCACCGGCGGCGATCCCCAGTCCGCGTCAGTCCGCACGTGACAACGGTGAGTAAACCGAACGAAAGCGAGGCCGGCCGGGGCACCAGCGAAAGACCAGCAGCAGCCACAGGTCTGGTCACAAAGGCGAAGTGGATCGACATGGATGGCGTATGGGTCGGATTCGGATGGCCCCGTGCTCGCTCGCTGCTTTGCTTTGCTTTACGATTGATTGCCCATCATCATCTACCAGATCGACCGTCACACGAGACGAGCGCAGCGGGGACAAAGTTGACAACAACGCCCGTTTTCATGAGGCACCCGGCGATCCACGCGGCTGGCTGACTGCCACAACGACGCGGGGGCTCGACACGACACGACCCGACCCATACCATACCCCGGCTTTGCCACGTCTGGTGTGGATGCCGCGGCCGGCCGGCCAGGCCGAAGGGCGAGCTCGATCGAGCTCCCTGTCCGGCCGGCCGTGAATGGCGGGCGAGGATGGCAGGACGCATGTGACATGTGAGACGCGTCTGCAGATCAAGCTAGCTGCAGCTGTACGACATGTACACCTGTACCTGTGATTGAATGAATGAATGAATCCATGGATCGGGACGTGCGTCGGGTCAACATGCGAGCTGCGAGGGCTATGCTACAATTGCTACGTACAGTACTGTAGTAATTTGATCCTGTTGGGTAGTGAGTGCTCCTAGCAGCGCCATGCCCGCATTGCTTGTCAACAGACACGAACGATTTGTAGCTAGGGACGATGTGCGCAATGAATTCCGTCGGTCGCTGCTGTGTGGCTATCAAACCGTGAGACACGACGACTCCACGAGAGTGTCGCGTGGTACGCACTGGCGGCCGGATGCTGACTACGAGTAGTACAGTACTTGTATACTTCGAGGAAAAGGCAGTAATAGGGGCGATGGTGCTCCCACCGTCCCACATCGGGCCAAAACACTCAAAACCCCGCGCCAACTTTTTGTGTTGAACTGGCTTCACTCAAGCTACTAGCTAGTAGGTGATGAAGATCGACCGTACCGACAAAAGAGGAACCACAGGACCATGTAAACTCGTGTGTGTGTGTGTATGTTTGATTTGGCTCGAGGGGCTTACGGGCTTGTCAAAGGCAGTTTTTTTTTTCTTTTCTCTTTCTATAGTTTTGTATCGAGTGGTGGTTGTAAACCCACCGGTATGCATGGACCTTGACTAAGTCTTCCATACACTTAAAGCGACATAGGAGTATATATTAGTCATTGATAGTGGCCGATCATCCGTTAGCAATCTTTAACGTCTAACCTTCCAACACTAAACCGACATTTTTAACGACCTCCAACTTACGTTAAATTTGGGTTGTGGTGTAGTGTATTTGAAAAGCATACTTATCACACATATAAAAAGAACAAAAGAATTACACATAACTAGTGCTCATTGCATCATTCAAGCCTATTGCCTAGCAAACATCACACACAAGTATATATTTGTGAAATTTAACTACTATGCAAGCAAACACACGCTATGCACAACCAAATGCACAAAACATTTTAAAAAGTCCATGAGCTTGCAACCTACTTGTATGCTTCACTTGTCCAAGAATTGGATCCCCTTATAATCTTCAAACTTTTTCTTGTTTAGTGTCTCCCCCCATCCATTTTTTTTTTTTTTGCGATAAGGAAAAGTTCCATTGATACTAAAGCAAGGTACATCCTCTCATTACAAAAAGTAAACCAAACTACTCCACCTCACTTGAATGATTTCTCCCCTGTTTGGCGCAATTTTTCTATCTTTACACCATTCTCTCTCCCTTTGTCATCAATTACTAGAAAGGATGTTGGGAATACCACATTAATGAACTTGAGCACCAATTTGGAGATGAGGGAGACCACTTGGTTAGAGAATATCACTTAAACTTGAGGATCACTTGAAGAATACTGCTTGAAAGATACACACTTCATTTGTGTTGTTGTCTTCTTCGGTTCTTCTTAAACTATATTGCTACCATTAGCTTTTTTCTCATTGATTTGGTCTAGTTCAATTGCATAAGTTTGAACACTCACCAAACCTCTTCATATGACATGAGGGGGTTGTCTTGCTGAGGTTAAATGGCTGCTTATATAGCTATTCAACTTGATTAAACACTTGAATACAAAGACCCTATTGAACCTTATATCCATATCTATACCTTTATCTATATCTATAATACATCTATATAGCTATTCAACTTGATTAAACACTTGAATACAAAGACCCTATTGAACCTTATATCCATATCTATACCTTTATCTATATTCATAATACATCTATTTAAACTCGTAGTATCAAAGAGCAAAGTGATTAGTATGAGATCTATTTTGATTCCACAAATGAATGGTCACTACCAAGCCTGATTCAGTCCATATTTTTAGTAACTTCTCTTATGGTTTTTTTTTTAAAAAGAATCACAAACATTAAAAAAGATACAATTTTACGATAAAGAACCACAGCTAGATATTAGACAGAAGACCCCACCAGGGCATATAGCGAGAGGCGACCCCACCGGGCATAGAGTGAGAGGCGACCCCACCAAGCCGTGGCCCCACGGTTTCCTGATTTCCTCCGCCTCACTCGGTCTCCTCCCTCTCCTCTCCCTCCTTCCCTCGCTCCAGCGAGTACCGACGCCTCCCACAGCTGGAGACCGTACTTTACTGGCAGTAATCTTCCCACCCGCCTCGGCGCCTCCTCCCTCCCTCTCCCAACCTCGCCTCGCTGTTCTCCTCTGTCACCTCTCCCGGAGAAGCGTGCCTCCAGCAGCCGGCAGCCGGCCTCCCTCCCGCCTGCTCCTGCTCCGGCTCCGGCTCCGCGCGCCAAGCACCACACGACACGACGCGGCCGAGCACGGCCGCTCCGCCAGTCCGCTGCTTCCGTGGCGCCGCCGCTCCACTCTCGTGCTGCAGCTAGCGGAACGGAGATCCGTGGGGTTATGAGCCCGGGTTTCTCCCTCTGTCGGTGTCGGTGAGTGATCCTGCGTCCTGGCTTGCTTGGCGTGTTGCCCTGTTTTTTTTTTTTTCCTGGGAAATAGGTCCCGCTCTCAATTCGGATCCAAATCTCTCATTCTCTTGGTTCGTAGGCCGTGAATTTGCGTGCTGCGCTATTAGTCTCCTACCGATCCCACTCATGCTTTGGTTAGGTTCTTCGTTCCCTTCAGTTTGGGAGGTTGAAATTAGTTGACACCATAGGAGTAGGAGATATGACTTGTCGTTCTGCATATCATATCCAAACAGTCAAGCTGCCGCCGCAGTTTGTTTTGCAGAATTTTTGCGTGTTTTACTTCCGCTCGCTCGACGCAAGTACGCCCCTGGCCCTGCGGGCATCCACCCTGATTCTGCCCATTTTGCCCGCAAATAGTTTCCGAAGTTGCTGATGTACCTCTAGTGTTTTACTCCATTGCATAGTAGTTTATGGAATTCTGGACCGTACTGGGGTTAATGTATGTTGTAGGTGTGGATGGGCTGAGTCACCGTGAGACTTTTGTTTGTTTGTTTGTTGGAGGTTTTACTGTGGTGCTCAATTCAGGTGAACATGAAGCTGGATCTAGACCATAGAATGCATGGTGTCATGCACCAACTGCACACGGTCCACAGATAGTCCCCAGTCATAGATGCCTTTAATTGACCGCGTGTATTGACAAAATGAACAGTCCCCACTGCTCTTGAAATGTACTAGGAATCTATGATGACAATGAAACTGGACACAGTTGTAGAAGATACTATCTGGATGCAAATCTACTATTCCTGCAGCAGACTTTACACTAGAATTTTGTTGTGAGCAAAGGAAAGAGGCCCCATGGAAAGTTTCATGTGATTACATTTCAAGTTGGTTGCCTTTTTTTAGGATCAATTGACAACAGTATGCACGTCAGCTGATAAAGGACAGATGTGATCCACTTCTAATACTTGCTAGCCGGCCAATGTAGATCACTAAATAAGCCTAAGTTGACGATAAAAAGTTCCCCTCTCTCCTGGAGTCCTGGGAGTGCTTACGTAGTCACATGTTGTCATGCTTTTCAGTTACATGTTACTATCAAGTGGCTTGTGATTTTTGAGATAAAAAGGTAAAAGGTAGTTGAATTATATTATGAAGTTTGCAAGTTATACTTAACTTTCAAAAAAAAAAAAAAAACTGTAACACTGCTAGCCTTTGTTTTATTATGGTTAACAGAATAATGCCTTTTGAATCATTTCTTTGTTACTGGATAAATTTAGAATTCAAATTATGTCAAACCTGAATTGCCCAATTATTATTATTATTTTTGCAGTAGAATTTGTCTATAAATTGTTTGTAATGAAAGAGAATGCAAGGTTTCTGTGCAAGCGTTGTTGCAAAAAAAGCTTAAGACTCCATAAAACGTCCTAATGAGAAAGTTGTCAGATCGAAAGTGACTTCTTGTTTTCTATGATTTTATATGAACATCCTCTTTTTGCACAGGTATGAATTAAATTTATCAATGGTCCTATTGAGCACAGAACTACTATTATATGGCATATTCTGTCGTGCAAATGATGGTGGCTGTAAGTTGTGATTAAGGAGTCTGAGAAATGGATGAAACACCAACTAGTTCTGGGAAATCCGAAGCTAGTTCATGTGAGCCTAATTGGTGGCCACCAGACTTACTAGAGAAGATAGAGTCTGCTTCCATATCAAGGAAACATGATGTTTTGGGTAATCTAAGGTCCTCATCCTGGAAGGCTTCTCAATTACTTTGGTCAACAGGATCTTATTCAGGGTTAATCCCTAATGGTTTCTATTCAATCATCCCTGTAAGGATTGCTCTTTGGCTATGTACCTTTTCCCCTTCGGGAGACATTTCAGTAAACCACACTAGATTGATTTACAACTGTTTGCAAAAGCATGCTAATCACTTCTATTTATCAATGTCTTTATTCGATAAAAAACAAGTTTCTAAATTTTAGGCATCAAGGGAAAACCAGAAAAGTGATAGAACTTAGATACAGATTTCAGTACTTCATAATATTTTTTGTTAGCTTTCGTCACAATTTGATCAATACAATGATTTTTGTTCCTCTGAAGAAATCAGATAACAATTTGAAAAGTTTTCTTTGTTTCAATTCTTTATGTGTTTGGGACTTTGGTATTTCTCATTTTCTCTATTGTTGTGCTGCTGACCTGTGATCAATTCATGCAGGATAAAAAGTTGAAGGAGACTTTCCCAACAATTCCATCACTAGATGACTTGCAAACCCTTGAAGCAGATGGGCTTAAGGCCGACATAATTATTGTAGACACTGAGAGGGATAAGAAGATTTTCATGTTGAAGCAGCTTAGTGCTGCACTTGTGAAAGGGTTAAGCTCTAGCCCAGCATTAGTGATAAAGAAAATAGCGGGTTTGGTAAGTTTTTTACGTGTCATTTGGATAAGCTTTTTACGTGCAGTTCTTTGGATCTCAGTTTCATGAATTCATCACAACATCTACCGATACTTTTTATAGCTACAGAACATTTAGAGCTGATTTGTGTCATGGTGTTCAAACATTTCCATAATAGGTTTTTGACTGCTTCAAGCGACAAAATCCTGATGCTAGTCCAGCAAGAGGCTCGATTGAAGATACCCATTTCTTTGGAAATAAAGGACCACAACTTCTAGGGCAGATAAGATATGGATCATGCCGACCCGAGCTATTCTATTTAAAGTTCTTGCAGATGCTGTTGGCCTTGAGAGTAAACTTGTAGTTGTATGTCTACTTTTAATCCCTTTCTTCTCTCTCTATATAGTATGTTCTTCGTTTTGCATATGTTGTTTGTGTTAAAATATAAGTTCAAAAATACTTACAATATGTCTTCCTTAGGGTCTACCTGATGACGGTGCTGTTGGATTTGTGGACTCTTACAAACATATGTCTGTGGTAGTTTAAGCTAAACTCTATGGAACTGCTAGTGGATCTTATCGCGATTTCCAGGCCAGTTGATTCCATTTTCAGCTAAGGCTATCTTTATATCGCATATATCTGCTGCGGCTTAAAAGTGACTCAGCTGAAAGCGACTCATGTGATTCTCCCCTTGAGCCCAACAGCCCTCTTTATGGATTGTCTGATAAAGTTGAAGCTGAAGGGTATGCTTATGTATTAAATATTTCCTCTCAGTTATGTGATTGAGGCCTTGTCTATGTTTCTGTATACTGTAATCTATACTTGTCATAGAAAAAAAAAACGGATTTCAATTATTTAAAGGAAAGAGGTCAAATACAGTTGATTTTTCATATAAATAGCAGTAACATAGGATTTTCCAAGGCAGACATAGATAGTTAGGTTCTTAAACAGCTGTTCAGCAGCTCGTAGATACATTACTGAAGTGAATCTTCACACTGGCAGCAAAAGAAGCTGAGATTATTGTTAGTGGCATGAAGGGAAGTATATACAATATATGAGCATGTTAGACAGCAAAATTATAGGGATAATTTCATTGTACTATGTTATTGTCACAAGGTGTGACATTTGAAAAGCATGGCTATAGAGGAATTTACATGCTCAGATACATGAGTGACCACCTGTCAGCTGTATATATTCATACCGTTTCATCTCAATTTTGGTTATGCAAGATGAGAACATTTTTTGTCTCTATCTCAGTGCAGAATTGAATCTTCATCAAATCTATCTGGGACGATCACTGCGTAATATGATGTTGAGATCAAGGACATTTTCTGAGGGGAAATTAAGGTAACTTCTAAAAATAATGATCGCATAGCTAGTTTATTGAAAGCTTGTTTATATCATCACTAGATGAAATATTCTGCAATTTTATTGTAGCTGCATCAATCATTTGGTTCCTTGTTCATTGCATTTGCTTATAAGGTGCTAATTTTGTAAACCAGCACGTCATGTAGTGAACCAAATATAGCAAATGCCTTTTGGAGACGCAGCCAAAGGAGAGGAGTTGCCGAGGAACCCCGTGGTGCTAGTTCAGGTTTCCATTTCTCATTCGACTCTAACCATTGATCACTTTAGTCCAGTTCTCTTTGACTTTTTTTGTATAGTTGCTTAAATTTCTTATTGTGAAATCTTTATTGCTGAGATGAGGATAAAAGAGTATTTTAAATTATGGTTGAAACAATTCTAGGTGCTATCCGTTATGGCAACATTCCATTTGGAGGACTAATCTTTGTTCTTTTTGGTTGATCTTCAAATATTCTTATGTTCCTTAATGAAGATACCACTGTCTTTGAAGTTTGAACCTGGAGTAATTGTGTGGACTTCTCTTTTCATTTTCGTTTCCCTGGTGTAGTCCTGAGCATCCATTAATGAGAGCAAGGGGAAGATCTATACTTGGTGGTGAGAAGCAATCATTTCAAGAATACACAGAATCTGGAGCTGCTTCAAGGTTTGCCAATCATTCTATTTTGGGGTGTCAAGTTTTACGTTCTTGATTCTTCTTGTCACTAATATGTTGTCCTGGTGTCGTAAGTTCCACTCATTTGTTTATTCAAAAAAAAAGTTCCACTCATTTGCTCCTTCAGTATGCTTATTTTCATTTTATTCCCTAGCTAGAGACAACTGTATGGTTTTGTGTATATCCATTTATGTAGGAAGTGCATGCTAGATGCGTTCTGTCTTTATTGATACCAACTTAGTGTTCGGGTTCTTCTTCATAGTGAAAGCTCAATTTGAAACTGCATTCCTACCCTATTCTTTTTTCCCTCAAACACCCAGGAGAGCTGTATGTCATTATGTTAAGAAGGGAATGAGTCTAAACACCTCGTACTGCTCCTAGAGGTGCAAGATCATGACAAACCGAAATCGCCGAAAAAAAAAGAAACGACCAACAGCTATACACTTATACAGTCAAGGCCGTATGCTACAGAGCCCTTTGGCTCCCTGCTATACACCACAATTTGACCTCATCTCTAGTATCCTGAATGAAAGTAACTAGTCTGAGTTCCCTAAAAAACACAACCATTTCTATGCTTCCAAATATCCACCATGCCACTGGTTTGACCAATGAGTTGAAGTCTTGCAATAGTATTTAGGATTTCTACCATATTTGCAAGTGGTAGTGCTCTACGTTCAAGCCCCAGCCTCCGCATATTGCACATGGTGCGGGTAAGGCTTGGCTCTAAAATACCCTTCCCCAGACCCCGCGCAGTGTGGGAGCCTACGGCACTGGGTACGCCCCTACCATATTCTGAACTCCTATGGCTCTCAGTAGGTGAGGTCTAGTTTTATACCAACTACTGGATAGGTGGATACAACATACATGATTTGGTTTATTTGTGGTGCTGGAGGACAAATTGCTTTGGCTTTTCTGTTTTGTTAACTGGAATATGATTGAACCATATGGCGTACTCGGTACTCGTCATATTTCTCGCTCCAAGTAACTCAAAAAAAGTGTAAAAAATATTCCATTTTGTAGTTTATATGCTATACGAAAATACCTGGCACTTTTAAAGTTAGAACCTAAACTAATGTATGGATCACTCTAGGCATGTGATGTATTTCCTATATGCTAGAAATCTGATGAAGATGGAATTGTGTGAACTAAAATCCTTACAAGTGTAGAGAACTTCATTTGCAATATTGCTGCAATAAAGTTTGAGCTATCTGGACTACATTTTGAATTGCTCTGTCAGGTTTGAACCATGGAAACCATTTGACAATAATCAAGAATTTTCGATAACTGAAATATTAAAAGAGTAGTTTTTGTTGTATTTTCTTTCATCCTTTTTCTAAACTATTAATGTGGCTATGAGTGCCACAGCAAGAATTTCTGGCTTTTGTAGCTAACATTATCCAGATGGATGAGTAATTCTTCCTTTTTTGGAGAGCTCTTTTCATGCTCTATAGAATACATGAAACTTCCAGTCTCACCTATATAGCCAGTCAAATAGGATGCTTGATTATGTGATTACTTCAATAGCTGAGCACAGTTGGCAAAATGCATGTGAAATGAGTGGTTTTCTGCCAAATTGCAGCTAGTGTTCTAGTCGAGGTTGATTTTGTGTTTTCTTGAGTGGAGAGTGGGTATAAAATCTGTTCTGTTCAGTGTGAGTGGGTGTTGTACAGGTTCTAAACCCATCTCTTTTCTTCTTAATAATTCATAATGCAGCTCTCCTGCATATTCGAGAAAGAAAGAATTGTTTTCTTATGATTCGGCTGGCTGGTCTGTCTAGAAATCTTTACCATCTATCCTTGTTAAGGGAAAAACAGTCGTTCCCATTTTTCTTTCCCTATGTGAAACCTCGTTTTTTGTGAATCTATGTGGAGTGGAACCTCCTCTCATAAGCGTGAAAAATATTGTGGTTAGCAATTATGTTATTGAACACACAATCATATGCACTTGTAGATCAGATGGTCTTGAGGGCCCTTCGACCTCTAATGCTCGAAGAATAAGGCGAAGAAGCATTAGCATCACCCCTGAGATTGAGATGACATTGTGAGGTAATTCTAGTTTCGAATTATTTGATGATAGCGTATATTTCCATTTTATTCCTTTTCATAATTCACTTATGGCATGTGTTGCTTTCACTGCATCTCATTTTTTCACAGCATATTTTGCTCTATCTGTTGTCCTCATCGATCATCATACTGCTATGTTATAATTGATACATAATTACATATACATTTAACAGGGCAGTTCGGGCTATGAACGAAACACTAAAGCAAAATCGCCTCCAAAGGGATCATGTCGAAGGTTCATGCTCATATGTTACGGAAGACCAAAGCAACACCAATGACTGCGCAAATAAAGTATACCACTACAAGTTGCACTGTTTTCTTCTCCATACTGCTGCTCTGTATCTTGTGTGCACAAGGAAGATCTGTAGTGGAAACCACATCTTAGGTGGAAACATGGAAACCAATTCAGGAAACATATTTCGATCACTAAAAAATTTGTAACTTCGCACATCCATTGTTTATAGATGTACTTTGTTGCACTTATGCAAAAGGAAAAGTACATATATGGATGTATTGTAGATGTGCCAAATTACAAATTTTCGTTTAGTGATTGAAGTACTATTTTTTATTTGGTTTCCATTTTCCACCTAAGATGTGCTTTCCACTGCATATTTTTCTGTGCATGTAGATGTAACTGTTAGTTGAATCTCGGCAGCTTGGGCTCAAAATTTATATTCATGCTTAGGATGATGCATCTCAGAGAATTGGTGCTACTGACAGTGACTCAAGAAACCGAACTGGTTCTACTCAGAAGGCCATGTCACTACCTTCTTCGCCTCATGAATATAGGGGTCAAGTTACCCATAAAAAAAGTGATGATTTTATAAGTAAAGAGAAATTGGCATTGGCATGGAACAAAGTTTTCCAGAGCTCCCCATTTCTTAATAAGCCTTTGCTGCCGTTTGAGGAATGGAACATAGATTTCTCCGAGATAACAATTGGCACACGGGTTGGAATAGGCAAGTAACCTTGAACTTCCTCAGCTTATTCACTAAAGTCTACAGTGTCCTTATTATAGCTTATATGCTCAATATGGAACTATCATATTGTTGTATTGCCAAATATGTTCTTTAATATGCTGCCAAACCTGTTTAGTGCTTCTATTGTGGTGTGCTCTCTTTTCACTATGCCCTTCACTATATTTGCATTGTTCTTGTCTCATGTTTCATTCTTCTGCTTAGAAATGTCACAATTCTTTTTTGAGTTGTTTTTTGGCATTTTTGTTCCTGATTATAGCCTACCAAGCTATAAGTTTTACTGAAATGTTTCATCAGGATTCTTCGGAGAAGTTTTCCGTGGTATATGGAATGGAACTGATGTTGCCATCAAAGTGTTTCTAGAACAGGATCTGACAACTGAAAACATGGAAGATTTTTTGCAACGAGATATACATCCTGAGGTACCAGAAATTCTCTTGATTTTTTTACTCGATGTTGTCCTTCTATTTTGCATTATATATGTATATTAACACTAATCCTGGTAACTTATTCTTTCCTTTCAGCGGTTACGACACCCAAATGGTAACCATCCTTTTTTAACTGATGTGAAACAGTTCTCAAACTGCTCCACACTAGATACCTAAACTGCCTTATTTCTTGTAAGATTGCTTTCTAACCGTGTGTGTGTGTGTGTGTGTGTGTATTTCTGTTCTGTAGTTATATTGTTTCTTGGTGCATGCATTACACCTCCACACTTGTCAATGGTTACTGAATATATGGAAATGGGATCATTGTACTATCTCATCCATATGAGTGGTCAGAAAAAGAAACTTAGTTGGCGTAGGAGGTTGAAAATTATTCGTGATATATGCAGGTATGATCTTTTCCATTGCAGAATAACTGTTGCTCTATATATTTTTCTTCTAGCAATTTTTTTTAAAAAAATATTTTTCTTTGTAGCAGTATTTGGCCTACCCAACTTGCTTGGGACTTAAAAGGCGTTGCTGTTGTAGCACTGCTGCATGCGTGAAGTGGAAAGTAGCATCCAATATGAAGATGCCATGTTCATGACATTATGGATGCTATTTTCCAATTTGCACAGCTCTAGTGTTACTGAGCAATTTGACCTTAAATGACATCTGACCTTTTTGAGACAATTGAATTTGATACAGTTATTATGTCACTTAGACTTCAATCCTGTCCACATGCCTTTTATTATGCATTGTCTGAAAGATTATCTTGTTCACTTAAAAGGGGATTGATGTGCATACACCGCATGAAGATAGTTCACAGGGATCTCAAAAGTGCAAACTGCCTGGTGAACAAGCATTGGACTGTCAAGATCTGTGACTTTGGTCTATCTCGAAAGTGATGATTGATAGTCCTATGACTGATAATTCCTCTGCTGGCACCCCGGAATGGATGGCCCCTGAGCTTATACGGAATGAACCTTTTACAGAGAAATGTGATATATTCAGCCTTGGTGTTATAATGTGGGAGCTGTGCACATTGAGTCGCCCATGGGAAGGCATCTCCCCAGTTCAAGTAATCATTCATCCACTATTTTATCGATATAGTTGCAGCATGCATTTCTGAAAGGTTTTGTTGACTAAAGCATGTGGTGCATTTTTATCTCTTGCCCAAATATGCTGTTCTTCTGGCTCAAAGCCTGAGACCACTTTTAAAGTGCCTCTCTGATGCATTTATGTTCCTCAATGTTCTAGTGGTTGGGAAAGCTGTTAACTGACAGATGGTCTGGGCAATTACAGGTGGTGTACGCAGTTGCTAATGAAGGGTCACGGCTTGAGATTCCTGAAGGACCTCTCGGCAGGTTAATTGCAGGTAAATATTAGAGATCTTTGAGTTTTCTTGTGTGATTTAACTAAGTGGAGATCAGATTAATTAGAAATGTCAACTCCGGTTGAGTTGGTTAGTTTGTATCCTGCTTCTATTGCAGCTTAGCGATTACTGTTTTTCGTTTGGTGCAGATTGCTGGGCAGAGCCTGATAATCGGCCGAGCTGCCAGGAGATTCTAACCCGTTTGCTGGACTGCGAATACACTGTCAGCTGAAATGGAAGCTGCTTGCTCGTCCACCCAATTCCTGCACAGGTGAAAACATTTCTTGTATAAAACCTGTAAAAAAGACTGCCGATTCTGCGGACTTGAGGTCACATATTGAAGCCCTGTGTTTTTTATTTTACAACGGCGACCCTTTCTCCCAAAAATGTAAAAAAAATGTTTCCCTGGTTATTATAGAAGAACATGTCAGGTTCGAGAAACGTGCCTTGCATCGCAGTCGCAGGGCAAGTGGTTGTTGTAGGCAAGCTGATTTTTATTTATAGTTAACACCGTCGGAGCTGCTCTTTTAGAAAACCGAACGATTATTTTTATTTTTTAAAATTTTAAAATTGAATTAAATATCCCATGCATTAACCACTAACTTTGTACTGGGGAAAGACCGAAAGAGAACATATATATTCAGCAATAGAAAGTGTAATATTCCTAAGATATTATTCAAATAAGTCCTTAGCGAGCTAATTGTGTCTGGTTAGTGGTTCATACATACTCCTGGTCAGGCAACTTGGGCTTACTCGGAACCACGCTTGCGCTAGGCGGCTTTGCCTGGATGCAAAATAAACACACATCCTTATTTTGGTCTGGGTGAGTTACTTTTGCCTGGACCAGGAAGTTTATTGTTCATCGGGATCTCAACTAAACTGCTTGGAAGCAAGTGAGACAAACATTCATTCAAATAATTTCAACCTAAGGGCTAGTTCGTTTCGGACGGATCAAGCCAGGATTCATCGGATTAGAATCCTCGCGGCGGTTGTGATTCGAGTTTCTATAGTTTTTAAATGCGAGGCTGGTTTTACATAGCATACGACCCAAACTACAATTTAGAATGGAGGAATTACGATCCGGCATAAACTAGCGATCCGGCATAAACTAACGATCTGGCGGAACTATATTCCTAAAAGCCAAACCCCGGAACGAACAAAGCCTAAGGTCGCATCCAAACAGACATATTTTTCGGACAAGGGTAAGGACTTTGCTCAAACACCATGCTCCCTTCGATTTTCTGGCCATATCCACTGTACTTGTATCATATTTTCTGGCTATATACACGGTCGTTGCATTATATGCTTTCATGATCATGAGGGCTACGGTCCTAACAATACGGACCCAGCGGCGGACTCCCCCCCACATGCCGGTAGTCAAGGCTAATCACTGTAGCAAAAATAAAAATCACCATTAAATTGCATGCAAATCAATATCTCTATTGGTTCGGCCCCAAAAATAGTTCTAGCTTCGTCATGAGGGCTATGGTCCTAACAATAGGGAGTATAGAACTTGTGAATTCTTAACCGAGCATAGCTCAATTGATCAGACATTGATTAATCTACATGGACGGGGTTGTATTGTGATATGATATTGAATTGGAAAAAAGAAACCCTACAATGGATAGTATTTTTTTGAAGAATTACACAAATTTGCGTGACGCTTACTGGCACGTATGCCTTGCTTGGTCCTTTTTTATGAGCAGCATCGTAAATCCTACTTAGGAGGCGTCTTCGTCGTCGGAAGGGCGTCGATACCACTTAATGTGTGCGCCAAAATCTAGTAAAAAGGTGCGAGAAGCAAAAACCACAACCGTGGTCGTGGTCATGGTCATGGATAGCTTTTTTTTTTTTTTTTTTGCGAATGGGTCATGGATAGCCATAGCCTCACTCGCACGCACCCCGCGAAACTCGACTTGCCAAAACGGTACCGCTGGGAAAAAGCGCCCAACCGCCGGGTTCTCCCACCACGCCCAGCAGCCGCACCATGCCCATCTCTTTCGGCGCGGGCGGGCGCCTACCGAACGAACGAAACGCACGCCGAGCGAACGGCGGCCAGCCGCGATCCGTCAACCATCGATCAAATCGCGATCGGGTGGTTCACGAGTCCGGCTTCGGCACGGCGCGAGCCGCGTAACTCCCCGCCCGCCCGCACGCCGCACGCCCACCTATCCCGCGCCGTGCCGGCCGGCCGGCCAACCGAACCACGACGAGGCCGATGCCGATCTCTCTCCGACTCCGACTTTAATCAGCTCCGTCCCCGCGCCAACAGCTAATTCCCTCCCCTCGCCGGCTCGGTGTCCCGGTCAAACGCGCCGATCCAACGGCGGCCGCTCGCCCCACGACAGCCCCATGCATCTGCGCCGCTCCTCCACGTGCCGCGTCGCGGTCGTCACGGCCCACGGGCCGGCGCTCCTCCCTCCCCTCCCTGCCCTCGCCGCCCTCCCCCTTCTTTTATTCCCCACCCGCCTCGTCTCCTCCTCCACCGCCGCCCCCCATCTATCCACCCGCCCGTCCGTCCGTCTCCACGCGCAAACGGGGAGAGAGAGAAGGCTAGGTCGTCGTCGTCGTCGTCGTGGGGCGTGAGAGAGATCTGGGGGAGGAATCCCTCGGAGGAGCCATGGACGGGAAGTTGCCGCCGCCGAACCCGAACCTGCCCTACCGGGAAGACTGCTGGAGCGAGGGCGAGACGGCGGCGCTCGTCGACGCCTGGGGCTCGCGCTACCTCGACCTCAACCGCGGCGGCCTCCGCCAGCCGCAGTGGCGGGAGGTCGCCGAGGCCGTCAACTCCGCCCGGGGGGGCCTCCGCGCGCCGCCGCCCGCCGCGCACCGACATCCAGTGCAAGAACCGCGTCGACACGCTCAAGAAGAAGTACAAAGGCCGAGCGCGCGCGCGGCGGGCCGTCGCCCTGGTCCTTCTACGGCCAGCTCGACCTCCTCGTCGGGCCCACGCTCTCCGGCAGCAGAAGCCGTCCCCGCCGCAAGCCGCGCTGCCCGTCTTCCGCAGGCGCCAGACGCCGCCGCGCTCCCCGTCGTCGCCGCAGTCGCCGCCGCCGCTCCCCATGGCGCTCCCGCTGCACAATTACCGCCGCGGCTCCGACCTCCCCCTCCGCGAACCTCATCCATAAGGCGGCCGCGGCCGCCGCTGCTAACCACTGCCGCGGAGTCCGACTCGGAAGATGGCTACAACAACAACAACGACTATGACGATGACGAAGCCTCACAGCAGTCGCCGTCGCGTTCTGTATCTTCTGGCTCCGGTGGTGCTGCTCCGGCTCCCGCTCCTCCTGCTGTTGGCAAAGGAAGATGAGCAGTGGGAGCGGTGGATTCAGGGGAGCTGGGCGAGGGCAATTGAGACTTTTCGCTGATATGTACGAGCGCATGGAAGCGGCTAAGCAGCGGCACGCGGAGGAGATGGAGAGGCAGCGAATCAAGTTCCTCAAGGATCTGGAGCTGAAGCGGATGCAGGCTTTTTGTGGACATGCAGCTGCAGCTTGCGAGGGGGCAAAGCACGCCAGGAAGGGCGATGCTTCCTCGGAGATGCTCATGTCTCTCGCTGCACTGCCATTCCTCAGCAGCCCCTGCTTACCTCTGAATTCAAGCAAGAGTTAGGTAAAGGAATATTTCGGCCTTAAATTAGGATACAGTCAGTTGGTTGCTGTCATAGACTTGTTAGTGGATTTATGTGCTTGCTGAGACACTGTCGTTGTTTCATACAAACCACGGAGGTATTGCAGGTCTTTAAAATTCAAATGTACCTTGCAATGCATTATCAAGTTTTCTTAGAAGATGAGATGGAATTTACTGGTTTATGACATGTAACTGTCAATGTATTACAGATTCAATCTCAGCCTACCATTGTTTTGTGTCACTCACATTCTTTTTTTGGCAATTTCTGTTTATACATGATTGGTTTGCAACTTTGCATGATGAGAAACCTATGCTTCATTTATGATACCATCATAATTTATGAATGTGTTATGTCATTTCATTGTCACCAGCCTTTCTAGTTGGGGAAGGGAACTAATAGTTTTTAGTGTATGTGCCCATTTGATGTAATGCTACATAGAATTCTGTGTTCCCATTTTCTCATTTGACATGCTTGGTTGTCCAGATGATATAGGATTATTTATTTACATTTCTAGTAGCTGGGGATGGGAACTCAAATATCTCTTTTCTTTTTGGGATAGTGTATGTAGCATCTCCTACGTTAACTATGTGTTTGGTGTACTGTGTACATGACTGGTTTGTTAGATTTTTTGGTTTCTAGCTTTTCTTTTGAGATGCACTTGCTGAAAATTTTCTGGTAGGATCTTTAAAGACTGACTGGAACTAAGATTAGAAGATTAGGGAGGCATAAGTTAATTCATCAAGGATATATATAAAATAATAACATGTTAACGTTTTTCTCAACATCATGGGCTTTAGTAGAAAAATTGGGTGATGTGAGGGGCCATGTCCCTGCCTGCCCCTACTGGCTCCATCACTGCTTAAAGACATGTTCATTAGTGAATGATGATGATCCTTTGTATTGGGTTTTATTTGGAGCCTTTGTGTTTTAGGAATTTGTGGATTCTGTTCTAGGGTTCAGTTTTTTTTTTTTTTTTTGGGGTGGGGGTCTGCCCTGCTGGGAGGCATTTGAAGATCTGTTCCAATTAACTTCTCATCTCAGTTGTTTGAACTGGTGATGAAATAAAATTGTTCAATAGTTTCCATTGTAGATGTTATGCTTCCAATGTACCCAATGTGTTTATGCTTGTGGCTGAGAAATCTCAATTTGAGATTCTCATAAATCTAAGGTTCTGAAAAAAAATAGCTCATGGCCATCCTTATATATGAAATTGATGTGCACAAATGCTGATAATCAGAATATGCTTTTCATTGGTTCATTGTAATGTATGTTATAATATCTCTGCTTATGCCAGTTTACTTGGGGATGTGATACTGCATTTTTATGGCCTGTTAATTACTATACTGTATTTGTTTGTTGTTTTGCCACGGTGGGAATTTGGCGCAACATGTATCTGGATCTTGTTGTGCTCACATTATGGGAGTTGCAAGCTCTTCTGCTTGATAATTCTGGTTTAGCTTCATTAGAACACATAACTGTATGTACCTGGTTATCTTTGCATTTGAATTCTTTTGGTATCCAGTTGTGCTGGGGAGACCAAGAGCAGAGCATCTGTGAAATGCAATGCTCATTAGCCACCCCTCGACCTAAACTAAATTGTGTTCAGCTTACCATTGGGCCCATGCCCCCATGCAAATATCTAGAAGTAACATTTGGAGATTTTTTACTCCTATTGCTAAGTTCGGTGCTTTGTTTGCTTTTTTCATTGATTGATTGGCTGCTATCAGTCCTGATCTTTTTTTTTTGAATGGCAATGGCTGAAGCTTTCTTTCAATTATTAAGAGGAAAAAGGTTCATATATATGTACCAATAATTTGGCATTAAGCTTCGCCAATTAAGAGAGGGCACAGCTCATTTTGAATGGAGCAACCTAGGATACCCCCCTTGTAGCCAAAAAGTGGCTCACCCTCTGATTTTTGCGAAATTGGCAGTTTTCTATACCACGCACACTTTTCGCCAAAACCATAGCACCGATGGGTTTAGATCCGGTTCAATTTCAAATACTCTTTAAATGTTCTTGGCGTGTTGACTGATGGTTGGCGTCAACTGATGCTGATCTTATTTTTTAGTTAACAATTTTTGTCCAATTTTTCTTAATATGTCATCTGATTTTTTACCCGGAGTGTTGCATTCTCTTCTGCTCTTGCTGGTATTGGATCTTTCAAGCAATCTTCTTTAATTAATAGAGATATACGGCTCTCTACATTGATCGAGAAAAAAAGATCTTGCAAGCGTTGATAAAGACTACAGTTGATATTTTTTACTTTGTTGCAGCATGCTTTGTGTATTTCTGATCATCATTAGTTTTGGGCCTCATCTTCGTGATTTATTGTTTGTACACTCCTACACAATCAGATTTGTATCTTCGGAAAAAAAATCTAACACTTGTGTTCCTTGTGGGCTTCATTATCAGATTTATTGTTTGTACACTTTTAACAAATAGATTTGTAACTTTAGAAAATTCTACACTATTCAGACTGTTAGGAGCTAACGGGATGATGTCTCAGATGAGAAAGATCGATCTGGGCTCGGTGGTAGACTGATAGTCATACTTCGGTACATAGACGGCTGAAATAGTGTGAAACTGGTAGTGGGAAACTGAAGTGGAAGTTGCTGATGCGGGATGCCTCTTTTTTCTCGCCAGTCCGCCCGATCAATCCCCTATGTGCCAACGAAAGATGAAGAACCAAGCCCTCAACCTCATAGTTTTCGCGTTGCTGAAACACAGACATGTAAACAATGCCCAAAGGCCTTTGTTAATTTGTTTTACAACTTGCATTTTAACTCTGCAAATAAATTTCAAATGCTATGACCGATGGATGCATTTCTTATTTACTCCTGTATAAAAGTACAATTCTAGATTTAAGTTTGATCGAGTTTTATAAGAAATTATATTAATAGTTATGTCTCTAAATAGGTTTACTATACTATATGATATATATTCTAGATTTAAGTCCGATCGAGTTTATATGAAATAGTGTTAATAGTTATATCTCTAAAAGGGTTTACTAGAAAAATATATTTCATATTTAATCTAATGCTACATGTTCGATAATTATAGATATTTGTAATTTGGTTTAATAAACACCCCAAAATAAATCTCTCTAGGTAATCTCTGCTAACTAAATATATATAAAAAACAATATCAACACTTACACCTTCAGATAGATTTTTATAAAAAATATATATGACATGACTAATCTATCTAATAATACATTATTATTATTTTTTTTTGCGATAAAGGAAAAATTTGGAATCATAAAATTATTAATAATTTTATATATCTTTGATTGAAGTTAAGACTATTTCCCAAAATATGAGATAGAAACTTATTTTAGGACAAAAAAAGATAGTGCAAGTGTGCAATGCTGTACATAGCTTGCTCAAAATCCTGCTTGCTTTGTTCCCCTATTTTCACTCTGGATCCATTTTTTGAAACTTGCTAGAAAAGTGCTCCTCCGTTTTAACATTGCAAACAATTGTCACATGCATCAAAATATATGTATGCTTGTTGCAAAAGGGCTTATTTGGATCCTTTGAATAATTGACTTGAATTGAAATTGCTTCCTTGTGACTTGTTACGATGGACGGGGTGGAAAGCAATACTGGTAATTCCACGATCGAATCTGAAACCCTACATTTAGATTCCGCGACACAACTGAGAAAAATGATTTAGAGCACCCCCTCATTTCTCAAGGCGTTTGCAGGGAATCACCCTCTTCCTGTACCAACTCTACATAGGTCTTTGGGTAGGAGCGAAAGCAATGGCGTCAGTGGAGATGATGAGAGGCTTGACTCGGCGGGGCGGCGTCATAATTAGGTGGCCATGCAAATGGCCTAAGAGCTTCTAATAATGCAGATAAAACACACCCCCTACTTGTCTGTTAGGTAGCCCCCTATTCTCCGGACTATCAAATTTTACTATTTGCTCCAACAATACCCCCTAAAACACTCCCTTTTGTAATACATTTAATAGTCAATGGCGTGGGACCCTACGAGGTCATCCTACGTATCTTTTTTTTTTCTCAAAGCGTAAAGCCTTGCGGCATCTGCGGGGAAATGGCGGGCATGGCGCGAGGAGGGCACTCAAAGCGAGGTGGGCTCTAGGTGGGGGCAAAGCGGCCTGCAAAGGCGGGCGGAAGGTAGCCGTGAGCGCCTCGGCAGAGCGTAGCCGAGGAGCGGGGTGGGGCTAGGCGGCGCTAATCAGTCGTCGGGAGGGAGAACAACGAGGCGCTGAGAGCCTTTGCACATGGGCAGTTGCACCTAGGCTGCGCGCCCTCCACCACATCTGGAAGGTGAGCGCGTGTCGGCCAGCGCGCTAGTGCTTTCGCCGGGGAAGGCGCGGGAGGCGTGACCTCGCTTTCGGGGAAGGCGCTGAGGGCCGACTGCCTCACAGGGGAAAGCGGCCAGGAGGTGGCCGGGAGATGCTCGCTTAGAGACTGAGCTACCGCGTGTCAGGCGGCGTAGGCGTATGGGAGTGATGTGCGAGCGAAGTGAGAGATTGAGTAAGAAGAGGATGAGCTAGAGGCCATACATCGCATGAGTTAGAGAAAAGTAGAGAGCATCAAACTTAGGGGTTGTAGTAGGGGGTCTACTAGAGTTGTTTTTTTGACACCTACCTAAATCCCCGTGTAGGGGTTTATTGGGGTGTTGTTAGAGATGTTGTAAGGCATGAGCGGGGAGGAGTTGGCTGCCACGAGGGGAGGAGATGGTTGGGGCCTACCTCTTGAAAATAAATTCAGCGTGCACCCAAAAAACAAAATGCTAGATTGCATTCATTTTTTGGGAGTTATTCAATTTTTCCCTTAAAAGCAGATTGACGAAATCTTATTACTTGAATTAGATTCAAGTGGACTTGGTGATAGCCCAGTTGGTTGGTTCGGTATTGGACCAACCGCTCTCGAGTTCGATCCCCATGGGGGACGGTTCACAGCGCCTCATTTTCTTCTTAATGAAATACCACCTAGTTCCTCCTAAGTTTGGTAGAGTTTTTTTTTTTAATTAGATTCAATCTATAGGATACAAATAGACCCAAAGAGAAGTAACAATCGATTTTATAAGGAAGTTTTTTTTAATCTCATGTCGGGGGAGGGCGTTCCCCACTGAATATTCATATATTGGCCCAAAATAGACGTGATATAGTTTTACATTTTGTATGTTATGACAAAACTTACCACAAAACATCAAAAAGTGCACAAAGGGCAACACCGAGACACAAGAATTCTTGGCGATGCCTCCATGAGTCCGGGAGGTGAATGGCGCCCAACAAAATGTAATCATTGTCATCCAAGCAATAAGAGGTGACTCGGGGAGCTTGACAAGGCTTTCACCTGAACCTTATGTCAAAGGCGATCAAACGGGGTAATCCAAGGACACAACCTTTAAGGAAGTTATTGTTTGTACAACGGTTAGTAATAGAATATGTTTTTAGGAGAAACTAGTGGGCAACCTTTCATTATTTCCTCCAAAGACTCTCTAATCCAAGTGTCTTAAAAAAACTAGCAAGATGCTTCAACAATTGCGAAACTAGTATATCATTTTGATTTTTATGTAATATATATTGCACTCTTCTCGCTCATTTTTACACACATTCTCATTCTATAGTCAATGCTCCTACCGTTAGCGTTTGTAAGCCATCAGAAATATTGTCTATCATGAGCGTGGGTGAATCCATCATGGAGGCTCAAGCCCGTCGCTAAAGCTATCTACATGCATATTTCTTTATTTGTAGTCACCACTTTTTTCGTGAAGAAGCAGATCGATTTACTAAATCTTTTGCTTAACATATATGGACCTCATATACCATTACTTTCTCTCGTGAAGAAACAAATTTGATTTACCAAATCTTTTTGTTCTAGTCGCGATCAAGTGCCGGATAGTTTAACACTATGGGGTGACAAATTGATAAAAAGCTGGGTGGTGAGAGTGTTAAAAAACCTCGCTTGTACTGCAGTACTTTTGGGCATGTGTTACAACCCAGCGTGTTTGGTTTGCCTTTGGCGTCTTTCTGAGCCTAGGCCCATGTTACTTTAAAGCACTTGTGAGCCACGAGGGCTTTTCCTTTCTTACATGGGCTCGGTTGGTGGGTGGTGTTTTCGGTCCTCCTTTTTGCCCAACCTTGGACCCAACCTCCATTATGCGGGACATATGAAACTAATTAAGCAGTTACACCGAATCACGACAACTAATTATCACTTTTCTAAAAACCAAATATGACATCTAATAAAAAATGGAGTATGTTCCAATGGAGACAATATCTTCGTGCTTTATTGTGTTGGTGATGATCTATTTATGCTATTTATTGTACCATAGTAGTTGAGATTGGTATCAACGGATTTAGTTGTTGTGTTTTTTCACTTGTCATAGTCGACTATGAAGATGTTGAGGTGGAGCCTCTAGGTGGTTTTACTCGACACACCCCAAATGAATGTGATGAGGCCATTTACCCGGCATAGTTTGATGACTAAAATGATGTTCATTTAGAGACTTACATGGTTGGTGCGAACTTAAAATCAATCTTTCATTTTATGCATTTAGATGGATTTTGACATGTCATGTATCTAGGGGGCTGTTGACATGGTAGTTCTCGTGGTAGCCTTCATTTCTTCTAAATAACTGTGTGTAGAGCGGATGATGAACCAACATGCTATGGCCCTAGATTAGGTACAATGAGCATAGGAAAAACCCGGAAATGCTTAGCTACCCTCAAGACGAGTTCCTTTGGCGCCCGCCGCGCCTTCCACCTCGCGCACTTAGCCACCAGTGTTAGCACTCAAAGGCAAAGCCTTTTGCCCCCCTCCCTCTCTTTGGCGGCTCCGATCTCCTCCGGCTGTCCTCTCTCCATGCCTCCGCCGCGCCGGCTTCACCTCCTCGGCGGCCCGACCATGGCGGTCGGTGGATCCCTCGTGGCGGCAGCAATTTGCGCCGGTAGGCCTCTTTACCTTTCTCTCTCCCTCCCTCTCTCTCCTAGATCTCCGAGCTAGGTTTCTAACATTCCCCTAACATCTCCCCGCCTCTCAGCAAAGATATAGAAGGAGGAGGCCTACCAGGGGGATAGCCGATCGACTATTTCAAAGGAGCCGGGCCGCGGCGGGCAGTCGGCTTGGGGAGTTAGGCTATGGCGACAACCATGACCATGACATGGCGGCGGCGGCGGCGGCAGGGGAGAGGGGAACGCAGGTGGTGCCATGAGTGAGCTATTGTTTTGTTAGCCGTAGCGTCGTAGGCCGCGTAAGCTCTGGCGAAACCCTAGCTCATGGCGGGCGGGCGAGGCTGAATCAGTGTTTTTTTTTTTTTTTTTTTTTACGTCGAGCAGGCCAGGTGGTTTCTGTGGTCCAACCAATAATTTCAGACCACCCTCCAGACACCGCTCCATTCCCAGAAGTCACCTCCCAAATTTCAAAATAAAAAAAAACAAAATCACCGCTCACGGCCTCGTTCCGTCGTGCTCCTCAACTTCCTTGGTGGGCCCGGAGTACCCTCCGCCATTCCCTCGCCCTCCGCCCTCGCCCTCTTTGCCCTCGTCGTTCTCGACCGCCTCGCCGACGGCCGGGTCCTCACCAGCCCCGTCCCCAGCTCCTCGGCCTCGATCATCAGCCAAGCCTTCCAAGTGCAGAGCGCAGCGCCGGGCCCCGCCCACCCGACAACCTCGCCTCGAATTGTTCTCCCGTTGTTCGTTCGTTGCCCTCCTCCCCCTTCCCTCCTCGACAAGTACCGGCGCCGTGGATCTATGAGGACTCGGCTTCTGTATTTTACCTCGCTGGTAAAGAGTTCATCTCGGCTACCATTTCCGTTTATTTCCGAGATGGATTCGTCCACTCCTTTTCGAGTTTTTTCCGCTCTCCTTTTTTGCGTGCTTGGTGGAGTTTATTTCTTTTTTTAGCGTTGAGCTCGGAGGCACCACCGATTCATTGCATTTTTTTTTTTTTTTTTTTTGATTTGCAGGGGATGGAGGTGCCGGTGTTGGATTTGTCTTCCGATTCCGAGGGCGAGGTGTCGGCGCGCTCGCCCGATCACAGGCTCCCCTCTCGGCAGCTGGTTGGAGACCAGAATCGCGGGGTGGCGACACTGGTTCCAGCGCCATGGACATCGAGCAACCAGGCGCGGCGTGGCCAGTACCCAATGACGCGCTGAAGAAAGGGAAGGAGAAGGTCGTTGAGGGGAAGCACAGTGGAGAATTGCTCGGTGCTGCTGGCCGCGTCCTGGGAGCTGGGACTGGGAGTGATCCTTGGACCGCACTGGTGAACAAGTACAAGGCTGGGGACAGTGGGAATAATGGAGCTGGATGTTGGGGGTACTTGGGGTGATCAGCTTCACGGTGATTCTGCAGCATCTAGTGACAGGTGGAAGGGTATTCTTGGTGCAAGGCCTGCTGATCCTGTCAACTCACTGCGGTGCTCCTGGGATGCTGACATGAAAGACAATGAGGATGAAACCTTCTCTCAAAAAGTCTGTGGCTGCTAGTGGAACTAATAGCTGTGATGACTTTCTGATGGAAGATAGCTCATCATGGCTGTCGAGGATCAAAGGGCTGCACTTCCCCTGCCTGATGAATATCAGTTGAGAGCCAGGCAGATTGAGAATGATGAGGCGTTTGCCCGCAGACTTCAAGAGCAGCTCAATCAGGAACAACCAGGCTCTCAGCATTCCAGCGGTACTCAAGTCTTAATATTTCTGTTTCCTTTTGGTGCCTTTTCCCACTGATTTTTTGTTTCTTAGTTGATTTTGCCTTTTGTGTGTATGCTTCTGATTTGATTACCAATAGGCAATAACACTTTTTCATTGCTGACATCGTGTAGGTTGATTCAACAATAGCCTGGACATTACATGAGCAAGATGCTGAGCATGCCAGATTTGCTGCAAAGAAGGCCAGTCTAGTTCTGTAAGTTGTCATATGGTCTGAGGGTAGATATGTTTATGTTGGTCTGAAAGTTATAGAACATTGTCAAGTTGGCCAAGAGCTATGTGCTGAAACTGAAGATGATGGCATAGTATCGTATCTGCCTGTAACCATCTGAAATCCAACACTTGGTGGATTCATTAATTAGAAAACAAAAGTCTCAAAACTAAGACAAATCTACATGCATTAACAAAAACATTATATATAACTTAAAAATATCTCTTCCTGCCCACCAAAAAAGTAAGTATTGGCTTACTTTTTAGTTTTGTCCTGTATTGGCTCTGACATTTCATATTTATTGCCCATTGCCATTCGGTTATATAAAAATCCCACTCTCATTTATATGAATATGCATCCTGTTTTCCATACTGTTTTCTGAATTTCCATAGCATCCTTTCTTTTCTAAACGTAATTTTGTTCTCCTCAGAGCCAGAGGGACAGATCAATGGCACACCTATATTCTTATGGACGTCACTCACCCGTTCAAAGTTTTGCTTCTTGGCCATCCAATCGTATTCCAATTCCAATGCCAAGCAGAAGAAGTTTGCAAAAGAAATGCCAACCGGCCTCAAGTGGAGCAACGATGTGAGAAAAAACTTAATTTATTTCCTCACTTCTGTCATGTGCACTGATATTTGCTTGATTTGCTCATTGTCAGATGCTTATCAATCAGTTAACCAAGGGATGCTTCGGAGAAGACATGGATCTAGAAATGGTTAGAACTTAATCTGTATGCTAGAGAGGATCATGCTTTGTTGGGATTTTGGGGGCCTTTGGCTAGAGCATTCTTATCAAGTATGATATTAAAATGTATGTAGAAGTAACTTGCATATACTAAAATATTCACACATCTTCCCTAATGTTGATAGTAACAGATAAAGTATTGGGAGAAAACTTATTCTGGATCCCTAACTGGATATGAAGAGGATATTTCTCAAACATTTGAATATCTACAGCACAATAATCATGCTGAGTTCTTTTGTTTGGTAACATGTAGAGAATGGCTGTACTGGACTCGCTTTCTGAAGCATTTAGCAACTGTGAGGACACAATTTTTCCAGATTCTGATGAGTAAGCATTTACTGTTCTCTAGCATTTTTCCCCAACACAATTTTTTCCCCCAACACAATGTTTGTTTATATGGATATTTCATAACTATTTGTTCTCTTATTTTGATAAATTCATACCTGATATCATTTTTGGTTGATTGTGTGCTTACCGTGTAATACATTCTGCATAGTTTCGTATACCGAAGTGTGAATGCTCCAAACATCTGTGTGCTCTGTAGCAGATAGTAGGTGCCTCAAATGGGGCCCTATTTTGAATGGGATCCTGTTGATGTATTCTTTCTGTGCTCGTACATACTTCTTGGTTAAATCCATTATGACTAATCAACTTTTTATCACTTAAAGTGATGATTATGAGGACCAAATAGCACGTGACGTTGACATCCCGCCCAGAGGTGCTTCTGATGTTCAAATAAACAGCCTGCCACTATCAGTAGTTGAGGTATGAATTCGCATAACTAAAGATGGATCGTGCATCCCTTCTCATCACGAGTATAACTATAATTTGACTCCAATCCTTTCATTTGTCAAAAGGGTGAAAATTGGCGGACGAACCCTGTAATATATGCTTGGATTGCCCCTGCTGCTGGTGATTCCATCCGGCATTTGCCATGCTTCCACAAGTTTCACAAACAGGTACACACCCAACAGTTGAATGATTCAGAACTCTTTTTTTTTTTTTTCTGTTCCAACATCCCAGTTTATTGTGTTCATTGGATTCAACTCTTCTGTAGTGCATTGACAGGTGGCTTGGGATAAGCATAAAGTGTCCAGTTTGCAAGTCAAATGTATTCTCCCAGTAGGTCGTGCCGCCATGGGCATCTCTTATCTTTTGGAGTCGCATCTCTTATACTTCTGGAGTAGCATCGAAGATAGATTATAGCTGACTAATAGGAGGCATTGGTACAGCCGTGATGTGTACACTGTGTTGTTGTTGACTTTGCTCTCTTATGCTCCGTGGTTATCTGAAGGGGAGCATCTAAATGCTGTGTTTTTCTGGTGTGGAGGAAGCACGGAAAACCTCCTGTTCTGCTATTCCTGTATACCTTATTATAGGCTGACATGCATAAGTAACTAGAAGTACGTCAGTTTTGGGCGGTGGGTATGAAGGGCTGAATTGGACTTGGTCGCAAGCTCGGAGTTCCAACTCAGAATAAGCTGATTTTTTCCCTCTACTAAATTGATTTTCTTAGTCTTTCTACTTCCCGTCTAACTCTTGATGGAGTTCGTGCTTCATCAAGCCTCCTAGTGCTTCTCGGTAGTGGTTGCGTCAGGGTAGGATTTCTATTCAGGACACGGTTCGCATGCTAAACAACAGAAATAAAAAACATACCATATTATACTGAACGAAACTGAGCAGTCGCGCGAAGGGAAGGTCGGGCCTGCTCTCCAGATTACCGGTATGTTCTCGTGATTACCGGTGTGTCCAAATCTTGATGGATAGGTATCGTGAAAATAATAGCATATGGTAAATATTGTAAATTGTAAATAAAAAAAAAAAATATTTTTCTATTTTAGGGATTCTCAAGCCAAGAGCTATATATATATATACTCCCTCCGTCCCAAAATAAATGACTTTTTCGCTTTCGGTAAAAACATCTACCGGCAATTATAGATTAAAAATAGGATTAATATTTATATTACATAATTAGTATCATTGGAAAGATCTTTTGATCTAGTCTTTTAACAAATTTATTTGGAGATTTAAATCATCTACGTATTTTTATAAATCGAAGTCAAACTTGTGGCACGAAAAACCTAAAACGTCGTTTATTTTGGGACGGAGGGAGTCAAAGTATATCGCCTCTCATAAGAGTGCTTAGTATATGTATACGAAGAAGAACCTCCACCCCTATATCAACAAGGAATATGGTACTAAATTGATCTCATAGCTTTCTTTCACCTCCATTAGCGGGCTTAAATATTAAGTCCATTTGAGAACACTGATAATAGCCTCTGATATTTTTAAAAATTTTTGCATTTGGGTTTAGGAGAACATTTTTTTTTTTAGCAAAGGAGAACTGTACTGTATCAATTGAGCGGAAGGCTGCCAGCATGCAAATTCGAGGCCCATTTAGGTCCAGCAGCTGCTCCTGCAGCCCTCAAAGGGATTCTCGATGATCATGGCACCTTATCTGGCTGGCCGATTTTTTTCTCAAAAAAAAAAAATAGCTGGCCGATTTTTGTTAAAAAAAAAATCTAGCTGGCCGATTCAATTCAATTGCTCGAAAATCTCTTTATTCTGTTGGAATCTAGACTTGCGTTATGCAAAATTGTAAATTTGATGATACCGTAAACTGATAAGAGTTTGTATGTTCCATTTACAGTTAAGGTTTAAGCGCTTCAAAAATTTTTCTATCCAAATTTAACACAACTTAAACCTCAGACAACTCCACATTAACTCAAATGGAAAAATAAAGTCCGCACGGACAGAGCCACACTAAACTGAACCGTTAGATTAGATAACCAAATGAATGAACACATAACCAAAAGTTAAAACATTTCTTCATTCACCCAGCAAGTTAAGAGCCAAGGGCCTATTTTAACTTTGGATCATTGCACTCCCTAAACGGGTGGTTCCAGTTTAACAAGTGGGCAATATGCAAACAACACGGAACTAAACTTTAGCGTGTATATAATCACCTTATTTTTCTTGTTGTTTACCAAGTAGGAACTGATCTAGATAATATAAACAGGCTTAAAAATCCAACATACCAAAAAAAACAAAAAAAAAAACAAAAACAAGATTTGAGTTGAGAGTTGGAGACTCGACGTCACGCACACCACCAGTACACGACCCACAGCACACCCCGCCACGCCAAAATCTCCCGACGCCCGTTCAACCGTTCCAGTTCCGGATCACTCTCTCGGCTGCCACTGGTCCTCTCCCTCCCTCCCCCTCTCCTCTCCTCTCCGCTCCTTTCCCCGGCTGGCGAGCCGAGATATTTCCTGAGACTCTGAGAGCCATGTCGCTGCTCGCCGTCGCCTCCTCCACCCGGGCCGCGGCAGTGCGGCCGCTGTGCGCCTCGGCGGCCTCGGGCGGGGCGGTGCCTGCGCCTGCTGCGACGACGGAGGCCGCAGCGGGGCGGAGGCCGGTGAAGGTGATCCTGCCGAAGAAGAAGCCGCAGAAGTGGTCGAACGGGATGGCGCCGGGCGAGTACGGCGGCGGGCCGGCCACCATCAAGCCGCGCAAGTACTGGTGGGGGAAGGAGGACCGCGACCCCGTGGGGAACACAGACGACTTCATCTGGAACAAGGACTTCCTCCCCACATGCAGCGCGTCATCGCCAACGGCGGCGCCGATGCGGAACCCACCATCACCCGCCTTGCTCCGGTATGTGTCACACGACCTCCCTCACGGACGGACCTGTTCGATTTATAGCGAACGAAACGAACTCACCTGCTTCGTCGCAGTCGTCTCACACCTTTCATCGGGCTTTAGAGTCTAGTTAGTTTCTGAGCAAAATTCGTGTGAGCAGGTCGATGAGGAGGAGTCCGGGTTTCTGAGCATCAACCGCGCAATGAGCCTTGACAGGTCACGATCTCACCCCGCCTGATTATCAAACAAACTCTCTTCTCACCAATTGTAGTTCCGACGATTACTTTGCAAAAGTTGATTGATCTTAGAATGGATTACAGTGTGGAGGTTGATCTGAGCCAGGAGCTTCTAGCGCCGACCAGGCCAATCCTGCAAACCCAGGTTGAGGCTGCCTGGAGAGGACAGGCAATTGGTGCTGAGGTGAGATTTCCCTTTGTTCAAACTTCAATTCCCCTTTCTTTATTAATTATATGGCCCTCCTTTTGCCTACTGGAGATGGTGAGTGGTCACACAAATTGTGTTATTCGAATGTGGATGTAGGCTGTGAATGGAGCCAGCACTCCTAGATGGAGGCTAGTCCCAACTCGCAAGGAGCAGGCAAAGTGGGACAGAGCAGCCAAGGCAGCCACTGGTGGAACTGTAAGTAACTACATACCTGCAGTCCGTTAACTGACTTGTTAGTTGCTCTAGATCCTGCCTGATGTAGCAATCTTACAACTTATGTCCACATTTTTATATCGAGCATTCCTACATATTTTTTTGACCGAACGCATTCCTACATATGACTGTTTCTACTTTGTTCTTTCAAGTATTTTTATAAACTCTGTCTCGTTCTTTTGGTCGAGGATAGGGTCGGGGTGGCCCCTATCGAGGAGAAATTGATTCAACATCGGTTGAGATGGTTTGGACATGTTCAACGGAGGCCTCCCGAGGCGCCGGTGCGTAGTGGAGTTCTAGAGCGGGTAGATAATGTAAAGAGAGGTAGAGGCCGACCTAGACCGACTTGGGACGAGGGGGTTAAGCGAGACCTAAGGAGTGGAATATCTCCAAGGATTTAGCTTTTTGGATAGGGAGCTTGGAGGCTAGCTATTAACGATCTCCTGAACCATGACTTTGTTTCCTTTTCTATCTACCCTAATCTTTATCCTTTTTTGTCTTGTGCCTTTCTACGTTCTTTTGTCTTTGTTTCATATGGGTTTCATCTCTAGCCTACCCCAACTAGCTTGGGACTAAAGGCTATGTTGTTGTTGTTGTTGTTGTCTCGTTCTTTTGGTCCCATTTTAGGATGTTATACTAAGGGAGTCAAAGTCAAGAGTGAAGCAAGGGGACCCTAAGGTATTGGCAGCTGCTGCCAGAGAAGACTACTTAAAGGTAGACATTTTCTTCAGCGTGTAACCTCTTTTAGAGAATAGCATGCTTCACATTTTATGTGTCCCAAAGTATTATGTGCTCTTGAATATGAAGTATGCATAGATTATCAATTGGTCTTTGATAACTTCCATATTTGCAGCTGAAACAAAGATTACAGTGGCTCACTTTAGGCATCGGTGGGGTTGGTGTAATCTCTGCTTATATTTCATACTCTCCTGAAGTTGCTGCCAGGTATGAGTTTATTTATTTTCTTGCTACCTTCAAATGTGACATATATATAACTTTTAGTTTTGGATGTTTATGTAGAGATAAAGTTAGAAAATGTCTTTTTTGGCTACCACTTCTAGGACCGATTTACTTCAACTGACAGCATTTACTGTTCAGCTTTGGTGCAGGGTTGATTGGATCATTGGTGTATCTCCGCATGCTTGGAACCAGTGTAGATTCCTAGCAGGTGGAACTGGAGAAACTGTCAAGTATGCTCCCTTCAGTTACACATTTACTCATTTCACAAATCGTATTTGCAGATAGGCTCTCAAATAAAATGTACTTAGACTTTAAGTTTAGCAGTCAGTTTGTGCTAAATTTAGTTTCTGAGCTCATTATTCAGGACTATGAGTTCTATTTTCAAAGTTGAGAGTTACTCATGTTCAGCTCCTTTGAATAAAAATAACGTTTGGCAACCTTTAACAGTAAACTAAGCATACAGAATAAAGATATTTTTTTCATGCGATCTTTTGTAGTGTTGTGGTTGAATTTCAATGTAGATTGTGGAGATCAAATCCAGATTTTACCTTCTTGTTGTGACTCAGCACACCACACTTGTGTTGTGTCCAGAGTCCCGGACCCGTTTTTGGTTGATCTACAAGGTTTTAGCATCTTATTTTCATGCAGACCATACAGTATGACTAGTAGAATGCGCGCGCCCTTGCGCGCGGAATTCATAGGCAAATGCTGGGCAAAAGATGTGGTTTTGGCATGGATCAGGAAGACGAAAAGAATATGATTATATTGGACATGATCATATATCATGGAGTGATTACACAAGGCTTGCGATGATTTACACATTGCTTAGTAGTGGTAACATGGAGTAACCCTAAGTCGGATGATTAACAGTATAGGCAACCGAGCATAACTATACAAATGACATTCTCGTTACTATAGCGTGGGTCCCGAAGTCTTTTCATGGAGGTGGTTGAAACAACCTTTTGTGTTTAGGCTCACCGGAAATCGGTAAAAGAGGTTGCTGTCCATTGACACCGCGGTGTGGATCTTTGGATAATCGGTGGATGGTGGATGAATATCGGGCGGCCGGGCGTGTGAATTAAATCAAAAAAAAAAAAAAAAATATGGAGCACGCATGTGATAAGGGAATTGTTGGAAGGAGCACACATACATGGTGTAGCACCTTTAGAGCAGCACTATGAAGAGCACGATAGTTCCAATCCTCGGATATCACACACATGGTGCAATAGTAGTGACCCTGCATCGCATAAAGTAATGACCCTGTTATAATCTAAAACCACGAGAAGATATGAATCTTTGAGAGGTTTTACAGATTCATGGGAAGATTATATTAGGCGATATCTCCTCCATGGCAACATGCTCGGATCTGCAGGCGCGAATGAAATAGCAACAACAATGGAAAGGGTGGGTTTGCACATTTTCTTCGAGAACAGATGCAGAGCAACAAAAAGGAAATAGAAATAGTTGAAGGCCAATCATTAGGTCCATAGGAACAAAAGGAAAAAAAATTAAATGAATCAAAAAAAGAGGGAATAAATAGCAGACCCCAAAACTGAAAATAGTCATTGAATTGTTAGGATGCTAATCAAATATCGATATGCATATCTAAAGCAGGTCCAGTAAACAATATGCTAGAATACATATATCGTCCTATTTTCCAAAACAAAAGACCATCCAAAAGGCTAATAGTAGGAAAAAGCTAAACAAAAAGATTACGTAATTGTGTCATAAATCATAAACATAAAATTATCTTGGATGACATGAAGACGATCTGTGGAGATATCATGCCCTTGACAGGTATTTGCACCTTCTTTGGAAAGGAGCGAGAAAAATTTGATGTGACGGCCTTTGCGCATAGAACCCAAATTTTGAAAGCAAAATAATCAAACAATTTGGTGCCAAAGCATAACAGATGCTTTTCATGTGGCAGCACCTTTTTTTAGTCCTCTGTAGTTAAGCAAATATTCTTGAACTGCTATTTTCAATGACAACTATATCACCAAATTCTAGGTAGAAGGAAAGCAAAATTGAGCTCTATCATGACAATCTTGCTATCTCATTCTTTTTAGATCCATTATATAAGCATTGTGCAAGATTCGAGATCAAAACTACAACAAATTTGAGAAAGCTTCATACCACACATAAAGATTTGCAGGACTCCGGTTGTCGGCAGGACTCGGGATAAGCTTGACCTCTAATTCAATAGCCTGAAAAAATGTGCAACCACTTTATCCATTATTAGATGAGTGACATCAAGAATCATTGCAATCACTCTAATTCAATAGCCTGTAGATATCATAGCACCAAAAGCAATTGCTTTCAAACAATGACCGATTAGTCTTTGGAAGTTACAACTGAAATCACAGATCCGCAAGCTGGTTTCATCCTGCATCTATTCTTACCGATCCATTTACCTTGGGCTCGTCTTTGAGCATCTTTTTTTTTCAAAAAAAAAAAATACAGTTGGCATCATCGGTAGTAGAACGAAGATCGACACTAAGCAAGGGCGACAAGTACATGTATTTGGCAAAAGTCCTTTTCTAGGCTTTGTGGTCACTATCCTGCATAAGACAGACTTATATAATATATAAGTTGTATTCTCTTTTAAAAGTGATTGTAGATGCAAAGGACAACGCAAGATAATCTTCGTTTGTGTGATATCTATTACCAGCAACCTACGGGGGAGAAGGATATAGTCCTAGTAAAAGTTGTGCAGTGCGTTTTTCACCTTGACTAAAATAATAATGCATTCCCAACCTATGCGGTCGATACTTTAGCCAATAAAATATGCAAGTAGGGAAGAGACAGAGAGCGGGATCATGGGATGATTATTACCTTCCAAGTCGGCCTAATGCATATAGTTCGGGTTGGCGAAGAATTTGGGCATGGGGCGTTGTAAAATCAATCTGGGCCACCTGAAATACGACATGCATATGTTTTTTTGTCGGTATTATTCAAAATTGGTGGTGCCACAAAGGCATAAAATAGTCTGCAAGAATAGGGCCTACACATATCGGTAGATTCAAAAGAGTGGTGTAACTATCTCTTCCACCAAAAAAAGTTTTGCCACCGGGTTACCTTGTGACCTGTAGCGAGATAAAAGTCAAACTAAAACTACAAAGATCAATGATGACGATCATATAGATAACCTTTTTTGCGGATAATTGTAGAAAGCATTTGTTAATCATAGATAACCAATTTCTTTTTTTAAAAAAAAAGAATGTGTTAAATAAACATATTTAAACAATGTCATTATTTTGTAGTGTCATGAACCGTAAAGCTGAAGGGAGCATGAGTCATCTTTGTGAGTTCAACACTTCAATCTTAAGGAAATAAATTGAAAAAAAAATATTTAACATTCCCCAACCATGACCAAGCGAACAACAATATGAAATTATAAGGCGTGTGTTGTTTCCAACGATCACCAACACCAGTTCTTTGGCGAGGTCCATTTTTTTATAAGACCCACGATCTATGCTACGGTATGTAAGTCATATCTTCTTTGGAATAGCGGGATGCAACATTAGATGAATGAAAATCATAAATCTTCCTAAACACTAAATTTTGACATCTTTGAAGAAATGTAATAACAGCACCAATCGGGAGGCACTCAAATTCCCCAATACTATCCTTTAATACCCATCTAAGGTTCAAATTGTTAGGGATCAAGTTACTGAACTGATTTAGGCAAATTAATATTAATATTGAGTCTCTCTTTGCACAAATATGGATACCTTGATGAAGCCAATGTCCGGATCACCTTGGAAATTAGATTTCCTATATAGCAAAAAAACATCATGTACGGGTTCTCACTAATTTCAAAATTTGCAATGGTACAGATCCAAATAAACCTATAAATCACGAGAAAATTGAATGAAATATTTTTAGCGCTAACCTGTGCAGATGAACCAATGCACCTTAATCATTTTTTTCTAGCACAATAATTCAATGGGAATTGCATGAGACACAAAGGGCATTACCAACAACAACTTTTACAGTACTATTTATGAATTTGGTCTAAAAATAAAGGAATGGCAGAAACCAACATGAGCGGACAGATTATGGATGAAATTGTTTTTGTGCATATCCTGAACTCACCTAAAAAAGTTTGTCACAAGCTTAAAGTGATACCTTTGTCATTGAGTGGTAATCTAATTGTATGCGGGAAAATTCATGTGTTGTTGGCTCACACCCTGAATAGTCCAGAGCACAAAAAAAAAATTCTAAACAATGTATCTCATGCTGCATTGAAAAGCATTGACCTGTCAGTGCTTCAGCAAATTGATTGGCTGCCCAATTACGTGGACCCCTTTTAGGATCTAGGCTTAATACTTTTCCATACCGGTTGAGTAAGGTCCTGCAGCTCAGTTTAAAATACATAATACCAAAACAAGGAAATCCAATCATTACTACATAGAAATAGTAAATTATGAATGTGTGGGTGACTAATTTTATTTTGTCTTTCATGCAATCTCTGAAGTGGCACACCATTACATCTTACAGTTAGAGACTTTGAAACTCTAGTATGGAAAAAATCATACTACAGGTTTTAAGCTGAAGCTTCCAAAAATCTAGTCTGGAAACCAAATGTGGATAACATTGATATAAACACAATAACACTATAAATCAATTTGACTACCTAAGTAAAGGCATTCATCTTTTTTTTTTGTTATAAGATCAATAGATAACTGAAATGGTCAGGAAGATTTCCTTCTACAGCTGTAGTAATCGTGGACAAATATCACAACATTCATCATAGTGAGTAGACTTCTACTTGGTCAAAAAAAGAGAAAGAAAAGGAAAACAGGATAATTCGGCATGAGAGAGGAAGAATGGATAGTAAATTGACCCGTGAAGTTCACACAGGGGACCGTTCTCGATCTCTCGCAAGTGGCAATATAAATTCTTATTATCGGCTAATTCAGCGGTAATTATACGTGACTGAGGGAAATGGACACAAAGGAAAGCACACATATATGGGTACATCAAGATGCATAACATTGGTTGTATTTGAAATAATCTAATATCTAAGAAGGGCAAAGGGGAGCATAACTCACCGCTTATGTGCATATCGAGAGGGGCAGCTCGCGATGCGGCGGCGGTCATGAAACACATATTTTTGAAAGGCTTTAAACCTTTTGCTCCAAAGAACGGGAAACATAAGATTGATTTTTCAATGAAGAAAACATCCCTAGGGGCCTCGGTAATCTATTAATCATCATTTGTCCATCAACTTCGGAGCTTAAAGGCATGTTGGCGAGATCCAGGCGTCAAACAATGTTGCAATGACCAAAAAATAGTTTTGGTAACATGGCTATGCCTACGATCGGCCAAGCCTCAGCGTAATTATAGGAGCTAAACAAATAGGACATTACAACTCTTCAATCGAGCTAAACAAATAGGACATGCCCAATTACCTCACGGCGAATGGACATCGACCGTATCTTTAAGCAATTGAGTATAGATTTTGCATCACAGTCGGCGGCGGTAAAAATGGCGATGATGACAACCGCACAGGCCATCATATGACAACCAATGAGGAAGGTGGCGTACCAAGGAAACCAAGTTCAGGGGCGAAGAAACAAAGAAGATCATCGATTCTTAGGTCGCAACATATCATTGCATTAAATGAAGAGAAGTCAATCGTCATTTGATCATGATCATCATGGGCATAAGAATAGAGAAATCTATACAAATTTTCGAGGCCTCGTAAATAAGTCAATCGTCATTTGATCATGATCCCGGAGCATGAAGGCATCAAAATAGTTGGAAAATACCAAATCTCTCACGGGATATTGATCATCGGGTGATTGCACGTAATAGAAGTGTCTCAACAATTTCATCATAGGCATAAATGAACAACTCACATATGCGGTCACAATAAAAAGCGTCGACCAATTTCATCATGGGCATAAACCGACCAACTAACATATGCAAATACTGGCGAGCGGTATGAAATCGGGCAGTCAAAATTAATTTTGCTACCGTGGATGCCCCGGAGGCTGGCCAAAGCTAGGGTTTCGCCCGGCATAGGCAAACAATCCATCTGCGAGATAGATCGCGTGAAGCAGGGGAGGGGAGGAAGCCTCTCGCAAGCGGGAGAGAGAGATCAGTAGGGAGGAGTAAGAAGGGAGAGAGAAGAAAGGGGAAGAGACCAAACCTAGGTCGCACGACGCGACAAAGAACGGAGCGGCCGAGTAGCGTAACACGCCGTGGGGAGGGGCGGTGCGCCGGAGGGGGCACCGGCGGGCGCCATTGCCGCCATGCCATGGCCTGAGACGACGACGGCAGGGCGGACAAGCGTGCTGGGCGTCCGTCGACGACGCCCCGCGCGCCGCCAAGAGAGAGAGGGGGGAGGGGAGGAAGCGGAGTGGGGGGGAAGCGGGGCGAGGCGCGGGGGAGGAGCCGCGGGAGCGGGGCGGAGGCGGCGGCGCGCTGGAGCCCTCCCGCCGCCACGGCGCCGCGTCGGGAGAGACGGAGAGAACAAGAGAGAGTTTTTTTTTTTTTTTACCGAGAGAAGAAAGATGGGGAGGTTATATTAGCGTCTAAACAGTAGTTAGAAGGAGATTTGGACGTTGATGGCAGGATCAGACGGTGGAAATTAATTTTGCTTCCGTGGATAACCTCATTAGCGAGGAACCCGTGCCGCCTTGTAGAGAGTAAATTTTAGTTTGGTAATCTATCATTTTGTAGAGTGTAACCAAAAGAACATGAAAAAAAAAAATTGGTTCTCATCTGAATACCATTTTAAGTCAATCCCCTTAGTAAATAATTATTTACTTGTCATAGAATGGCCACTCTCTTGTTTTCTACATCACTATACATGAGGATGTGCAGATCTAAAATAGCTGCTAGGCAGCTTGTAGAACTTGTTTGTGATGAAGACAACCCTTGAATTTGTTATTGCGTACTTACAGGAGTGCTGCTGCACAAACCAAGGTTGCTTCTTCCAGTGGTACTTGTGATGATGTATAACAGATGGAATGGGTAAGCAGATGAAATTCTCTGTGAACTTTTACAATTGATTCAGAATATTTGGAAGAAGTGCATCTTCTTACAAGAATCTATGTTCTTTCTATCGTGGTTCAGGATATTAGTTCCGGATTATGGTTTCATGCAACTGCAGTTAATACCAATGCTTGTTGGGTTTTTACCTATAAGATTGCTACGTTCGCTCAAGCAATTCAGGATTCTATACCAGCAGTTGGAAATCGTGAAGGTTAAAAAGTGTCCTGTTGTATATAAACAAAGGTACCTGATCCCTGGTCAGTGGTCACCCAGATAGTAAGGTACCAATCTTCTTAATCATGAAAGCTATATGTGTCAACGATAGTTTTCCTTTTTCCTATCTTACGCTTTTTTTTTCAAGAAAACAGCAAGCAGGATGTTTATCTATTATTCATTAAAAAGAAAAGAAGTTAAACGCAGACAGACAATACATTAGCCGCGAAAAGGCAAACACCACCCAAGGCACACACCTAGTATGGGGAAACGCCAAACAATTTATTATTTTTTAAAAAAAAAAATGTGTACCAGTATGCTTGCAGCCAATGCATGTGCTTCTGACCATTAAGGATGTTCGTGATTGTGTCCTTACCTCATGGTGCCCTTGAAAGTGTACTATGACCCTAGACTTGAAGGAGCAGACACCTATTCAGAATCTCAGATGCCCTACTTTTTTCGATGTCGACACTAGTTTTAAATTGCAATGAGTGCACTCCCAGCTAATGCATGTGACTCTGACCATGGAAGAATTGTAAAATAAGGTGTATAAATAGGGTCCCTGAATGAGCGTTGTTGCAGGCAGCAGATCTTTTTTTATCTAAACCCTTGCACCTTGAGAAATGAAAAAGAAGTACTCCCTCCGTTCCAAAACACTTTGCAACTATGGGAACCGTGCGGTTAAACTTTCTCAACTTTAACTAGGTTTATAAAAAAAAACGTGCAGCATTTATATCTCCAAATAAATTTATCAAAAAAACTAGACTTAAAGATCTTTCCGATGATACTAAATACTTAGTATAAATATTTATATATTTTAATATATAATTGCGGCATTTGTAAAACGTTGACTTACCGGAAAGCGAGAATTGCATGTTTTTTGGAACGGAGGGAGTACAACCTTTTCTGTTAATCCTGATCCATATGCTTTATTTTATAGGTCTGTATAGAAGAATCTGATCTGGTACCATCACCAAGTAGATGAGATGCTCGTTGAGGATGCCATTTGAAAATCTTGAGTGCTTAAGTATAATGTTTTGCACACATATTCTGAGTTTCTGACGAAAGGTGGTGCAAGGTGATGTTACCATAACCATTCCATATTGCACGCAGACCATCAATGTATAAATTTACGGCTCCGAACCTTTACCACAGTGATTAATTGACAACACAGTTGTATTGTTGAATTCATATTTAGCACTGAATGCAAATTATGCAGGCTGCAAGTATACTCATTTAAAGAAAGTTGGTCAGAAGTTACACCTAATAGCAGCTAATAGTTAGCTCGCCAATAGCTCATAGCTAATACTGGAGTATTAGCTAGCTAAGACCCTGTTTAGATTCTTTGGTCTAAAGTTTAGTTGACTACTAAAGTTTAGACCACTTTAGCACAACTTATGTGGTCTAGTTAGCTTAGGCTTTTTCATGAGGTTGGCTAACTTTAAACAACACTTTGGACCACTATTTAGACCATAAAGAGCTAAAATTTTGTTGCTAAACTTTAGACTATGGGATCCAAACAACAATTATGAGAGATCACTTCCATATAGATGAAACCTAGTGCACACTGTTACACCGTTTTCAATGCATTGGAAATTGAATGAAACTACATCAAGAGTGCATTTTGTTTTAATCTCACGCGTTGGAATCTAAGTGAAACTTCATTGGGAGCGTTTCATTTTATAACAACACCATGCAACATTTTAGTACGTAGGCTTATGAAACTATGAGATGTGTTTGTTTGGGTGGGGGTCTTGTTTCATTTCATCACTTATACTCCCGCCGTACCCCACAAACCGTCCCAAAAAAATACAGTTCTTCAAGGAGTCAAACAAATTTAAGGTTGACCAAATCTATATAAAATAAGCTATAAATTTACTGAATAAATATCATCAACTTTGATAACTGTTTTGGAAATCTGAGATGATGTGGTACTAAACGTAAGGGCGTTGCTAAACGTTGATGAGGGCAATTGACAAAGTAAAGCTATCACTAAATCAGCCACGGAGGTACGGACATCTGAGCTGTAGTAGCACTATTATCAAGGCTTTGGGATAAAGGTCTCGCTTTTCTTTGGAACAAGACTATCCACAACTCCAGGCTTGTTTGGAACAACAAAAGAATATTTCCCAGGAGTTACAAAGAAAAGAAAAAAACTCCACACAAACTCACCATCTAAAATGTCAGCTACAACAGTCCCTACCGCTTTCCATTCCATTCATTCAACAGTTTCCAGATCTACGGAAGCTGAATGTTGTCACAGGTTTCACATGATACATGATCCAATTCAATGAATGTCACCTGCACAATACCACTCGTCATAACTGACTGCGCCGCGGAGGGTAACAACACGTGAACCAACCATTAAGAAAAGCGCAGATGGAGAATGATTGATTTCCTTCTAGGCTCGTGTCTATCAGCGTTTATCAGCCACCTAAAAAGGTATTTTTTTTCTCAGCATCCATCCCCTGAATCAGCGCCAGACACGATCTTACACCAACAATCACAAACGATCCAACGAACAGGCTGAATTAATTAATCATCATCATGGCTGAATCTGCCACCTGACCTGAGAGTCACCAACAATTCACCGTTGCCATGCCGAATTTTACAGCAGAAGCATGCAGCACTACTGGTAGTAACATTGGTAACTCGCTTTTTGACTGCCTACCTACCAAACTGAGCTGAGCTGAGCTGAACTGAACTCTCTCGAGGTCCGGCAGGCAGCATCCTTTTTGGCCACCAAAAGAATCCTAAAATGGTATATGAAAAACAGAATCTAATAAACCAAAAGGAGAGGAGAGGACTACTAGTAGGTGTGAAAGGGAGGGCGACGAGGGGGTGGGCGGGCGTGGGCGTGGGGTCCCCACCGTAAGCAAGCCGGCCGGCCGGCCCGTCACTGAGGCTTGGGGCCAGCCAGGGCGCCGCGCCGCGCGGCATCACGTCACGGCGTCACGCGAGAAGGCAGGCACCCCGGGCGAAGCGGAGCCGGAGAGCCCTACCCACGCCGGCCGCCGCGCCCCTACGACCTCCGAGTCAACGCTCCCCGCCCACCTCCTCGGCGGCTGCGGAGGCGGGACGTCGCTGCTGCAGCAGCAGCGGCCGATCGGGCGGCCGTCGGGCGCGGCCTGCGGCGGCCCGGGGACGCGGAGGCGACGCGGCGGAGCGCGCCGCCGGCCGTCCAGTAGCGGCGGCAGGCGCGGCACAGATGGCGCGGCTGCCGCACGTTGTAGTTGTTGAAGTAGCAGAACTTGGTCTCCCGGCTGCCGCACCGTGGGCACGGCAGCGGTTCGCCGGTGCCGCCACCGGGCGCCTGCTGCTGCTGCTGCTGCTGCAGGGGCAGAGGAGGCTGTGGTGGCGGGAGCGGCGGGGACGACGGAGGCGGCGCAAGCGGCAGCAGCGGAGGAGGAGGAACGACCGTCGTCGTCGTCGTCGGAGGCGGATGCGGATGCGGATGCGGCGGAGGGCCGCCGCCCTCGTCCGCGGCGCGGTCAGGGGCTGGATGACCTTGCCGAAGAGCTTGAACCCCGCGGCGTCGGCGTCCGGGAGGTGGTGGCTGGCCATGGATCGATCGGGGGTACGGTGGAGGCTGACCGGAGCGGGAAGGCGGAGGCGGGGCCCGGTTGGTGGGTAGGGTACGCCGGCCGGCGCCGGCTTTTATACACGGGGGTCGAGGTGGAGGTGGAGGTGGAGATGGTCATCGCTTCGCTTCCTTCCTCCCCGCTCTCTCACTTTGCTTCGTGCACCTGACTTCTTTGCGTGACCACCCGCGGCCCGCCCGCCCGCTACTACTAGTAATAAGCCATGTGGTCGGATGGATCATGCACGGATATGGGCTCAGTTTTTTAAAAAAAATAATAAAAGGATTGGAAGCTCTGGCTGAAGGCTGGACGGGAGCATGGACCATGGAATGGCATGGCATGCAACGGCCGAAACAAAAAAATATATCACGCGGACGGAAGGAAACGGTGAGAAGCGTGCCGGTCATGTGGCGGGGAGATTTGGTTCCGCTTTTCGCCGGCCAGACAAGAGATCGCTGCGATCCTTCGCTTGGCCGCCCAGAAGAATAGAAGATGCATCTGCCACTGCCACTGCCACTGCCACTTTTGGATGCCAGCCTGCTGCCTAGCCGCTCGTCGTCTCGTCGTGTTGACCTTGATGATGATGGGGTTTCTTTTTTTCTCGTTATTATCATAATCGGTTGACTTTGATGGGTCGCAGCTTGTTTTTTGGAATAAAAGGGATTGGACGCATGTGGCGAGTGATTCTTGTGTGTGGCGGACTCAAAGCTCGATCGATCGATCGATCGATGCAGGGAAATAAAGCTCCGGGCCTTGTTTAGTCGCTAAGCAAACACGGGAAAAGTGGTACCGGATGGATGGGATTATCTGGTTGCCTGGTTGGTACTAGTACTGGTACTGGCTGGCTGGCTCAGAGGCCGACTGTGCCAGGGGAGAGTCTCAACTTTATCTTTTTAGCTAGGCGTTGACATTGTCGCTCTCTTCCCTAGTTCCGTTGTGTGTCAGTGACTCATCCATATATCCGTGCTCAGCTCAGCTCAGCTGCGGAAACACACAACCAACTTGATTTGCTCAACTTGTGTGCAGCTGCCGCGCAGATTCGGGCGATCCCTGTGAGCGCGACCACAAGATAATCCTCTCTCTCTCCAATTCTGACTACTACTCTACTAGGCATCTGAAGCTGGTACAAACTGTGATTACTAAACTTTCAAAAGAGATTAACGTATAGGCCTATTTGGATGCACCAGCTAAACTGTAGCTAGGTTTACCAATTTCAACCTAGCTAAAGCCAACCAAAATTTTGATGGGTCTATTGGCTTTTGAGCATCCAAAGACCTCAGTCGTAGCTAAAGCTGACTAAAGTTTAACTGAGTCTATTAGCTGGAGCATCCAAACAATACAAATAAGATTTAGCTGAGAAACTTTAATCTGGTTTTTTTTTTTTTTGGAATTGTTGACTATAAATTTAAGTTGGGTGCATCAAACCGGCCCATAGTAATAATTCTTAGACAGGGAAATCTTCAATCAATGATACAAAATTTGTACTCTAAATTTCTAACATGACGTTCTTACAGCCGATCGAAGCACATGAACAGATGCAACGTATGTGAGGCAGCGAGCGTACATTCTGTATGGCCCCTAGCCGTGGAATGTGTAATAATATGCTATCGTCGATAGTTGACGCGCCGGTCTAAGTTAGGTTGAGCCTGATTTTTTCGCCGTGCATGCATCAGCTCCCCATCAGTCTTGTCCAATCAATGGAATTATTAGCATGCAACCATTGCTTGGGGAGCTTGTCTCTCATCGCAGCACACGTAACGTGAAATATCTTTTGGTTCCGTCGCAATTCACACAGAAAATAAACTCGTAATGACGTCGGCAGCTTTTGGGCGCACGCACAAGTGCGTGAGCCTTCTTTGTCAAACAAGCATGGGATAGTATACAAGTACTTTTTTTAATATACTACTACTACTATATATATATATATATAGTACTTTCTCGTCCACAATCTTTGCAATTCTTTTAACTCATATAAAGCGTGTTTGACTGCTCGTCTTATTCAAATTTTTATGTAAATTATAAAACAAACAAAAACGTCATTACAATATCTTTAGTGATGTAATAATTCATAACAAATGTGGTAATATTTATTAAAAAATTGAATAAGGCGAGAGGTCAAAACACAGTTTATATGAGTCAAAAAGAATAAAGTATGTGGAACGGAGGGAGTAGTATTTCAACTTCCAAGTCAACATCTATCGTGTCTACCTTGCCAGCAAGGGACACCCTTTTGCCGAGATCATGCATGGAGTAGACCTAGTCCATTTTATGAAAAGCGCAAACTTGTCGTTTGTCATGTTGTTAGCTCATGTCTAGGACTACTTCCACAGTATAAAAAGATGCCATTATATGTAAGATTTGTGCGAGTTAAACTAGCTTGACTTGATTGGATTTATAATAAAAAGTATTAATATTTATGCCTCTAACTAAATTTATTATAAAAATATAGTTTATAATTAGTTTAGTTATATTTATTTGGCCTAATTTTAATATTTTTATATAATAATTTTATGTAAACTTTAAATCGAGTTGTTTGACTCCTTAAATGGTGAGAATTGCATACTTTCTATCGTTGTACCCAGGGAGAATCTGCCAGGTCAGATGATCATAAGGGTCTTGTCTAAAATAGTGGAGCCATTAGAAACTATATGGGAGTAGCTCTGATGATAGGTTGTAGCTCTGCCGCTGACAAATTCACGCTAATCCAACATTTACCATTCGGTTGCTAGTCCATTATCCACTCGATCCATTTGGATCCAAAACATAGTTTTGTTTGGTTTTCTCATAGTCCAACTAACATCTAAAACATAGAAAAAACATATTAATATCTAAAATACCAAATACAATGCATTATCAAGATATATTTTATGACAAAATAAGTTTACCAAAACTAACTTGATGTTGTGGATACATTTTTTTTCGAAATCGTGTTCAAGACGTGTTTCATTAAGAGAATGTTGTAGACACACATGCATTTTTAATAGGCTTAGTTATATTAAAGTTCAAGAAGTTTAACTTAAAATAAACTAAAACGACTTATATTTGTGGTGTTGTGAGAAATTCTCTTGTGGATATCAATGAGAACAACTAATTCTTTATCAAGGAGAACAATTATTTCTTTCTCTTTTTTTTTTTTTTTTTGTACTACCTCCAATTACTAGTAAGCGATACTTTGAAGTTGTCTAGTAAACTTTGTGCAGTAACATAGGTTGTCTCTCTGTCGTCGCAAAAGAAAGCAATTGTTGAGTATCGAGGTTGTCTAGCTAGCTAAGAAAGAATGCATTCTGGACGGTGATGGCAGCAGTGACCTAGGACAACTAGTGTGGGATCCACTGAAATCAACTCCATCCATTTGTGTTCTCTGTTTGCCTAGCCACTCCATGAGCTTCTTCTCTTTTGCATTCGTGGTGAGCACCGAAGAGGGAAGCTCCTTTTATTCTTCTGATTAATTTTTTTTTTGGGAAAGCAAGAGCTGCTTTCTTTTTATGACAGAGAATGTATATTTTTCAAGACAAAATCTACTCGTATATATAACATTGGGTCACTTAAACTTGGTACATAAAAAGGTAACTTATCACGGATAGAGTTTGGAATGATTGCTTGGCTTCAAAGAATCCCGAAACATTAGGTTTGTTTATCTAGTTATTTCTATGGCTGATAAGTCGAATAATGTTGTTTTATTATGAGAGGAAAAAAATGTATCATTGCTTATTTGTCACCGAAAGGTGGACTTTCTTAGGAGCAAAGACTTACAAGAGGGGTCTGGATCTTAGCACCAAAAGCCATGGACTGGCACGTGTTCTGAAAATGATGCGAAAAAATATATAATTCTGGGCCGCCAGATGCAGAGGCTACTTAATTTCGTGTGATGATAAAATCGTGCTGAAATATGCGCCATTGGCGTCATCGAAAAAAAAAAAAAAATGATAAAATCGTGCGTCCATGGAATACCATCGTTGTTGGTAAACCCATTCTAGCTCGGTTGGTGAACTAGGAAATCGACTTGTCAAGCTGCTAACTTGCTCCACCAGAAAGGCACAGCTAGCTGACCAGCATAATCCTGTTCGCTGTTCCCACGTAAGCTGCCGGCCTAACAGACTATACTATGCTGCTTAATTTGCGTGGAAACAGATCGATACGTAACGTGGATAATGCGACGGAGATGGCATATGAGCAGCAGCCAGCAGGTACGAAAAGAACAACCAACACAGCTGATCTGTCGTCTCCTCTTAATCCCATCTGGATTTGGATTGGATGGACCGTCCGTAATTAAGAGGAGTTAACCGGCGACTGCCCTTATCGCGTGCGTAAAGCTGTCGTCGTCCATCTCCGGCCGTGCGATCGCAAGGAGAGAGGAGGCGGAAAAAAGGAGGGGATCGGATTACGCCGCAGTCGACATCAGTTGCTTCAGGGGAGTGGGGTTGCGTAGGATCAAGGCTAGCCTGGCCAGGCGGCCCTTGTTGTTGGCTTGGAAAGGAACCTCTCGAATGTTGCTACTACTGCTTCCATTCATTTTTCGTCAGATTCCTCCTGCCCACGCCTATAGGATCAAACAAATTGATTGATTCTTCTTGTGCGGTACATGGTTTCTGCTGCTCATAAGCATGACGTTTTTTTGTGAGAGAAAAACAATATACCATGACTGATAACTCATTCCAATAAGTTCAAATAAACAGGGTTTTAAGCTTAAATCAGAAGTAGAAGTTCAGAACATTATCATCTTTTAACATAGTTTATCGAGGGGCTAATTTGGTACTTCATCCTCTTAACTAAGCTAAAGCCAAGGCCCCCCACAAGGGTGTTCGAGGCCCTGTTTAAAATAGCAGGCTATAGCTCCGCTATAGTGCCGCTATAGTTTGCGGAAAAGACTCACCGCTAAGCTATTCGCAGATTTCCGCTATAGCACCGCTATTTCTGACTACTTACCGCTATAACGCCACTATTTTCTTTGCTATTTTCGTATTTAATTTGCTACTAATTTGGTATTTTGAACGATTAAATTTTTATGAAACATGTTGTAATGTCATATTGGTATTTGGTAATGTTATTTTGACTTGTAGAACCTTGTAAACATATTTGTGTTCACCAAATATCATATTTGCTTTGTTTTGACATCAATTATTGAAGTTTTTACATAGTTTTTCAAATATTCAACTATTTATATTTTAAAATTAATGGTGGCAGACATTCATTGGTTTAAATCAAATCCATTTTCCAATTGTTTATTGTTTGGGACAAGTAACATTGACAACTTACTCAAACAACAATAAATATACACTTGTTTTTGGAGTATTCAAGTTTTATAATGTAAATGCAAGTCATATAAGCGCTTGTTTGTTTGGGCTTCCTGAGAGTTTTTTTTACCTCAGTTTTTAGACCTTATAAAAGCCAAAAAAGCTTAGAAGCTCATTATATTAAGCTTTATTCCATGGTAAAATTTTCTTTGTCAATATCCGAAAGAGAAAAGATATACATTACCAACACAAGACTAGCCTTTTTGTAAAAAAACACAATATGTAAATCTACTTTCACAATATGCAATTATTTTGATTTTAAAAAATTCATTTTTATAAATAGTGCAAGTTAAAATCCTTCTTTAGAAAAATTTGTTTAGAAGTTAGAACCCAACGTGGACTTGATGCCATTTTCGACCCAATCATAACTTTAACGCAGCATAATGCATGCCATCACTTTATGCCTTTCTTTTTTTTTTTGGCGAAATAGCCATTTTGGCCCCCGAACTATCACCCAAGGCTTAAATTGGCCGCGAACTTTTAAACGGCCAATTTGGCCCTCAATCTTCGTTTCGAGACTCAATCCGCCCTTGCTCATGGATTCTTTGGACACGTGGACAGTGAAGATGCGAAATGACTCGCTTTGTTCTCCTAATTCCTTTACCAAGCCACGGTTCATGGCGCGTTGTTTTGCACCGTTCTTTCTTTCTTTTTCGTCCTCGTTGTATCTCTCATTTTCGATGGCGGTTGGACAGCTAGGTTAGGGTCCATTGTGTGTAAACATATGGTTTGCGGCAAATGGAATGAATGCGTAGCGAGAAGGAAATGAATATCTTGCAATAAGGGGAAAATATTAAAAATAAGTAAACACCATTTGTTGTTGGCATGTCCTCGAGTTGTGACCATAATTTTTGCAGTGGCCACATCTAATTTTAGGACCCACTTTTGATGCCTTGGTTCCTGAGAGATACAACGAGGACGGCGAGAAAGAAATAACGGAGCAAATGGCGTGATCCGGTGGCTTGGTAAAGGAATTAGGAGGGGCAGCAAAGTCATTTCGCATCTTCACCTGTCCATGTGTCCAAAGAATCCATGAGCAAGGGCGGATTGAGTCCGAAACCAAAAGATTGAGGTCCAAATTGGTGCGTTTTGAAAGTTGGCCAATTTGAACCTTGGGTTATAGTTTGGGAGCCAAAATATTTATTTCGCCTTTTTTAAAAAAAAAAAAGTAACAACACTACCCTGAAAAGGACACTGCAATTAATCACGATCGTTGAGGTAAACGTGACAGGGCTGAGATAAAAACCCAAGCACAGGTATGACCACTGCAGCAAAAACCGCGTCCGCGTACAATAGCGAGCGTCCAACCCAACCCAACACACCACCGCTTGCCCCCGTCCGTTCCCCACCTCGACCGCCTCCTCCCTCCCCCGCGCCATCCTCAAGGTATTGCCGGCGCCGCAACTTCGCTGAGGAGGAAGCCCGCACCCCGGCCCCGATCCGATGGCCAACAGCAACCTCCCGCGGCGGATCATCAAGGTGCGCGCCCGATCTGATCACCTCGGAGCAGATCTCTGGCCCGCCTCCGATCCGATTCGTTGTGCCCTCGCTTGTTGTTCTAAGTTCTAACCTCTTTTTGGTTGCCATGTGGTTGGATCTGTGCAGGAGACGCAGCGGCTGCTCAGCGAGCCAGGTTGGCGTGCTCTCTGTCTCGCGGTTTCGCTGGATTTCGTCCAAGTTTTTTGTTTTTGTTTTTGAGGTCCGAGTTTTGATTCTGTTAGTCAAATGGTTTGTCTGGTTCGTTCGTGCAGCACCGGGGATTAGCGCGTCGCCCTCGGAGGAGAGAACATGCGCTACTTCAACGTTATGATCCTTGGGCCGGCGCAGTCGCCCTATGAAGGTGCGGTTCTGATTCAAAAAAAAATTTATGCGCTGTTTGTGCTGCGTGGTCTAGATACTAGAGTGGTAATATTAGAGTGTTTCTAGATATCGATTGTCGAGTCGAGACAATTGTTTTCAATAGACGCCAGTGGAAATGGGAGAAATGCTTAAATGTTTGCTTTAGTTTATGCACACATAGGTAAGTTTGTATTGTTTGGTCGCCTGGTTACTTTTGGCTTGTCGTTTTTAGCTTTTGGGCGGTATTGTGGCTGATGAGTCTCAGCTTCTATTTGCAGCATTCTATTAACTATGTTAATGGGCATGTAATTTTAGTAATGTTTTGCACTGATATAGTATGCGGTAGGTATTACTAGCTTTGTTTTATGTGTGCTGTTTCTACATGTTTGTGTAGGAAACCAAGTTTGGCTAGGCGCTGACCTATTGCCTAGCGCCTAGTCAGGAGTACTCGGTCCTAGGCGTTTTTCCTAGACGTTTGCTTAAATTCATTAATACATACTTCAGTAAAAAAAAGGCCCAAAAAACAAAGCCCAGCCCACCTTATCCACCTTATCCTATCGCTTCCTCCCACCCCCGCCGCAGCTTGCGACAGCGCGCCCGCCCTCCCTCCGCCCACAGATCCTCCTCCCCCACCGGCGACCTCTGCCCGTCTACCCCCACCGGCGCCGCCGCCGAGCCGCCGTCGCCTAGAAGAGCGACTACCCCCATAGTCGAGGCGACAGGCTTCGCTTTGCGACTAGTCGCCTTTGTCGCCGCCTAGTCGACGCCCTAGTTTGAACCAGGGTGGGAAACAAAAGACATTTTTGATTTCCCACTAGGTTATAGTTGTATGTTGGCTGTAGCTATTTTTGATGAATATGCAATAATATATTTTGTTCCTTTCATGATCCCATAGTTCTTATCCATGTGTGCTGTGATGATCTCCTTACCCTCTGTTTTGCGTGAGTTGTAATTGTAACACAACAGATTCACTGCTAATCTCTTTCTCGGAGGTATTATTATGCACTTAGGACAATGGGTTAGTTGATTTTCCATTCTAAAATGGTAGGGAATGACTGTAATAGTGTACCAGTGGAAACCAGCTCATAAGGTGGCAAGCCAGCCCATGTGCTACTCCCCTGGTGCCTACCTGGAGTTCCCTGATTCATCATCTACAGCCACCAGCGTTGTGGCTCCCCCCTCTGCCTGTCAAGGCCCCCCCTCTCTGTTCCTCTCGCTGCTGCCCACAACTTCTCCCTGCCTCTTCCCTTTCTTTCCTTCTCTATGCCCTCAGATCGACCGCTGCGGCTGCCCCTTTCAGATTGACTGCGCCACAGTGGACCGGAGCAAGTTATGCACTGGCAACGGGCACCGGAGCCAGCAGGGATGGCAGCGGCAGCAGGTTCTTTTTTTTGTCTTATTGGGCAACTCACCTCCCGTTCTTCCTATCTTCTCCGTCGCTCCATCCATCTCTTTAGCTGATCATTTTTGTTGTGGAGACCGGGATACCAGAATCGCAGTGTGTCGCATTGCCTAGGCGGCGCCTTGAAAACCATGGTGGAAAACTATCTGGCTTAGTGGATTATTGTGTTTAGCTCATTATGTGTGTTATAGCAATCACCATAATAGCTTTGCTTGTACTGGTGATATTTGTATCTGGGAAAATGATTTTTTGGAGCATTTAACATATTATTTTGTACTTAATTGGTTTCCTTGTAATCATACTTAGTTGCTGATAGTGTTACTTTAACACACCGATTGGTCAGGTGGAGTTTTAAGCTTGAACTCTTTTTACCTGAGGAATATCCAATGGCTGCCCCAAAGGTAACTATAAATTTTGCTTAATAATGTCTATAACATTAGTGTGCTCTATACTTTGTAAGCTATAATCTTGTTTGTATGTTAACTTTGAGTAAAACTCCTCTTTTCCAAGATGACTTGTGCTTTCTTTTGCTTAGTAATTTGAATCATCAAACAGCTTTGTATGATGTGTGGTATTAGTTTAACTACTAGTCTGCCTGATTTTCTTCTGTTTGAACAATACAAACATATTTTGGCTGACTCGGATTTGTAGTATGTATTTGGATTAAGAATGTTCCATCTGTTAGAAGGGCTAGCTATTTTCTGCCCCTTCGCTTTGGTATCCATTGAAGTGTTAGAACTAGTCAAACACACTGTTCTAGTGTTTATAATCTCAGTGGACACTTATTTTAGCTTGTGCTATTGCAGGTTAGGTTTCTGACCAAGATTTATCATCCCAACATTGACAAGGTAGGCATGCATATAGCATATTCTTTTGTAGTGCCAGTTTCCTTCCTATGAATTCCTATTCAGCAGAGGACTTTACTGTTGCAGCTTGGTAGGATATGCCTTGACATTCTCAAGGACAAATGGAGCCCAGCACTTCAGATTCGAACGGTTCTTTTGAGGTCTCTATACCTGTCTATTTGTGTTCAGTGTACCATACCTTATGTTTTTCCTACAAAAACATTGGTTTTCTTTTAACCTAACTAATAAACCAAATGTGCCAAGGGGAGCTGTTTCTCATTTGTTCTTGTGCAGTACAAAAATATGACTTTATGAACGATGTTCAGTTCCTATGCCTTTTGTATCCACGGACATGATAGCTGATTCTTGACATTGTTCTGGCATTCAGTATACAGGCCCTCCTGAGTGCACCAAATCCAGATGATCCTCTTTCCGATAACATTGCAAAGCACTGGAAAGCCAATGAGGTGGAAGCTGTTGAAACAGGTAAATTCATGTTGACAAATCAGTCATTGTTGTCACTTCTGGCCTCTGATTTCCCTATAGCTGACAATGAGATTTCATGTCATTTGCAGCCAAGGAGTGGACTCGCCTGTATGCGAGTGGTGCATGAGAACCCGGTTCTCTTCTTGATGTAATAACCCGTCATACTTCAGTCCTAATCTATTGCCATTTGCTTGATAAAAACAGACTGGAGATATTTGCCATGGAAGGAAGTCTCTAAATGACTACCGCTCTGAATTGTTTGGTTGTACACCTGTGGTCGGTTCCCTTTACCTCTGGGCACCTTTGACTAATCAGTATCTGTGGTAGAACTTCCTGTTACTCTAATATATTTGTTACTTCATGTAGAAGAGTTTCTCAATTGTCCATAGTGTTGAAACTGAGGCTGGTTAGCTTGGTTGCACTCCCCTGTTTTTTTTCTTTGCCTGTTGATCGTCGTCTGAGAATCTGAATTGCCAAAACCATAGTTGCACCTGGTCACCTTTGCTGCGAGGTGCTTTCCTATAAGTGATCAAAATGTTGGTTTTATCACAATATACTTCATCTGCTATACAGGGATTTGTTTTATTGAAATATACATTTTAGTCATGATCGGGTTCGGGTAGAATATGAAAATCCATAAATATTAAATACTATCCACCAGTTATAGCTGGATATATCTTGAGTACTGTGGCTTCGTGGGCTGTGATTTTCGGTCGAAACAACAAATTCATTACTTAACAAAAGGCCTTGTTTGGATTTGACTTAACAAATTATACAACAAATTCAATCTGTGACTAAACAATTTGGTACGCAGGAGTCAAATCCGAAGATAGTCCTACCAAACATACGTTGAGACACATTTTAAGAAATTATTAGGGGACCTTAGCTCTGGTTCCTCCGTAGCTGTGGTTCAAACAGGAGGTCTGTGATTAAACTCTAAAGCTTTGTTCGGCTCGTTGTTTCTAGGACTGATAATTCAGCTGATGTTGATTTGTTGTGACTTGTGAGATGAAAACATTATATATCATGGCTAATAAGCCGTGGCTGATAAGTAAGCTATAAAAGATAAGGCAGAGCAGTTGGATGTTATAACCAACAAGCTCGATATGGGATACTAACACTAGAATAGATACAGAAAATGTATAATTGAACTTTTAGAATCACAAAAAAGACGCCGCTCTCTCTTGATATCAGAATAGGGAATTGTTGTCACCTAATAGCTAAACTAACAACAGTGGCTGCATTTACTGCAGATGATGTTTGGGAATATAAATATTAAATAATCAATACTTTTTAAGTTGTTGAGTTTGTAAATGTGAAAACTATAAGAATAAATTTGTCTTGAAAAATGCTTTCATAAAAGTATACATATATCATTTTTCTATAAATATTTTTATATTAATAAGATGTTAAGGTTTTGTTTTGGAGACCGTATCGTTATCCTAAACGACATCATTTATGAGTACAGAGGGAGTATAAAACTTGTCACGCTAAAGGTTAGTACCACAATTTTCTAGTAGTCACTTTGGTTCACTCATACAACGATGGCACACCACATTTTCTAAGCACCATACCCTAAAATGTAGCAGTCAAACTTTGTCCAAGTATGACTTTGATTTTGTCAACATTTCTTGTAGTAGCCAAATTTATTAAAGATTAGACATGGCAAATTTTGACACCAACCAAACAAGTCCGTGTTCCCTGTTCTGCTTATGAGAGACCCTAGAAATAACAGTGAATGAAGGCTCGATAATTGATGCGACGTGTCCTGTCATGGACTGCTTCATTTTTATCATTTTCTCGTGGACAAGTCCATCGCCGATATGTCTGTGAGTGTGATCACTGTCACAGCGTCACTATTCGTGATACAGAAGCACGGGTTAATCTTAATTTTAGAGGTTCAATCAACCCTCCCAATCAAAGATGTTTTGATACGGGTTTTGTAACTAACCGTGCGCGTTGCGATATATGATACCGTTTTTTTTTGATAACAGCGATATTATAGCATTGATTCCTCTAGTTCAAAGTTCAACCCGGACCTCCGTATTGAAGCGGCGGCGAAAAAAAACACATGTGCCGCGAACCGTTTGGTCAAATTGTCTCGA
>JADLZK010011219.1:0-222136 GCA_015847255.1 Hyparrhenia diplandra
TTTCCGGTAGCCTACCTTGCTCAAAATCACTGGGTGACGACGAAAAGTTAGCATTTGAGCCGATTGGAAAGCGAGTGTCCACGCGGCAGAAGATGGGAAGGGCATGCACGGAAGCCTCCGTACCGTAGATATTTTTAATCCGCTCTGTTCGTCTCCAACTCTTCCTCCGAAAAAAAGGAGGGAAACACAAGGGACGCCTCGAGTCCGGAGTCCGGAAACACAAGAGGCGCCTCCAGGCGCCTCCGCCTCGCCTCGCCTCATCTTGCGCCTGCGCCAGTCCGCCTCACCAACCCGTCGTCACATCCTCTCCCTCCATCTGCCCGGAGCGCAGCCGCCCATCACCTCGGGCGAATCATCTGTGAGTTCCGATCTTTCCTTCTCCAATGGGGTTCCCCTACTTCCGCCCGTGCGGACACCTACTGTTGTTCACACTAGTGGTAAGTTACTGTCCATTTTTGTGCTATGGGCATGGGAGCTGTTTCCTATTTGGCAATTATTTATTCACAAGCAGTGATGGAGATACTCAGATGAGTCAGATGGTGCATGTACAAGGGACATGTCTGCCTCTTGGCATATCTTTCATTTAATCTGTCGAATGTGCAATTTATTCATGAAATGAAATCCAGAGAATTGGGGTTACTTATGCGGCTGGATCCTCATCCTAAGGAATTTTTACAAAAATAATCTTGAGTGCAAATGCCATGGATGATGAAAGCAAATGGCTATGGTAAAGCTTTATGCAGTTTGTTTTTTAAGTACTTCTGGTGTATGAGGCTCTACACGAAAAAGCGCTACTAGCAAGAATCTCTTATTTCTGTAGACACTTATATTATATTCTCTTGCTGTATTGATAAATGGTCAAAGGCATATTCTGTTGAGTTATGTGTTTTTGTGTTATTGCTCCTTGTCTAGTACTCCATCCATTCCAAATTATAGGAAGTTTTTGGCTTATCTAGATACATTAGTTTTTATTATGTATCTAGACATAATGTATATCTAAGTACATATAAAAGTTATGTATCTAGATAGACTAGAAAACCAAAGCATCTTATAATATGGAATGGAGTATTATTCTTTATGGCAATGAGCATCAGCATTCATGGAACCTTTGAAGTTTCTTTCATACTAGTAGTGCTTATGTAATTCATGTCAGGTGAGAATGTATCAGTGATTTGTCATTTGTCCAAAATTAAATAAAACACGTGGATCAGGAGTTATCTTTCAGCATGACTGGAGTGATAACTGATCCTTTCCAAGGCTACTTTTTTTTATTTCATTTCTGTAGTGATTTAATTATCAAACTAAAGGTACCTACAAATTACGCTTATATGTTCATGAAGTAACCAACAGTGGCTTGTACTGATCTGTTGCTAGATGAAGATGCATATTTAGGAACTTAGTTGAGCATGGTAAGTTCAAGTGGAAACATGTTGCAAAACAACTTATTGCTTGGAGGGTTCTCTCTACATTAGCTTTTGCAACATGCAAGTAGAAATGCACAAGCTTCAGTTAATAGCAGATCAGCATATTGATATTGGGATTATTGGGTGATATGATTGCATCTTGGCAACTGAAGTAAGTCTTCATATTTCTTTTAACTAACTATGCAACATGTTCTTTTTGACACCAAACCTTAAGCACCAAGAGTATATGCATTTTAACTTTAAGCTTTTTATTAAGTTTTGTCTTCTTACAGCCAAATTTTATTTTCAAAGACAGACTTTGTTTTTGGTATAACTACACACAAACTCGCAAATTCTTTTTCACTTTCGATCAATTGTACAACTGAAGCAAGTGGCCTTTTGAAGTTTTAGATTAGAAGCATAGTGAAATATGTTGGTGACATCGTGAATCGCTAAGATCTACTATTGTAACATAGTAATGATAAAACTAAGGTGCCTTATATTTAATTGTACTCAAGCATGCCCAAATAGGAGTATAATGGTTGTGTGAGAGTGGTATATTGGTGAAGTTTTTTGCCACATTTTGCAATATAGTGGGCCATTTTACTGCTGTTTCAAGCTGATTCATTCGATAGGGGCCATATTGACATCTTCTAGTGACTGATATTGAGATGTCCTACATGCTGGCCAATACAACTGATATTATTCCTCTGTTCCAACTTAAAAGATGTTTTTGGCTTTTCTAGATACATTGTTTTTACTATGTATCTAGACATAATGTATATCTAAGTACATAGCAAAATCTATGTATCTAGAAAAGCCAAAAATGTCTTATAATTTGGAATGGAGGGAGTAGCTAGATGCTGCCAACTATGTGGTGGAAACGTGTATATTGTATTTTCATGGTACCCGCTGCTCTTAAAGATCTATGGTAAAAGGGACCACATGCAATGAAGAGCTTACATTTTACCCTTTGTATCGTGGACGAGATAGTACTCTATCCATTTCAGAACGCTTTCTAGCTCTAGTTTTGTCCAAAGGCAAACTTTCTATCTTTGACCATCAATTTCTAGGAATTAGATAATTTAATATCATAAAAATCTTACTCCTATTTAGATTTACCATGAGAAATACTTTCATATAATATCTAATTTTCATGCTTTTACTATATGAATTTGCAAGGTTGATGGCCCTATAGAAAATATTACTCTCAAGACACAAAACTAGAACTACAACCTTTTTTTTTGTAAGAGGGACTATATCTTGCCATTAGAGCTACAATCAAATTAAAATATTGTAAAAATTAAGAACATGTTTTTTTTCTTAAAGTTTCACATTAATATTTTTCCTGAGTAGTTTAGGAATTTGGTTTGCTAAAGTTTTTTTGTGTAGTTAAAATGTTAAATGATAGAATCATCAGTGAAAAAAGGCTGATTGTTTTTTTTTTTTTTTTTCTACAGTTCGGTGTGGGGATGTTTTTGTGTGTGTTTTCTCCACCCTCTGCATGTCCAAGATAAATAATCATCAGTTCCACAAACTAGTTTAATTCTTTGCTTAAGGTTCTGGTTTTGTTTCATCTATCTTGTAGTTTAATGTCCTGGGTTTCTAATTGTAGGCTTCTGATATGCTATGAGTGTGCCATCACTTACCAGCGCCAGAATGGATGGGAATAGTGAGAAAATCCAATTCTCATGGGGAAGGATAGGTAAAAGGTGTTAAAACAGGTGCACCACACTATGGGTCCTTCACATTTGACAATGTGAAGTATTCGCTTGTATGATCATGTCTATCTGTTTAAGCATGGTGATCCTGAACCATACATTGGGAAAATTATTAATATTTGGGAGCAAAATGAGGCTAAGAAAGTAAAATTCTTTTGGTTTTTCCCCTCCTGAGGAGATTCAGAAATATTTAAAAGGCCCTGTCCTGTGATGGAAAAGGAGATTTTTCTTGCTTCTGGTGATGGTAGTGGTTTGGCGGATATCAATCCGCTGGTATGTTTCTCATAGCGTCATTCCTATGTTCTGCCTTGGTTTTTGTGTCATCCTTAACTTTTATTCTGACATCATGCCCATAGGCTTTGTGCATTTTGAGTCCCATAGGCTTTGCATTTAATCAGGGGGTGCTTGCTTATTGTTGTTTGAAATTAATGGATAAAAAATGCTCACGCTTCTAGTTGGTTTGGAGTTGATGGATCAGAATTACCTGTTGCTTTTAAGTATCTCTCACTTATTTGTGGGGGTGAGAGTAATTCAAAACAAGTGCACAATCTTGATCTGTTTTAGTGCTATGGTGGTATTGTTGTTAATTCTCTGTTTCATTAGCACTAATAATTGCTTGCATTCTTTCTTCCCCTTTTAGTCGCACTGAATATTCTTCGAGTTACATGGAATTCTCAAATGTCTTTGACGATGTGTGACATACCAAATCTGTCTCGATTAGTACTCCCTCGTCCTGAAATATTAGTGTATTTCAGAAGAGACAAAAGGGCCCAAAACTTTACAAACTTTGACCAACAATTAGTCAGATTATATACAAGTTTGGGACATAAAACTTGTGTCAATAGATCTATATCCAAGGAGCTTCTGAGTTTTTTTTTTTTTTTTTTTTTTTTTTTTTTTGTAAGAGAAATTAAGTGTCAAAATCTGTTTTGTTTAAATTTTGTCTGAGCAAAATACATTCATCATTTTGGGATGGAGGGAGTAAATTTTGGTCTACCTGCCAGCCAACTATCAAAACTAAATATGAATTATCCTATGTCTTTTTTAATTATTTATTCATTCAAATTTACATAGTACATATATAGAATGAATGGCGAATAGAAAAATGTTCCTTTTCTGACAGATTCACAAATTAGAAATGTATCAGTGGCAAAAATATAGATTCACAAATTAGAAATGTAAATTCAGTGGTAAAAAAGTTTGAATTCAGCGTGCAAGAAATCTGCCAACAGTTCAATAGTTAACTGAGCCAGTTGAGCATGCTAATTAAGTAGTGCATGTCATTGAGTGTCAATTATCAACTGCAGATGTGCATAGCTGAACACTTCCTGCTCTCATGCATTGAGTCGTAAATGTTAAATCTGTCATTTTTCCAGTTTTGGATTTATCTATTAATAAAAGATTTCAATGGTCATGTGTTTCTTAATTAGGAAGCTATTGCTGGAAAATGCACGTTATATGCATTTCAAAAGATGAGAGGAATCGCCTAACCTTACCCTGAGGAACAAACAATGGCTGATTATATCTTCTATAGGTGCTTTGATGTTAAACATTGCACACTTTCTGATGAGTTGCCTGATAAAATCACAGGGCTGAAAGGTCAGCAGAGGATCTAGACTTGATTTATGCCTCCAAATTTGTCTGCAATGTTTCAGTTGAAATGTCTAATTATAGTCCTTGTGGTGCAGTTAATGTTCTGCTGAATCCAAAAGACGAGCAAGTCATGTGCAGTGCTACTGTAGCCAATGTTGCGCTGAATCAAAATGTGGATGAGGTTTTGGCTGCCACATTCTCTGCTCCCTGTTCAGCCATTAAAGAGGATGATGAAATTCGGCTACTGCAGTTCCTCTTTCTCAGGCATCAGTTAAGGAGGTGGATGAAAATCTGCCTGCTGCTATTCCCCCCTTTCAGAGTCTGTGGTCAAGAGAGGATAAGAAATCAATAGCTGCCACCCCTTTCTCAATCAGCAGCCAAGGATGAAAAACCAGTTGTTTCGCTCCCCATCCACAATTATCAGTTGAGGTCAACATTCCAGAATATAAAAAAGAGTCACAGAAAGCTCATGCTGAGAGAGGCCACCAAAAAAGTTGAAATTACCCCAAGAAGCTGAGGACAAGGTCCCATCAAGACCAGCTGTAAATTCTTTGAACTGACTGTTCCTTTTATACAGCATGTTTACTCCTGCTATTGTTTTCTTAGCTGTTTGTGGAGTACAAACATGCTCCCTTTTTATTTAACATTACAATCTTACAAGAATGTGAAGAGACATTACTGCATCTTTCTAAATTGCTCCATACCACGTTTCGCACATGCTTACATTTTTGCAGATCCATGTCTATTCATTTCATCATTTGTCACTGAAGTTAATGAGAGGTGGAATGAGGGGAAAAATGTACCAATTCAATTGTGAGCACAAGTGTGGTAGGGTATATGGTCATATATGAGAGGTGGATTGAGGAGGTTAGTGTCCACAACCAGAGCACTAGTTTAGTAGGACATATTGACATATGGTCATATAGTGCTCCCTTCATTGATCTGTTTTTGGCAACGCATCGTAATCTTTATGAACTTTTAACTGTCAAATCAATTAGAGTTAAGGCCTCATGTGTACTGCACACAAGCAATATTCCTCCTGTCTATGGATCATTTGTCTGTTTTTTTTTTTTTTTTTTCTTTTGCTTTTGCTATACTTTTATTTTTTTGCGAATAACTATTGTGTAGTGTTTTCTTACTGATTTTTTCACCATATTTCCTTTTTTTAGCGCTAATACATTTTTTTTTTGTTATTTAACAGGACACACGCACTTGGTTTAAAGACATTGTGAGTGATTTTTCTGCGCCATATATTCTATGATTGTACCGAAGAATGCCATATATATGCTTGATTATCCATTAGTACCCTAAACTGATTACTATGTCTTGCACCTTTTAAATTTTATGTGATGATCTTTAAAAACAAATATTTCAGCCATGGGATCAGGAAACTACAGAGGGCTGATAAGCAAGGAACTCTTGTATATATTCAAAATCTTGATATTCAGTTTGAGGTGCTGACTTAGAGGTAGCAAGCATCCTGTCTATTTTATTTTATTTACTCCTACATCCCTTCAACATTTTTTCAAACAATGTTTGCACAGGAGCTGGTTAAATTGAAGCATTACAGCTAAGCTTTGCATTGCTAAGCCCATTAGCCACCCCACCTGTGATGATCCAAACAATGGGGAGTTGTTCACTAGTTCAAGAGAAGTACTGCGCAGTGGTGGTGTGCGTGAGGCTGGGTTGGCACTGCTAGAGGCCTTTAAACGAACTAGTGTTGACACGGGACAAGGGAAATGGTGATGGACCGTTGATCTGCACCGTTGGATCTGCATAAGGTTACTAAATCGGCTAGTCGTTGGATCTGCATCAAGGTTACTAAACCGACTGCAGTACCTTACCAGGATCTAATTAGTTGACCTGATCGGTCTAGTCATCTATATAGTCATCCTGTTTATACTACTTATACAGTAGAAGGAGCATCAAGACTATATTTCTGTTTAGTTATGGTGTCCAAAATTCCATATTCTTGTGCTGCTATAGCCTTTTCTATAAGGGGAAGCAACATCTTGAGAAGCTAAGAATGTTAAGCAGCAGCAGCTGATGCAACTGATGAGCTTATCTTCCTGTTCCCTTGACCTGCAGATGGGGAAGAGAATGGAAGCAAGATTCCTTGTGTCCTGTGCACCCAAAACTTCCTTTGACCCCTCCTGCCAGCAGGAGGGAGGAGGAAGTAGCAGGGAAGCTGCACGGACGGGCAGCTGGGAACCGGAAGGAGAGGGAGGACGGCGGAGGGGAAGAGTGCAGCTGTTGCACGCAAGACAGCAACTTTGCAGCTGATGGCTGGGAAGGCAGCTGATGGCTGAAGGTTTCACAGTGTGAGGGAAAGAGTGGGGAGAGAGATAAGAGAGAAACCCTAATGGGCTGGGCCCTACCAGGGATTAGCCAGATGAAGCAGCCCATCTGCCTATTTGATGTCTAGTCGGTTAGGATTCCTAGTCGGACGATTAGTCGTGACTACTTGACACCAATTGACGATCACATTTTTTATCGCTCTGATCGAATCGAGTGCCTAATTGAGTGCTGCTGGGTACCGATCAGGGTGAATGGGTGATGAATCGTGTTATTTAATCGGACGATCTGCTTCGTACCACCCAAAGTTGGACTGATATTTGGCCTTATAACCTGTCGATAGATGTAGACTTTTACTTAATTAAATTTACCTTCCATAAACGGTCAGCTTTGTCCATTTAGTGGTGGACTGGTATTTTCTTCTTGGTTCTTGCAATTTAACCTACAAGTGGTTTCTTACTGTAGGAAAAGCATATGCTATATTCAGAACTAAAAATGATGCTGATGTGGCTGTTTCAAAATCAATTCAGGATTGGTTGTTGGTGGAAGGTATGTGTTTATACTTGTTCTGTATTGAACTTTGCTTCAAGTGGGGTTTGTATGCTTTGTCAGTTGTTGAAATCTCGTGGCAGATCAACTGCAAGAAATTATGGCTAGTTGATAAATAAAGTTTGTCTAGCATGATTTTCTTGGTTAGCTACTGTTAATTCTTGCCTATTTTATAACTTGCAGACCTCTCTACTGCAGCAAAGGTTTACTCAAGGTTCCAAAATCTTCAGGAACTCTTGTTGGGCACTCCTGAACTTACGTAATATTAAAATTGGTAGAAAAACATGAGAAGAGCAGGTGGGTATTTTATAATAAACTCTACTATGTTTTTCCCTTTTCCTTTGCTTAATATTTGATGCAACTGGTCTGTCCTGCAGAGTAAGGCTGTAGGCATCGTCACACTGCTCTCAGCCCAACACGATAGAGTATGAGATGGCCTTGGAGTGGATTATTCTAAAAACAAGAACACACGGAAAAAAATTCAGAGTACTTCACGAGGTAGGTGTAATTCTGTTAAAGATTTGTACGAATGCCGTCGTCTCAGGTCTCACTGCAGGCAGATCTTAATTTTGCATCTTCAATCGGTTTGTACTTTGTAGATGCATAGAGATCACAGGAAAGGGTTTGCAAGTATGGGCAGCAAGAGTGCAAGGATAGAGAAGTAGCACGCTGGTTGTTGTGCCATACCAGATGGAGGCCTTCGTAATTATCACTTCTCAAGATGATGGGCAAGTTTCATATGTGGGAAGACGGTTGTGCACACAGGGTTCTTTTTTTGTTTGCAGTTGGGTTCATTTTTTGTGTACTTAATAACTGCACCATACGTTGACTGCTGATGTTAATTCTCTCTTAGGAACCGAAAGGAGCAAAAATCGCAGGACAGTCTAGATATTAGAATAGCCTAGTCAGCAGTCGTTGCCGTAAGTTCGATGACGTTAGGTTATCCAAGGCTACACAATATAACTACGTAGTATACTAGTTAATGTATGCCGGTGTACAAATGGCTCCTCCCTTGTGTCGTTTCGGGTCTGGTGGGTCTGGGTGGGTCTGGTGTAATGACATTGATATAGTGCTCCCTTCATTGAAGAGCTGATGCATCTTTCGAAGGCTCTGATTTCGGTTACATGGGAATCTTTGCTAGCCAAACCATGAAACCCCAGAGATACTGAAAGCAACGAGGAAAACAAAACTGCTTTGAAAACTAAGTCTGCAAAAAGATGCTCTTTGAGCAATCAAACAAAGACAAACTGTACTGCAAGTTTTGGATACAGACTAATGTAGACAACCAAGAACGTACCATTATTACTAGGCCGAATATATGTTATAATATAGCGCTCTACTAGGGCTGTACGATATTTTGGAACGTTAATTTAATCTGTTAGGCTAAAGTCGATGGGCTTAAGCCGTGAAGACGACGATTTTGACTCGCTGGCGTGCTTTTAACCCCAGGCCAGTTGTCAAAAAAAAAACAGGCCGGCCAGGCCCAAGCAGGCAGCAGTCGACGACGGGCATGCATGTGTGGGAAAAATGGGGCAAAAAAGGCACGCACGTACTTCTTCCGCTTGCGTGGTTAATAATTTTAGTTAGGACAGGAAGCAGCACATCGATCGATCGGGGAGCACGCACGCAGTAATCTCTGCCTGGCCTAATCATCATCTCTGACACTAGGTGGGTGAGGGTCGCGAGGGCGTGCCCGTGGCCAAGCCATGCATCAGATCCGATAGATCGCGCACCGACAGAGCGGTTGTGCGCGTCAGACAGAGCGGCGCCGGCAGGGAGGCACACCTGCACTCTTCTACTCTTCGTTGGTGCACGAGCTGCCGCTGCGCCGCGATATGTTTCGTGCCATGACGTCGTCATCCTATCGAGACGACCAACAGGTGATGTACCGGTCCATTGATAATTGATAGTGCTGCGATCCACCATGCTTGTCATTCTCGTTAACCCATGGTAACCTCGCCTTAAATGCATGGTACACATTTATAAAAATGACAAATTTCTAACGAATCATGTGGACAGCCGATTTAAAATTTTATAAGGTTGTGTATCATCGTACTCCATCGGTTCCACAAAATATGCAATTCTCACATCTCGGAAGTCAAACATTACAAACTTTAACTAAAATTATATCACAAAAATACTAAGTGCTTATGAGAGACGTAATTAAGTATCGTTAGATTAGTTATGAAATATATTTCATAATAAATTTATTTCGAGACATAAGTCCTTAATACTTTTTTGTTATAAACTTGGTCAAAAGTTGGATAAACTTTGACCGACACTTCCTACAATTGCATGTTTTTAGGAACGTAGGAGTATCATCATACGTATTGATTATTTTGGTGAATTTAGATGATTTTTTGCCGTGATTTTACATGGGTTTTCATGAAGTTCGTGGTTTCTACCGTATAGTATACTAGTTACGTAGAGGATCACCGAAGCATTATCCACCACAAAATATTCTAATTATGTCGAATATTATTATTAGCATAGAAAAGCATGTTGTCTGTCACGATTACGTGTGGGCAAACTGAATCCATGTTGGATTGGAGTTTTCAACCAAAGGGAGGTCGTACAAGGCCATAAAAAAGTACCGATGTGACTACTTATCCATTATGAAAGCTTTTTAGTCTCGTTTTGAATCTTTGGAATTGAAATTTATGCGAATAATCATAATTTAGGTATGGATTAATTAATTAAGTTAATAAATGATATTTGTGTACCGTAGGGGAGCCATACGAAGAAATAAAAACATATCATGGTGATTTATAGAATCGTTTTTCATCTTCCACTTGTGAATTTAAGATAGGCATATTGTGAACTTTCAAAGTTATAAGATATCAAATTTTAAGTAAATAGCTTTGTCTCTAAATGTTTGTCGCCATGATTTGTGTGCCATTTCGATTTATAAAAAGTACGTGTAACATTTTTTTAATCTTCAAGTAAATTTATATAAAAATATATTCAAATTTATAGAAATCACGTGCAATGTTTTTTATCTTCAAATAAATTTATTGAAAACTAGATTTAAATATCTATTTGATAATACTAATTACACATCATAAATATTAATATATATATTTAGTCAAAGCTATTAAAAAAAGAGAAATGACAAACATGCAGAGACGGATTCTACAACCTTTTCGTCGAGATAAAGACATACTACTAGTTTCTTCAACGATTGGATCGCTTGATTCGGGAATACCTAGCATCATTTTCTACCTAAATAAAAGCCTATAAAAAGGTGAATAAAGAACAGACACGATCTGGTTGCAAGTGCACGCAACGCAACCAGTACATCTTTTGTCTCTTTGCAGCCTGCCGCTCCACCGTGGCTGGAGATTGGGCCCCACGACAGCAGTTAAAGGACCGAACTGGGGTTTTTACCGACCGAACCCTAAAACCGCCGGGTCCGAAACCGTAAACCGCCGGTTACGGACGGTTTAGATTTTGAATTCAAATGAATTCAAATTTTTCAAAGCGCTCGGTAAAAATCTTTTTTACCGGTCGGTTTGAGCGGTTTCATGGGCTCTAAGATAAACGGTTTACCGAGGTTTCGAGGTTTGAACGGTTTTTTCAAAATTCAAAATTTAATTTTTTTATAAAATGCTAAAAAAATTCCTAAAAATACTTCATGATTTGTAGAATCCAATGATGTCAAAATTACTCAAATTTGAGTGTTTAGTATGTTTTTCGACCTTCATGATTTAATCGGGCCTTAATGGGCCGGGTCGTGGTATTTTTCTTTTTTTTAAAACTTAGATTTGAAATTTTGTACCAAACTAACTCAAATTTGAAAAAGTATTGCACCATTGGCTTCTATAAATCGCAAACTATTTTACAGTATTTTTTTTCCACGATTTTTTTTCAATTTTTTGATTTTGAATTTCAAATCTTTTATACCGCCGGTCCGATACTGGCCGACTGGTAGAGTCCGGTAACCGGCTGTTTTACCGCGGGAAACCGACCGGGGTATAAAACCCTGCCGGGAACAGCCAAACGGCACAAGAGCCGGAGCAGGGCAGCAGGGGTTTTGGACCCAAGAAGTCCTCCTCAACCGCACCCGGACCAGACCAGAGAGGGAAGGGAAGGTCAGCCAAACGCCACCGCCGCCGTGCGCCAAGGGCCGCCGCACGCAACTCTCAACTCTCCGACGCCTCCTCCTCCGTCGACCTGGCGAGAGAGACGCAAACCAAGGGAGGCGAGGAAGCAGGGCGCGAGGATGGGCGCGGGGACGGCGAGGTCGCTGCGAGCAAAGAGAAGGGCAGCGGCGGCGGCGGCGCAGTGGGGGCGGCGTCGAGCGGACGTCGCTGGACGGCGTGCGGGATAAGAACGTGATGCAGCTCGGAAGCTTAATACGGCGCTCTTCCCGTCCGCTACAACGAAAAATACTACCAGGACGCCATCGCCTCCAAAATTTCTCCAAACTAGGTGCGCCGTCCACTGCTCTATCCAACAACCTCCGTCCGCCGCCTCCTATGTTCTCTGCTCTATGCCACGATTGCACACCTTAAGTCATTGGATCTGTGATTGGGGTCCTAAAGGACGCACAGTTGCGGTGAGATTGAGAAGACGCCGTTAGATTCAGACGAATACGAATGTGATGTGTAAAGAAGGGGATGATTTATTTGGTTACGCTCGATCTTCGAGGGTCTTGGTAGCTGTGGTGTTTAGGCTGCAATGAAGTGTGATTGCCCCCAGGTTGCACAGATGCATTTGGGGGCAGATACTGATTATGTCGGTTCATCTATTGGGTCAGCTGATTTATGTGTGAAATTGGTTGCTACCCTCTTGATGAGTGATGCCAACAGCTGAACTGTTATTTCCTGCATTTGTCTGCAGCTTACTACAGCGATATTTGTGTCGGGGCGCGATAGCTTGCCGCCTGAGAAGAAGGAAGGAGGGGCCGTCCGAGTTTACATCATGACCTTTAGGTATTGGCACCTTATCGAGGTCTTGTATTGGTGAGTTTCCCCTTCTGATTCACTTTTGCAGTTATTTGAAGAGACCGACCAACCTGTCTGCCATGATGTTTGGAATGCCTCAGAAGTCAGATATGTGTGCATCGTCATTGATTTCAATAGATATGCGGTGATTACATCTTGAGTCTGCACATCTATTCCTGATAATTGATATCGTCAAGCTTATATCAATTGTATTGTTCTTGTAGATGTATTGCAATGCTCCAGACTCATTTTATTTACAAATAACAACCTAACTTCAACTGTATCAACAATGCTCTAACACTACTTTTTAACTCAACCTCCTAAAAGGTAGTATGTGCTTGTTCAACTTCACTGACAGTGCCGATATATTGCACGCCATTGTATAAGCTGTTTAGTTGTCACCACTATTATTGTCAAGAGATACCTTCTGGAAGAATGAAAGTTGAACTGCTATTTATTTGTTAGAGCTGTTCCAAAATTGCTGATGCAAGTTATGTTACTAGCAGTGTCTTCAGCTTGCTTGCACTTAGCTACTAGGCTTTCATCACCTAGTAGAGTTGGTGTGTATTGCTGCTGCTTTTCTTAAGTGTCAGTGCTGAAGCAATAATCTGCAAGTGTCACTACAGAGAAGTTAAAGTTAGTGTTCTTATTCTTTAGCACAACTGAAGCCCTCATGCTAGATAATCAGTGTTATTACTTGAAGATTTTCCATATGGTAAGGGAAACATACATTTAACTTCACAAAAGGTTAAATAATCATTATGTAATAACTGTGTATCATGATAATAACCTTTTTGTGGATTACGAGTCTGGAGCCGATAAGGTTAGACTTTACAGCTAGTCTCTTTCCCTAAACATAGTCACCTTTTACTCACTTGATTGTTCTAGAGTCCACTAAATGCCTATGATCAAATCTAACAATACATGTGGACCTAATGCGGCAATTTTTTCTGTTTACACTTGAGTCCATTGTAGAAGCTAAAAGTTCAATGTGATGATTTCTTAGAAATCTTTAATGTGCAAGAAAAGATCAGGGAAATCTTGAATCTGGTATTAGTTAGCAACTTCTGTTAGCTACTTGTACAATTTGCCCCTGTAGATGGATGTAAGTTGAAAAAGAATATGAATATTGTGTTTTTTTTTTTTTTTTTTTTGACACTTGTTTTTTGGGGTTGATTTCCCATGGATGAACTACAAATCACAAAAGAGAAAAAAAAAACACTCTGAATTCTTTTGCACTATGCTCATAAATTGTACTACATAATAAGAATGCTATCTTATATTTGGTTGATTTTTTGTTGACAGGGACAAAGCTGCTGAATCATGTGTTTGATCTCTCAGCAAAGCAAAACATCTCCGAGATATACTTGCATGTTCAGACCAACAACGACGATGCAATCGCTTTACAAGAAGTTTGGGTTTGAAATAACACAGACGATACATAACTACTACATGAACATAACACCACCAGATTGCTATGTTCTTACGAAATTTATTGGCCAGGCTGCTACAAAGAAGTGAGCAGCCGACCACCCACCTTTGTTGAGATCACTGCCACCGGAGTTATGGTGGAGATAGTTGGGATCCAGTCACAGTTTGTGCTGTGCTTTCATTTTTGTGAGCTCGAACGCTGTAGACACATCTGAGTAGCCGTTGCTACAACACTGAGACATCATTTACATTGGGACTCATCTTGCTTCGGGGCATGGATTCGTGCCTGAACAGTTTTCTTGATTTGCTGCTTTCGTGGAGAGCTATGATCCCATTCGGGTTGTATTTTGATGAATCATGATGTCAGGATGTTCTACACGCTCATTTTGCTTGAGCTGTGACTATTCAGTTCATGCTCGGCCGTCATTCTGTTGCATAGACATGCTAAGATAAACCCCATCTTGAAATACCGCAAGCAGATTAGCCATAGGTAAAAACATGTGTGCGCCTTCTGAGGCTGTTTCTTGAAAGGGTCGGGATGTTGTCTCGAGGGGGTAAATGGGTGCAGTTCAAAGCAGTGGATTAGAATAACTACGTAGGTTACACATTTTTTTTCCGTAACTTAAGCGTGTTGCGTAAGTTATGCAGAAATCTACATTTTTTTCTGTAACTTAAGCACGTTGTGTAAGTTATGCAGAAATCTGTGTAGGCTACATGGTTCAATAGAAAGCTCAAGATTAAACTACATTTACTATAGAGTTTTAGCTCAAACTGAACATGGTTCAATAGAAAGCTCAAGATTAAACTACATTTACTATGGAGTTTTAGCTCAAACTGAAGTTGGAGATATGCGTGGAACCTGTACTCATAAATAGGCACAACAAGTAGATCGAGAGCGAAGCACAAATTAAAAGAGAAGACTCAAGGGTGAAGCACAAACCAAAGTGAATATATGATAATGTGTTTTCTTAAGTTCGGTTCCTTCCAAGGAAGGAACTACATCTCAGTTGAGGAAGCTCCAGTGACCCAAGCGTGAAGCATAAGCGGGGTCCCTTCCAACCATCTTCTTTTGCTTAGTACTTCTTCCCTTGTGGAGGCGAAGTCAGAGCCTTCACACTTTTCTCGCTGCTTACCACAAATACGGGAGCTCGTCAAACAACTCCTTGCAATCTATGATGCTTTTCCTCCAAGAGAACAAATGCTTTGTGAATGATACACGAAATCTACAAGTGCTTAAGCATTTGGTTGCTTACTTTTGCTTTTCGATCACTAAAACTCTCAATCCAACTCATCAGAATTCACATTAAACTTGTTCACACAAAAAAAAAAGAGAAAATTTCACATAGAACTCAAAACCTTACAAATAGAGGTTGGTGAGACCTAGAGAAGCATTTGCCTAACCTATGTAGTTGAACAAAAACTAGCCATTTTGAAACTAAAAAAAAAACTAGCTGCTAGACCTGAATATGATTAAATTATGCACAAGTCCATAACCTACACAACCGAACAGAGCAATCTAGGCCACTTTTGTAAAAATAGTAGCTGAAAGCATCTTGACCCTAATTCGGTTTTGGCTATTAATAATGATACAATCATTGCCACTAATGTTTATTTGAGACGGCATTATTTAGTGAGATCACAATGATGGATATTCATTGTGCTCTTATATTTTTCATGTCCCCAATTGTAGTTTTCAATCTGTTTCCAAAGGTTACAAGCTAGTTCTAAGTGTCATTTGACGTGGAGAGACACTTACATTGGTTTAGGTTCTTATTTCCTTCTTTGGTATAAGTGAAATCCTAAGTTTATTTTTAGTAATTCATGTGTGACAACACTTCTGCAGCAGAATCTATCAGACTAGTTTTTTGTTGTGTACTGGGCAGTCAGTACACCGATCTTGGCAGACCATTGCAAATTCGGTTTTACTTGCCGCTTACTTAGTTGTTGATCCTATTCACCCTCTATAGGCACCAGCTTTGTATTTCAAAACATATTTCAATCTCTGATTTTTTTAAACATATTTAGGAAAACCTAGTTAACTCTATATTGAAACTTTATTTTGAGAAATCATTTAAAATAGATCATCTGAAATCTTTTTATTTTGAGAAATCATTTAAAATGGATCATCTGAAATCTTTTTATTTTGAGAAATCATTTAAAATAGATTTTTTGTAAACATATTTTAAAATGTTTCAAGACTTCAAACTAAAGTTTGCACTTTTACAGCTAGTGTTTGAAACAAAATTGTGAAGCTTTTATTCTTGAAAATAGTATAAAAGCTACTTGTGGCTTGATTGAATTTCACAGATTCATTTACACACTATAAAATGCAAAGGCCAAACTATTGTCTGAGTTGACAACAAACTAAATAATCTCAAAGATTTTAGAAAGAACATTAAAATCATCTTGGTGGCATTGCTACTAACTTGGTGGGGTGAGGTTATCATGATCACATTATTATCTTTTGATCTTATGTGAATCTGAAGAAACATTAGCCACACTATTGTCTTCCACTATATATGCATTGAGATTCACGACAACTTTGAGGTCAAAATTAGATGGATTGGGTGGCTCAAATTCTACAAGGTGATAGCAACTCTTCATTGTTGCTTAAGGGTCTATTTATGAGACATTATTATCTTCAAAATTTGTGGAGTTAGAACTAAAATTGCTCCCTATAGTAGAGCATTTGATGTAACAATTTATTTTAGACTACAAGCTCTAAATCTAAAAGAGACATGAAGCTTGAGCTCCCCAAAAAGACATAAGTTTTCTATGGTATCAGGAGAAGGGAGGGGTGTCGGAGAAATATAACATAAATATACTACACAGTTCTAAGAATGAGATTTGTAACAGGAATGAAATAACGCTAACATAGTTTGTTGTTGTGATAGCAATAATGACGATGAAATATCTTCAAATTTGTTAGTTTGTTGTTGTGATAGCATCATAGCAGTAATCAGGACTGCTGCGACCCAGTCAGTCATGTTGCTGCTTCTTGCTCGACACTTGACGAGGAGCCATAGGGATGTACCTCGACTATTATTGCTGCGTGCTTGATCGAATTACTGAAATTGATTGATTGTGTTGACACTAAAAAATGTCTCGATATGTTTTTTTGGTAACTTAGACGTGATAAGGAGACCATGGACGTATTAGGAGTGCGACAACAAGGCCAAAGGATTGAGAAATTCGGTGGAAGAGACGGCGTTTGGAGCTCGCACGCGCCGGACGCCAAGCTCAATCAGCGCATCCGAAGATGGCGCGTTCAACGCCCGACGCCAATCGGTGAAGTGGAGCAGGCGCCGATCGACAGCCATCCTGCGTCCGACATTTCCTCACGGGCGCCTAACGGAAAGTCCGCCTCGCGAGGCCTCTTCTCGATCAAGGCCCCACGCGCCGGACTTTGGCCCCTGAGCGCCCGACACGGGCGTAAGGCGGCACCCCGATTCATGTCGCTTTGACGGCCCGGGGCTCGGCCGCCCAAATGGGTACGCCAGGGAAAGGCCTACCGCTGTTCTCAAGCATGCTTAATTTGTTCGAACCGATCTCTTTCTCGATCAAGTTTTGGAAGGTTTTGATGTTTTGAAAACGTATCTAAGGCGGTTCCTAATGAATAAGACCATCCCCTCTCTATATAATGAGAGGCTCATGGTGATTTGATCTCATCTACATCCAATCGATCAATGATCAACTACCAACTTCTCAAACTCTATTTTCTCCTTCTCCAACGCTCTATCCTACTGTTCGGTCACTCTCCCGTGAGATTTTCGGTGATCCTAGGGCCTTGCTGGTCCTAGGAGATCCCTCATATCGCCCTCCCGATGAATCTTTTCGAGGGCGTTCTCGTGCTTTTCGGTCAAGAACGAAAGTTTCTACATCGGTCTAATCGATCTCTAGATCGATTTTGATCATTTACGCTTTGGTTCTTACCATCGTGCAGGTTGTGAGCAATCTCATGGGCATCAAGACCCTCAAGTGTGTTGGAGCAAACCCTAGTTTAAGCGTCAATAGATAGCAAAGATCAATTTAGAAAAAGAAATTGAATACTCCCCTCCGCCCCAAAAAACATGCAATTTTCTCGAGAAGTCAACATTTTCAAATCGCCGCAATTATATATTAAAATATATAAATATTTGTACTAAGTAATTAGTATTACCGGAAAGATCTTTAAGTCTAGTTTTTTAATAAATTTATTTGGTGATATAAATGTTGCACATATTTTCTATAAATTTAGTCAAAGTTGAGAAAGTTTGACCGACACGCTCCTATAGTTGCATGTTTTCTAGGGACGGGAGGGAGTACATTATATTAGCCATCGAAGTCAATTGCCATTGTCCTCCGCATTACCGGGATGGAATTTCGGATGAATTAATGCAAGATAGAAAATGAAGGAAAAAAAAGGGAGCGGAAGAAGTAGTACCACCACGTTCTCGGCCTAGCCCAACGCCGTGGTCCCTCCTTTTTCATTTGGGTGTTGCACCCCATTTTGATGGCCCATTTTTTACATCGACCCCTACAAAGGGCACCTCCAAAATTGAGCCCCCAAATTCATTACAACCGACATTAACAAATAGGCCCACTTTGTTATTCCCTTCAGAGCCATTCATTCCTCCCTACCGTAGCCTCAAATTGCACATGGAGGCAAAGCAGGAGGGTGTTCCGTGCCTCGCCAGCGCCCGGGAGGTGGGTGTCCGTGCTCGCTCGGAGGGGATGTGGAGGCAAAGGTGGGCAGAGGGGAAGTGGAGGTGTCTATGGAAGGGATCCACGCCACGGATCCATTGGCCGCCATGCGGTCGAAGGTGTCCTCCACGGATCTCGCGTGGGGAACAAGAGAGGAAGTTGCGCCCTCTCAGATGCTTGTTGTAGAGTGTGAGGAGGAGAGCCGTCGGCTGGAGGGCAGACTACACGGCAAACTCGGGGGGCACAACATGCGGTGGGAGGGCATAGACGTGTCCGGCTGTCCACGCTTTGAGAAGAGCACGCGGCCAACGCCGGTGTTGGGCGTGGACGCCGGCATCGAGGCGCAAAGCATGAACTTGGTCTTCATGGGGACAAGGGCCGCCGAGGGGAGGCTTACACCTATGTTCTCATCGGAGTGGAGGGAGGCATGCCGCGAGAAGGGGAACACGCAAAGTAGGGTAGGATGGGGGCCGTGGGTGGCCCAACAAACTTGTTGGCTCTAGGGTAATTTTTTTGTCCCAACAAATTTGGATTTCAGTCACGGCCCCACGGAGTTAGATTTTTAGCATGAGATCCATATTTAGTTACGGGGGCTCAAGCGGGGGGCCCTACTAGAGTTGCTCTAATCCCTAGCTAGGTCCCTCTTTCCTCATCCCAACACAGAAGCGATGCACGCGCCATGCAACCCTCTCCTCTCGATATATCTTGCTACTCCATCATATCGATACTCTCCTCACTCGTCGGCCTATGGCCTCTCCGCTAGATCCTTCGCCCCTTCCCAAACACGCATTACAACACTCGTTCCTACCGCTTGTGCATACTCCCCTCTACCATCCTCTTCTTTCATTTCTCCCCTGGCCTTATACTGAGCTAGCTAGCTCTCTCACCCCGCCCCGGTTCCCATGGCTCACATGGGGCTGCCAAGGAGGGTGGGTGCATGTGGCTTCGTTCATGGATTTGCCTCTTTTCCTTTGCTTTCCCATCTTCAACACCGGTTTTCTTCGATCGATCTTTCTTTCTAGCGGCGTATGTACATGGTCTCGCATTGCATTTTCTTTCATTGCATTGATCTCTTCTAAGGAGGGTGTGATTACGTTTCATGTCTTTGCATGTCCTTTTGACCCTAGCTAGTCAGCTCGGTCCATTCTTGTACCATGTACTTCTCTCTCCATTGCATATCTTGTTTGCGATTTCATTTTTATAGCTAGTGCTCCTCTCCATTTCTTAATTTTTTAAGATTGACATCGCGTCCTTTCTTTGTTTTTAGTTTGTGAGGTGTTTGCCCACAAGTCAACCAAGGCTGGGATGTGATTCACCCTCTAATGCTTGTCATGGCTATTTCTTTACTTGTTTTAGGCTGGGGATAAACTTCTTACATTCACATCCCGATGCCAAGGAGTTGAATAGGGATATCAATGAGGGTGACTACAACCAGTGGGTCACCTTCAACGCCATCGTTTTCATGTGTACCATGTTTAGCTTTGTGTCATACATTGTGGTGCATATAAGTTTATTGATGTGTATGCTTATTGTAGGTCTAAGATGCGCCCCGAGGCTACTCCCTCCTTATAGTTAGTTTGGTCCAATCTTCTTTGTGGGTTGGATTTACCTACTTCTACACCTATGCTAGTCTATCTAGGTAATGCAATATTTCTTCTCTAATCTTTTGCTTTCTAATTATTTTTCTAAGATGATGTTGCTTGTTACTTATAATTTGTGTTGTTTTTTCATTAGGTATGGCACACACAGGACATGACCGACACCATGGGAGAGAGCTTTTCATTGATATCATCAAACATCTTACATTTGCCCCCTCTCGTAATATTGATTTTTAATCATTTTTTATCTGACACATATAGCTTGCCATCTTGTTTTAGGTCCCTCCTACTGTTAACATCATGAAGAATATTGACCCACCAACACACAAAGCACACCAAAAGTAGGATAATCCTGACCAATTGAAAATAAGTGAGAGAATAGAGAGAGAAAGAGGGGATAGAGCTCAAATGTAAAGAAGGGACACACTACAATCTTGAACAAGTGGAAATGAGTAGGAGGATAAAGAGAGAAAGGGGGTAGGATAGAGCTCAATTGTAGAGAGCTTTAATAACACTACAATCTTGAACAAGTGGAAATGAGTGGGAGGAGAGGTCCCTTGTAATCGATGTCGTTGAGGCACTTATATAGGCAATGTCTATTTACATGTGATCTCTTGGTGGGTTGGATTTTACATGGCACTACTCTAGCTACTGGTGGGCTTCTTCTAGGGGGAGACTTGGCCCATACACCTTGATCATGGACTCCCCCAACATTGCTTGTGGCAAACACTTCAATAAGAGGGGCTTCACCAATACTTTCATGACTACAAACGACTTTACACTCGCTTAACACTTCCACGCGAGGGCCTTACCATCATCTTTTTAGACTGAAATGACTAACCTTCGACACCAAAACTAGAGGGGCTTTTGGCATCTATGCGCCAACACTAATAACATATCTTCATAATATATTCAATGGCTACAACAACTTGCCTTAGTCAAAAAGTTTGGCCTAAGGGGCTTCATTGATTTCTTCAACATTTACACCAACAATGCCATTTGTCAACACCTTCAAGCATGATAGCCTTTCACCCATGTCTTCAAAGATTCACAAATGACTCGCTTCTACCAACACTTTGCATAAATTTAGCAACAAAAGATATATCAAGGGAGGTTTATAAACCCACTAAATATCTATCAATCTCTTTTCGCTTGCCTTTTGTGTTGTTCGCCAAGAGTTTGCCGTGATTTCTCATTCTCTAATGAAATGACATTACGCCACTAGCCTATGTGTCTTTTTAATATTTCACAAATTAAGAGACATCAAAACTTGCATGGTTGGGTGTTGGGACCAAACTTGTCTCGAGAAAACAAATGTCCTTAAACAAACACAGGCAAGCATCAGAGGCACGATGCCACAACGAGAGGGTGGCTTTAATGCAAACTAGACACCGTAGTACCCGCTAGAGACCGGCGTGATACTAGTACCCGCGAGTCGGAGCCAAGAATCTCTCTCTATGTCTAGGGCCGGCAATCGCCATTGACACCGCAACGTAGTACTAGTAGCACCTCGTGAGAAGTGGCGTGCTCATCCAACTCCAAGATCATCATGCAAATGACTAACCTTGACACCAACAAAGGATTAGCTTAAATGTTCGCTCGGGCTGGCAGAGATGTTGTGCGGTGCATGATATTGATGATGCTCTCTACTCTACATTAAGTACCTGTGGGGTCCACCACTGGGGACACATCCCGGCCGTCAGCAGCGGTGTGTTGCCATTAGCCTTGCTCTTACTATGCTTGCTTGCACCATAGCTTGCAACTTTTGGTATACAAGGCCATCGACGCTAGAAGAAGCTACTTTGTAGCCTATAGAGCTACCACTACTCATGACATGGTGGATTGTTGTTGAGCGAGAAGTTAAAGCAGTTCACCGCGGATGTTGCATTGTAGAAGGCCTCAAAGTCCCTCTAGAGGTCGCCGCCTCCACACTCTAGCTAGGACAATTCCACCAATTGGTGATGACTAATTACAACCCTCTAGAGGCGCCTCCATTCTCGAGGTAGCAGTTGTTGATGTTAGTTTGATGCTAAACTTTAAAATGCATAGAAATGATCACGTAACATTGAACTAAGGTTTAACCCGACAATTTACACAAGTTTTGGTGATTATATGTATTTGCTAGGATTAAACAAGAAAAGGACAAGGTGAAAGGTCCCTTGTGGTTTTGGTAATTGAGTGACAACATTAGGTGGACTAATAATATGTGATTGAGATAATACACGTGAGATTAGTTCACATGTGTTGATGCAATGAATGAGCTTATTCATATAAGACATGACAAGGAGTCATGTGACCAAGATGGTGAAGCTCAAGATGAGGCTCGGTTTGAAGGACCGGTTGTAAGTATGAAGGGCAAGCCGAGGCTTTGAAGTCATGGACCGCGAGGAAATGAAGCTTGAGCAAGACTTGGCACCACGGACCAATTTCCTTAACGTGAAAAGCAAGTGAGGTCAAGGTCGATGGACCAAGAGGGTCATGTGATGAATATGAAGTGGATCATATCATTCTTGATCGTGTTGATGCATGTGTAGCATTAGCACTTGGAGGGAGATGGAGCTGAATGGAAATGTGTAAAGCGTGCTGTATAACCTAGGGCTTTTCATTTCACCGATCATGGGAGCTTAGAGAAGTTTATGGCCGTTTAGGTACCCAAAACCCATCTCAACCTTGAAAACACCATCGCTTCACAAATGTGCCAACACCACCAAGTATACATCGGCCATGTGCTTATGGGTGTGTTAGCATTTTTCATCAATTTTGAAGGTTCATTAGCTCTCTAGGTTAGGAATGCATGCAAATGATTGTTGAACCTAGAGGCACATGAGGATCGATGTTTACGACGTTTTCCCTCTTTATAGTCCCAATTATCGATCCTAAACCACTCACACCCTCTATGGTGTCTTGAGTGTGAAATCAAAATGGACCTATAAATATACCTTCGCTTTTGAGCTCATTTTGATCACCTCGATCGTAATTCCACGCTAAGAAAGCACTTGATCATCATTTGGATCACCTTAATCCATCCATCATGACCACCATGCTTCACCCCTTGGCTTGATCAATCTCCAATCTAATTCACACACTTAGCATAGAGAGATTAGTCCTAGGATGTCATCAATTAGACAAAATCAAACTAGAAATCTTCACTTTCGTTAATTTTTGTAGCCTACGTTGTTGGATAGGACTAGCATGGCCTTTTGCCGAGGATCACACTCTTTTGTTAGTTTCTTTCCTTATGAATAATGTCCCCATAGGAACAATATCAACATAACTTGCAAGAGTAAGAACTAGACAACCATAGTCATCTCCCCTTACCTCTGTATCCCTCGGTCCTTGATTAGATGCTTAGGGACCTAGAAACAACCTCGACCACTCTTTCACAATTCTCCATGTGGATTTGATATTTAAAACCCTCTCACGGTGAAGTGCTACATTGGTATCAGGTGATTTTATGGATTATTTCTCTTTGATCATTTTTGTGGGCATAACAAATACCAACAAGCATTTCTAGTGCCATTGTCGGGGAGAACGCTTGTTGAGAGAACTTTTGTGCATAGCTAGATGTTATAAGTATAATCTTATCTTTTCAATTTAATTTATCTTTATCTTTTTTATCTTTTATGTTTTGACTATCCCTATGGATAACACCCCTCTTTGCAAAATATATGGCACCCACGAGCTCAATTGTAGGCCTAAGTCATGATCTAAACCAATCCTATCTCAAGCCTATGATCGCACTCCACAAAGTGAATAGAGATGGTCCATAATCATACTTTTTCGGGAGCAATAGACAAAAAAAAACCCTTCTCTTCATCTACAAAACATTCGGAGAAGACATGTGGACCTCCATATAGAGGGCATGTCAGAACAAGACCATCTGGCCGGAAGTTATTCCATTCTATTTGAAAGGAAAAGCTTGCCAGATTGGTATGACCGAAAACAAAGAGAAGAAGAAAGGTGGTTGTGGAACATTACTTTTTGACTTTTTGTGCAGACTTTTACCCCTTTGTGCAAAGTAGTTGACTTCAAAAGAATCTAATCCTATCCTTTAAACAAAAAGGATAATGGGAAAATTTTGATCTTCTTTCCAAATCTAGACCTAATCTAACCATTCAAGACACAATCTTACTTCAACATTTTTATGTAGGTCTTAATAGAAAATCTAGAAAAATATTTGAACACCTTTGCTAATGGATCTTTTCCACACCTTAAGGCTAAAAAGAAGTTAGGGCACTTCTATATAGAATCCTAGCTAACAAATTAGAAGAACCACTTGAAGAGAATCTTTTTAGAAGAAGAAGAAGAAGAAGAAGAATTAGCTCAAACCGATTTCATACCATATTCCTTACAACCATCACAAACGAGGAAACCTCGATTTCAGATTTTTATGCTCGATTCGAGGATGATTGCTTTTCTAAATATGGAAACACCTCAAAAATATCACTAAGTAAAGAAGCCTAAGAAATTAAAATCATTACATCAAGAACCATTAGACCAATCTCGATGAAGCTTTTCCTTAAAAAGGACTACAAAAAGAGCTTGTCTCTATCATAAGTAGCAGTGGTTAGAAGACATAGAAGGACAAATAGGGAATCTAAATATTCGCTTAGGGCAAAAGGATTTAAACTACCCCTTGTCCATCACTCATTCAACAAATGATATGGCCAAACCAAGTCTAGAACCAGACCCTATGGAATAGGTTAAAGAAGCATCTCTAGAACATTTCTTAGAACCTAATTATGAAGAAGATGCAAGTATTTTTATCGAGGAAGAAGACAAAAATCCCTGAATCGAACCCCTAGACCTCTCCATGAGAGCTTAAACCATTACCTCCTAGTCTTAGATATGCTTTTCTAAACAATGATCTAGAGTCTCCTCGTGATCATGTAAGTGATGTAAACTCACTCAAGATGAGACTCTTAGAGCTGATAATTGTCTCTTTGAACATCGGCCCAACTTTTGGATACACTCACTACAAGACCTAAAAGCATCAGCGCCTCTCTACACCCATCATATTCCAACAGTACAGCGATATTCTACCATTCCAGAGAACCCCCAACATAGACCTCGACGAATGCGATGATGGGAGGTAGTTAAGAAGGAAGTTTTAAAGGATTGCATACACCTAATCGAGATGATATATGTCTTGTGCCTTGTAGTGAGTGAGTAAGCCTTGTGCAAGTTGTGCCAGGGGAGGCATGATAGTTGTTAAAAATGATATGAGGTTAATTCCATCAAGCCGAACCGCCAGATGGTGGACGCGTGCACAAATTATAGTAGACTTAACAAAGCAACGAGGAAAAATCATTTTTAGGTGGGACGACGTAGTGTCTTGTCGTCGCGAGGACCATAGCGCCACGCCATCGTGGGACCGTAGTGCCACATCGATAGCGCCACATCGCCATGTTGCCGAGCTGGGACCCGCTGGTGGGACCGCATCGCCACATTGCTAGGCGGGACCCACGAGTGGGGACCTCATCGCGCCATGTTGTCGAGCTAGACCCGCTGGTGGGGCGCAGACGCCCACGTCATCACATGTGCGACCATAGTGTCAAATTGTATCCGCGGGCCAATATGTTTTCATCATTTTGGTGGGGAAAGCGAGCCACAATGCCCGCGGACGCAGTACTCAAATAACATCGGTGACAAGCGTTTCACTCACTGAGATGCAACTCACCGACTAATACAATCTATGACTATGCAAGTTTGTTGTTCTATGACACTCCTTTCGAAGCTCGTCACTACTCTTCGCCAAAACTCCATCACTTCTGTGAATTATGACGGCCAATGAAATGCTCGCCATAGAAAGCTATCGTCAACGTAGCTGATGAAAGTAAAAGCGCGCCATGAGCAAAATATCGCTGATGATCACAATCCCATGCGGTGTACATCGTTGCCCCTTCATTGATGAGATGTTAGAGCAGGCCCGACAAATCACTCTTTCTTTGTTTTCTTGATAGATATTCGCATTACCAAATCCCTCGATCATATCCAAATGATCAAAAAGCAAAAATCACTTTTACTGTGTCCATATGGAACATATGCTTATAGAGGAGAATGTCCTTTTGGATTATGTAATGCTCTTGCTTTTCAAAGATGCATGGTGTCTATATTTCTATGATTGAAGAGATTATGGAAGCTTTTTATGAATGTGACTTTTCTCGTGATGTGGAAAAACATTTGATGATTGTCTAGAAAACTTAGAGCGTTAGGTCTTTGCAAAGATGTAAAAGAAAAACATTTAGTCATTTATTGAGGAGATATCATTTTATGGTTAGAGAAGAAATAGTGTTGGGACACTTAGTGTCCTAAAAGAAAGAACTGAGGTAGATAAAGCTAAAACTAAAGTAATACCCGAACAAAATACCTCCACCCATAAAATGTTAAAACTCTAAGAAGCTTTCTTAGCCATGTTGGTTTTACTCGGAGATTTCTAAAACATTTTTCATACATTGCTAAGATCACTTACTAGTTTGCTAGCAGGATGTCTCTAGAGAGTTCGATGATGCATGTCTTAAATATAATTACTTTTTCTACCTGAGTTCCAGCTATATCTTATATGCTGTTAATATAACTATACCTAGTGCGATGGTGATTGAATTCAACTATATCTGTTAATATAATTATAACGGCGGTACTCTCAATTTCAATATAAATTCAGTAAAAATCAGAATCCTTCATGTGAAATGTTACGACCGGCTGCGCACGCGTGGTACAAACATTGCTTAATTGTATCTCATATGCTAACACACAAAGTACCTCATTGTTTTGCGCTGCAATCTTTGGCTCAAAAGGAAGCTTTTCTATCTTTAGGGAGCTCTGTCAGAAGTTGGCTTTTTATACTGACTTTTATATATATTTTAGCGTCTCAACGCCCCCAAAAAGCCAGAAAAGCTCATCTCTACATGTGGTTTTTAGTTTATTTCCTCAAAAGCTAGCCAGCTTTCTAACTTTTCAGCTTTTCAGGCTCAACTGTCGAGTTGATTGTTTCAAACTCACGCTACCGCGGCTCAACAAAAGCTCGGGAAACAGACGCCTTGCTACTGCGTGAGCTTGATCGACCCGCAAGTGCGTCAGCTATCCTCGAAAGTGGTATTTTAAGTAGAGGTAAATGACCTGGCCACTGCGCTAAGTCAGCAGTGCGTCGTCGATTCAGATACGGGCAGCAAAACCGGTCGACCAGGAAACCTCGTACTTCACCCCAGGCGTTCAGCGCAGCTTTGCATGGCTGCATGGCACTGTTGCGCGTGATTTGCTTTCTGATGGCTGGATTTGCTTCATGAGTATCCACTGGTGTTTTGTTTTCCCTTCTCTAATTTACTCTACGTCTGAATCTTGTAAAAATCATAACTCTTCTCGACACGCATACATCGGTTAAGATAGCGATGTCATAGCATTATAGCTCTCGAAGCGAGATCTATAACTTTTTAGTTTTGAATTTTCATTTGATGACGCTAAGGTGCTCAAAATTATATAAAAATTACAGCACCATAATAATCGCAGTACTTTCTGACTCGTCGCATGGCTGCGACATTAGCTCTGGAGTCTTTAAAACCTCCTAGGTGACGAGCAGCCCTGCGCTTTGTTCTCTGCTACCGAGCACGTGCACTTGCTACGCGTACCAGAAAACAATATATGTAAAACTAATTTCTACTGCGGCAGCGAGTTATGACGTGATTGTCATTATGGTGCTGCATTTTTATATAATCGGAGCACCTTTTAGCGCTCATCAAATGAAAAATTCAAAACTAAAAAGTTATAGATCTCGGCCGTAGGGCTATAATATATATACTCATCATCTTCATCCGATGTCGTGACATCGAAGAGCTAGGATCGAAGATCTCAGCCAAATATACTAGAGAAGTGGAACAAAACCGCGTTACTGTAGCAAATCCGAGATACTGTAGCTAAATCACGTCTGCAGCAGTGCTATGCAGCCATGCATGCGATCTGGCCCTCGCGCACGGTGCGGTAAAATGCTCGGCGTACTTGGAGATTTTGATTTGCCAGCGTTTCTCGTGACCTATTCTCGACGCGTACCACAAGCAAAGCTTCTCGTACAAAAGGTCATTACCTCTTTTAAGATGTTATTATTCATCGAGAGCTAGCAGTTTGACTGATCACATCAATTCCAATGATTGAGATATAGTTCTGTAGCTTAAGAAAATGATTTTGAAAAATTGGACTCAAAAAGAATTATTAACTAATGATGATATATACTATGGAATAACTATAGCTAGAGACTAAAATGGCTTGCTAATCAAGACTTGCTTAAAATGGTAATGTGGTAGTTTAAGAATGCCAATTAAAATGTACTATCTGTTTCCAAAAGTAAATGTAAATGTTCGACTCAATCATTTGGCAAATAGAATTTTCTTTTGTTACACTGAAAATTTTATCTGCAAGCTCTCTAGTGGTTATTGACAGAGTGGGCCCATTCCTTTGCTCGCACAAAAGAATGACCCACTGCTCAGTGACTTGTGGTAAGTAGTTATACGTATATGATTTTTCACGCCTTCAAATCTCATGAGATTTCTCTTTTCTTCCATTTGTACCTAAATCTCCTTCTATACTAAGGGGGTAAGGGGTGGGTGCCTTCTCACCAAAAATACACAAGAAAAACATTCCTTATCTTGTGCTCACATATTGGCCCTGTTGTAGTAGCTGAGTTTCCTGGTGTTGTCCATTTCCACCATGATGCCACCGAGGAGGGATAGGAGGTCAGGAGTGAGATTCATTGAGAATAGTAGGGACCGGAGCCTCACGTTCTTCAAAAGGAGGCGCTCTGGGCTTTTCAAGTTGGCATCTGATCTCTCCCACCCTCACCGGCGCAAGGGTTGCGGTGGTGTTGGAGATCGGAACATGGCAAGTTTTTCCTCTTTCGGCACCCCGGAGGCTAGCCCCATAATTGATGCTTTCCTATTAGAGTGCACCAACGTGATCTTGATACACCAGTGGAAGCGAGAGAGAGGCTGCATCACCAACTTGCAGAGTGAGGTGTTCCAGCTGGAGAAAAGACAAGACCATGGAGAAGATAGGGAGGAGGATGAAGGAGGCATGGAGCGAGGCTACAACGAGAGAAGATCCAGGAGGCCCTCGTCGTGCTGGGTGGCCAGAAAGCATGTTTTATGGTAACATAGAGGATCTTGATGCCCCTGGAGCTCTTTTGATATGTTCCGTGAGCTCTCACGAGTGCAGCAAGAGACCGATGATAGCCTGTCTACCTTTGCTCCATGAGGAGAAAGTAGAAGACTGATGGTCGTCTTAGAGAGTCCATCACTGCTGCAACCCAGTTGGTGGCGTTCCATGGCGGCTCCACAAGTTGTGACACCACCAAAGTATCCTCTCATCCATGGGCTCCCTTCCAAGCTTGTTTTCCAGCAAACTATCCATGGTCGTCGTCCACATCTGCATCTGTGCTAGCAGGTCAGGCTCCTCCCTCAAGCTCCCAATCCATCCGTTGCAACGTCGCTACCCTTTGGCATCACATGCTCCCAAGCCACCCTCCACTGTGCAATCTCCATTCCCAAGCACCCAAGACGCCACCAGCACCTATGAGAGCCCACAGCCCTTACAGCAGCTATCACATCTCGTGGGATAGACATCAATGGTAAAAGCTCACACCGCCCATTCTCACTATCACCTATACTGTCTTCTTCATCGACACCCCAGCCATCATCGCTGCAAACGACTCCACCATCAGATGATTCATCTCCTCTATCCTTGTCACCGCCACAAAATTTCATCCCCGCCGCACCTTCCTTTCAATGCCCAGAATTACAGCCCTGTGCAGCCACCTCAACACTATGCAAATGTTGGCTCAACTTGGATCCATTCTCACCAACTGTTCTATAGCAACTTATCATCACCTGAACTAAATGTTGAGTTGGGAAACACCGATAAGATGAGTGGAGGCACCCAAGTTGGCGGTGGACACAATGAGAGATCTGGGTGGTCTAGCCTCTCAACAAAGTGACGCGGCTTCGACAGGGTGATGCCCCAAGTCCTTTTATGCAGGAGAAGGCTCTCGCGGTGGTGAGTGGCGATGAGTGAGGCAATCTTGGTGGTGGTGGACTCAACTTTCCTTGCTACCAGTTCGTGCAGAATTTGTTGTTCCTGATTGGTTTGTTGATGTCGTTTTTAGTAATTTTAGGTCTATAGGCTATAGCTTCGTCATTAGGCAAGCAAGCTTTGAGGTCTATAGGTCGTCGTCCAGTCAAACTTCTCTTTATCCACGAGCACTGGTGCATGTGGCGGTTAGCAGTGAGGGCCAAACTCTTGAAGTTTGTTTCCATGAGTTTGATCCTTATATTACATCTATGCACGACTAGCTTTTGAGATCTTCCATGTTATTGATTAAATAAATGAATTGTTGGGTTGATGAATGTTTACAAAAGTCGTGGGATGATCTGATCTGACTGTGGGATTGATGGTCCCTCACGCAGAATTTTCTTCGATTCAAGGCACTAGTCGATGCTCAAATCAATGCGTCTGAGTCGGTCTAGCGAAAGAGGTCTCTGGCCTGTTAGTTATACTTGCTCCAGTAGCGCAGGTTCGACTCGTGGGAAGCGGAATTTAAAGCAGTGCATTATTATTAAAAATTAAGAAAAACCAAACTCACCTACTTACGGGTTTACTGTGTAATGGGGCCATTTATTCAGCCTGCCGGAATGCGTGGAATCTGGCGGTGGGGATGTTTTAATCACGAAGAGTTCTCGAAAAAATAGTAGGGGTTTCCCAGTGACTTCGGTAAAAAATCGTCAGAGTCCAGCCCGTATACGTTTGCAATGCAATCCAGTTCGACTGAAGCCGGGTAGTAAAAGGTAGATTAAGTCCCCATGTAGCCATATATCCCACCTCGATATAAAGATTTTTTTTTTGCTTCAAATTCGGTTCCCAAAATTCGTCGAAAACACAATCTACGCTAGATCACCTACAAAACCAAGATTTATCTCCGACCCGGGGTCGATTCCGATGGAGGCTGCAGAATCGGGGAGCCTGGAGGCCACGGGCACCGGCATATTGAGACGTCGCTGTTGCCGCTGAAGAAGGGCATCAAACTATAGTAGCGGTGCTGGCAGAATCTCCGCCGGCGACCCGTACTCATCTCCTTCAAGAAGGCGAAGAAACGGGTGGACGGCGACATCGTCGGTGCCGAGACCAAGGACACGGCGGAGCCTTCTTAGGCTCCAGTTCCCACACTCAGCGACGCCCCGTGCCAGCTGCAGGTTCGCCGGAGCCCGCGGCGAGGCAAGGCCTTGTTGTCAGTCCGACGAGCGAAGTGATGGTTGAGCAGGGCAAATGGCTAGCCAGGACGAGCCGCAGCAGCCTTCAGCGACGCCGCCGCAGCCGCCGGTGAAAAGCTGATGCACGACGGGATCGCTGCATCCCCAGCAGTTACGCGACGACGCGCACCGTCGCCATCCCGCCGCCACCGCCGCCGTGCCGCCGTCGCACGGCCGCTCCTCCGTCCTGAGCGCGGCGCTGGGCGTCGCCTGGGAAGCTAAGGCGCGACGCGGCCGTGGCTGGTGCTCAGCAAGACGCTCAGAGAAGAGCGACGTGGACGGAGCAAGAACCGTCTGCTGGTGTCGTGCAAGCGCGGGGGAGCGGGACGAAGGACTGCCCCATCACGCGGTGCTTCTCGCCGGCCGAGCTGGACCGCGTGCACAACAAGCTCGCCGGGCTCATCGTCACGGCGTTCGACCGGACGACGGCTCCCCGTACGACCTCACCTGCAAGTTCCTCCAAGTCCAACGGCTACCGCTTCATCAACGAGTGGAAGAAGTTCGTCGCCCAGGAACGGCATGAACCTCGACGACCAGAGGGACAAGAGATGGAATCGCGACGTCGAGGTGGAGCTGTAGGCGTTCGGTCGCGCCGGCTGCCGTTCCAGCCCCAGCTCGACGCCGTCGACACGAAGATGGTCACGAGAAGAAATTTAAAGACGAGGACGGCAACGAGGTTACCGGTCGTCCAGCGGATATCCCACCACTTGGACGCGGACGGCGCGCTCGGCGCTTCTCCTGCTGCACCACGAGAACATGATGCCGCGCGTCGTCCAAGAGCGAGGAGGGACGACGACGACGACTGGAAGCAGGGGCCATCGTTGTCGTTGCCGTCGACGGTGCTCGCAAGGGCAAAGCAACGAAGTGGCAAGCGGGCGCGTCGGCGTCGGCGTCACGGGCACCGGTTGCGGAGCGGGGAGGGGCGAAGGCTGTCGGAGGCTGCTGCTGTTTTGTGCTGCGCTCGGACTGCTAAAACTACGGCAGTCCATTTCGAAGCAGTGGCAAGAACACGTCGACCGTGGAGGGACATGGCGGCGCTAAATCGTCTGCAGACGTGGAGGAAAGAGAAGATTGATAAAAAAAAAGCCCGGGAACGAACAGCTAGGCGCGAGTAGTCAGGTGTTGATTCGTTGGGGAGGCAACGTGCAACTTGGGGGAGCGGTGGCAGGGGAAAACGTCGACCGAGGACATGACGCAACCGAAGGTTTGATTGATGGCGTCCCCGTTGTAAAGAGCGAATGGGTACAATTATGTGTGTCTAATACTAAATATTAGAATTTCTTTTCAATTTCCTCCCACACTCTTAAAGGTTCCTTACAAAGCCAATATTCATTCACTCCATTCTCCATTCACAAATTATTATGTTTCTTCCTCATCTTTGTGATAATAACATGTAAAACAGCTATCAAGATAGCTTACCAGAAAGCAACGAGGCTATAAAGCCCTCAGGTAGATGGTTACTGCCATGTAAACTCAGATGAGGGGAAAACACAGCGATTTCTGATTTATTATTATTCACCTCAAGCAGTGGAACAACGAATAGACTTTAAAAAACAGACTCTTTGACCCCTTAGTCCTTGTTTGGCTCCTGTAATTCGATTTGTGGCTCCTCAATTCTACGTGTAAGAAAGATGTATACTTGGAAAAATTACATCAATGTTCAATCAACATGGAAGCTATTCCACATGGAAAATTGTGTGTATTCCTGACTAGTACAAGCATATATAGATGTAAATAACACTATACAGTTATAGTGAAGAAATAGAGTTTCAACAAAACAGCGAGAGCCCCATGCAACAAGAATATCCCTGCAACGATCGGAACCATCGCTCTCAAATTTACAGTAATGCAGCCGATTTACAGCAACGAAGGTAGCAGACATGAAACCAGCAACACCAGCAATCACCCATCTGAATATTTCTATTGGCACAAAATGGGTAAACTGTCACACAAAGGAGAAAGAACTCAGTCAACTTTAATGCTAAAGCAATGTAGATTGACAAATACTAATCATTTGAACATGTAATACACTAGTATTTAGTCAACAGAGAATCAGTAAATGACAGATATAGCTTACATGTAAGTAAAAATAGTAGACAGTTCTTTATTTTTCCACTTTTGACAATTGATCCATAGAAGTATTTGCCATATGAAACCAGTATCACTAGATTCATAAATGAATCCTACTAACATATTGCACAACTATATGGCTTGCAAAACCATGTAATTTACAATAGTAGTAAAAGGGTACCTAGCAAACAAATTATATTGGTAAATGGTGGAAGGAATGACCTTTGGAATTGATTGGTTTACGTTTCATATAAAATCAGTGCAAATTCTTTAAACTAAAACTTGCTGATAGAAAAGGCCAAATCTCAAGAACATTTTAACAATAGGACAAATAGTTAACAACACAATTGTAAATTGTAAACTAAAAAATAATTGTAATCCTAAATATATGTGCATCTTAGTAAGAACCATACCGATGCTGGAATGAAGATGAACAGAGAATATCCATATAGGCACCATAGTTGCACCAGACCAGCAGGAGCTGAGAAGTACTTGAATAACATATAAAAAGAAGAGGAACAAGCGTCACGTAGCCATAGAATAAGCCAGCAGACCAGGTAACCAAGTTGATATCATAGTTCCATTCCTTCTTGTGCCATTTGTGGGATAGGTAGGTGACAAAAGTGGCAATAGGCGCAGCAACAAAAATGAGGGTGGTGCATGTCCAAAAAATGGCCCATACCTACAGAAAACAGATTGAAACAGAAGGCATAAAGGATCAGTAGCAAAGTTACAATGAACTAATCATTCAGACAAATACAAAATCTTACAGGTGACTATTCAGTTCTCTGTACTATAATCACATTGTTAGTTACAAAGCTATTAAACTATCATTCATATGACCTAAATTGAAATGGTTTATTTTATAGTCAGATTGTTCTTTTTCAAAACGTTCAATGCAACTTCATAGGCATATTCTACTTTGATGTAGATCCGCTACAGGCAACCATATACACAACAAAAGAGAAACAACAATTTGATTGCAAATGAACATAACTCCTTCAGAAGGATATCATAAATTTATATTTCAACTCAATAGCAAATGTAAATACCAAAAGCTAGTTCCCGCTTGCTATTTGCTGAGTAAACTCAACAGAAACCCCAAAGAAAGGGCTCTGCCATTGCAGCCATCTTAAAACAAACTCAAAGGATCATGTCAGCAATCCTCAATGCTATGCTAGACAATAATAGCTGTTCTAGGATCAGTTCAGCAAAAAAACCAACAGATCCCGCTAAAAAAAAAACTAAACATTTGTAACCCAGCTATAAGTGTGCAGAACTAGAGATGTGAATGCAAAATACTACATAACCAACACCTTCAGCCAAAGCGCAAACACACCCACATTCAACACCAAAAGGGCAATTTATTTAATATGAATAATGATAGGCAGCATATATATTAACAAAACTCACAATGACCTATCGTGTCTGCCACCTAAGGAACATGTTTCAGCATTGCAGCAAAAAATTGAGCTATACTATGTTCTCTGAGAGGAACTGATTGAAAGGCATACAGGTCAGGGTTCTCGGAGGTCTTCTCAGTAAACGTGCCGCGGAAGGGGAAGACGGACTCCCAGATCCCCTCTCGACAACGTCGGAGGTGTCAACGTCGAAGTAGGGCTTGTACGCCGCAGAAGATGCGGAACCAGCCACCCTGCGCGGCATCATCGGACCCGGCGCTGCCGCCTCTGCCACCGCTTCCGGCTTCCCCGCCCTTAGACGACGAGAAGGTGTCTGCGCAACAACGGCCAGGTCAGTGAAGTAAGATCGAAGAGAAACGTGAAGAACACGGGGAGCTGAGGCCGCGAGATCTGACCGTCGGCGTCGGTGGGCGGGCGAGGCGGTAGGCGCCAGCGATCTTGCCCCCCTGGCCTCGGACGGCGGGAAGGTCTGGAGGTTGGAGTCGGCGAACCTGATGGCCGGCGGATCTGCGCCCGTGGCAGCCTGCGTGGTGCGGCGAGAGAGAGAGAGATAGTGAGGCCGGCTGTGTACTGGCCGCGCGAGAGGAGAGGAAGGAGACTGGCAGGAAGGAGGGCGGGAGCATACCGGGACGGATCCGGAGGCCTTGGGGTCGTCGAGCGCGGAGTACCCACCGCCGGACATCATCTTCGCCGGCCACGGCAGACGGCGGTGGCAGCTGTCCCGAGGCCGGCCGCGTGAAGGAGGGGAGGGGAGAGCGGGTGGTTTTGCGGGATCTGGACTGCGGCTTCCCGCTTCCTCGTTGGAATTGGATTGTACCCAACCGGGCCCACTGGCGCGCTGTGTTTACGTGAACCGTGTCGGCGCGGGCGGTTCCTTACGGGGAGATGAAAGTGGTCAGTGCTTTCGCCGTCGTGTTGCTCAAGCAGAAATTAGATCGACATGATCACTCACCCCCTTTCGTTTCTTTCGTGAAAGCCATGTGTTTTTTTTTTTTCGAATAAAAATCATACATACGTGCACCGTCTAATTTCTTTGAACACTATTTGCCCTGGCACTATGAAAAATCAGGTATATATTCACATTGCGCCAGTGCTTACCAGCTTGCTGATTAAGAGATATAAAAACGGTTTACGTGGTAGTAGTAGCACAAACCCTTCATGTATTAGAGATCCTTATCGAATTCAATCTTGAAGTTTGATGTACCACAAAAATAAAAAGTTTTTTTCTATGGCTTAATCGTAGTAAACCATGGTTTGGCAAACGAGGGCACAAATAAATGGAAGCACACTTTGAAAAAAAGGCGCGCTGATAATATGAATTATATGGGTTGTAGGTCAAACTGAATTCCATGCCTCCGTGATGTGTGACCATGCAAGAGACCACCGCTATGTTATGAGGAAGTTAAGGCATTACCAAGTGAGGGTACGCTAACTTATAACGGAGGGAATGGTTAGTCCTTCTTCTAAGTCATATTCCCAACCAAATGGTGAAGCGGCGGTTATAATGTTATGGAGGTTATGGTTTTTGAGAAATGAGAGGTTGTCCATGGGGCTAAACCAATACATGTGCGTATAGGTCATTTTTTTTTTTTATTAAATTATGTTGATTCTTTTGCAATTAGATCATGGCCTATCGATATTGAGGGGAGTTGGAAAAAAAAAAAAACTTATCTGGGATTATGAACAAAAGCGAGGGAGGAATATGAGAAAAGAAAAGCTAAGGCGATTATCGAAAGATGGAGCTTCGATCAGGATAGGTGAAAGTTAATGTCGATGGAGCCTTTAACCAAGAATCTAGAAGCGTAGGCATTGGGATTACGATCTGGGATAGTACAGGTGCAACTATAATTTGTAAATGGAAGGCCATCTTTTGATGGGATAAATGCAGAGGAGGTTTTTTTTTTTTTTTTTTTTGGACAACAAATGCAGAGGAGGTTGAAGCTATTGCTTGTTTAGAATGGAGGTGACTAGCTTTGGAATTGACAAGAGGTAAAAAACTATTATCAATCTGATTGTTCTTGGTCATTCAAGTTGTTTGTATGCGTCAGGCTAGATAAATGCGCGAATTCTTTTCATTGTAGAATGGGGTGACTGCTTTGGAATTGACAAGAGGTAAAAAACTATTATCGAATCTGATTGCTCGCTGGTCATTCAAGTTGTTTGTCGTCCAGGCTAGATAAATCTTAATTAAACTTTTCATTTGTAAATGATATAAAAAGCATGTGTCTAGAATGTTAACAAAAGTTAGTTTCAGTTTGTGAAGAGCTCATACAGTTGGTTGCCAATGAGCGTCACAATTGTGTGGCATGCACAGATTCCCCAATGTGTGGAGTCGATTTGGGTGCGAAAAGAATGAAACATGTTTCGCAGTAATCAATATAGATATCTCCTTTTCTGAAAAAAGGTACACACCCTATGTTGCTCAGCTGAAAGCGAATGAGAAAAACATGAGCAAAAATACACCCTAGGTTACTATTAATTATTAGGTTACTAATAATATTAGGTTATTAATTATTAGGCTACTAATTAGTTTTTAAATAATTAAAGTATATAATATTAGTATAATTTTAAATTAGGTTACTATTTACATCTATGTTACTAATTAGGTTACTGATTAATATGATTTTTAAATTAAGTTAGTAACTAGAAAAAAGGTGACGTTGCCGCTAAACCCTTATTTATATTTGTTTTAGTGGCCATTTGGGATATAAAAAGAACTATCAGTTGTATGGCTGTTTAAAATTACTTTCGAAAAAATTTAGGAGATTATGATTTATTTTGTAATCAGGGACGCATTATATGTTTTCATTTGATAGCCGATTAGTTTTTGAACTAACTCGAATAGCACAGCTGTTCAAAAAATAATATGGAGCTAACTAATTTTTGTTTCTGTTGACTATGTGTGCTGTAGTGATGTATGGACGCATTATATGTTTTTCATTTTCTTTATTTTCAAATGTGTGTACTGATGTATGGTTTGGTTAATCTTGTAGTACTTATTAAGTAGAAATAATTCTACTCTTTTTTTGCTGAATGTATTTATACAGAATATAATGTATGCAACATTTGATTTTCCGCTTGTACCATGTAACTCTAGTTATTTTAATTTGAACAAAATTTAGTGTATTATTTTAATTTGAACCAAATTTAGTGTACTTTTTGTTTTTGGATTTAATTTTTTAGTCCAGCGTGTAGTTATACTCCTACTATTACAAAAACTATTGTCAGCATTTAGACCATAGTCTTCCGATCCTACGCGTGTTCCACTCGGATGCTGACCATGAAGCCAATTTCTGGAAAAACGTCCATGCCCCTCGCCGAGCCCAAACTTGTCAGCGCGTCAACTATTATCCTTCCCGTGCTCGCCGCCCACAGCCGACGCTCCTCGCCGTCGCCAGCTGGGTCTGCAATGGTGACCGAGCTGGTCACGTTGCTGCAGGCACCCTCAGTCGCGCCCCTGCGACCCTTTGTGCCGATGAAGCACGACGCAGATTGCCTTTGGCGACGCCGGGATGAGTCGACTAAGCCGCCGAGGCGCTGCAGCGGCGGCCAACTCGCCTGCGCCCTCCACCCTTTAGCGGCGTCCGCGCTGCAGCGGCACCGGCCGAGCCTCACGACCCCGCTGGAAGCGGAGCCACGATAGCAGCGCGCCGACCGCCCACCTCACCCCGCGGGCGTGCCGGTCGGGCGTCGGCGGGCGGCGGCACCTCCTCGCCCAGCCCACGGCGGCGGGCGACTCCGAGCCGATGTTCCCGCCTCAAGACGCGGCCTGGCGTCGGGTACAGCTATCCGAACGAGGCGTCGGGCGCAGACGCGCCACACCGCCGGCTACCTCCCGACAATGACCCCCCGACGACTACCGCGTAGGGGTACCCGCGTAGCTCGCCAGCGGGCACGCCGCGGCGCCGACGGTGACGGGCTATGGTGCGGTCCCGCATGGTGTCTCGGCCGGGCAGGCCAAAGCGCGGACGGGCGTGAGCATTTCGCGCAGCGGGTAGCGCGGCAGCCCCGCTGGACGAGACCTCCCACGGCTGAGGCCGCCAGACGTCGAAGTCCCCATGCGCGAGGTCAACACCGCCATATGCAGGATGCAAATAAGACAAACGCCGCAAGAACCACACGCTTCCGGGGCGCACCGAAAAGGGGCTCGAGTACTCATGAGACTTCTCAAGAGTCGTGGGCACCTGGCCTTGTAAATTTATCTCGTGGGACTGTTTCACAAGCCTTCAATCCCTCATTACTCCAGTAAAATCATGCAAAGACGTCAAATGCTTCCCGCTAGAGCTTGAGCTCTGGATTCGATAGTGGAAGATTATTCACGTTACTAATTATATCTATGCCTAATTAGGATTTTATATAATTAATATTATTTAAAATATATCACCAATTTATAAATAATTAAGATATAACTAATATGATTTTATAGTTGGCATTATTTATATTACTTACTAATTAAGTTTAGATGATTTTAGAGGGTACTTTGTTAATTGTGGATAGATAACAATGGTATTTGATTTTTAATATAAATGTTTAGGGACCATTGCATTTTTTTTGAGAATTACACTAGTACAACATAAACGCTCACAACATGCACGCATACTCGACGCTCACAACACGCACATACTCACCTCTATGAACACACGTACGCAAACCTTAACCTTACCCTATGAGCACCTCCAGGAAATCTTGGCGAGCACCCCTAAGATTCCGGAGATTCTCGAAGTCACCACAGCGCCTCGTCGCCGACGGGAACATCGCTACCACTTAATGCATAACACCGTAATCCCGGGAAAATCCCAAGAAAGGTCGCGGCACTGGGATTTGAACGCGGTGGGTAGCGTCCCCACCTGGGCGAATCCGCCATTAGACTTCACTTTGATTCTTTCAACATGTGCTCATTCAATGGGATGTATATATATGCATGACACGGTGTTTATTAATTATTTGTTAAATACCTTTGGGGCTCTTAAGTGGCACAACTTAACAAGCTCGTAGATTAAGTGGCACAATTTAACAAGTCCGTGAGCTTAAGTGACACGTTATACTCAATTTTAAGAGTTTGTGGACCTAAGCAACACAACTTAACAAGTGTTTTTGGTAGTTTTGATTTTGAGAGTTCATGGACGATTTTAACTGTTCATGAACCTAAGACTATCTCCAACCATTGAAACCCAAACACAAAATTTATTCTATCTATTGGGTCATACGGTAAAAATCACCATCCTAAAACTTCCTTTCTCCAACAACTGCGACCCAAAAACTCTAGAACTGTCGGCCGCACACGCCTGGTCGCACGCAAGTAGTGGGCCTAATCTTTGCATCTAGATCCCTACGCTTTTCAGAAACCAGGTAAGTCTAGATCTAAAAAGCTTCTCTCTAGCGATTTTGCACAAGGAACCCTAAGAGTGAAACAAAATTGCTTTCCCTCTTCTTCTTCTCGATGCAGAGTAGAGATGACGCGCTCGGGATCCCGACCGCCCGGGCAAGGGCCAGCTTGACGCGCTACCCGGGCGAGGGCCAGCTTTGACGCGCCACCGCGGGCTCACTGTCGCACCCCGCTGCGGCCCCTGACCGCGCTGCCGCAGGATCGCCTCGTGCGCCATCACGCTTGGCCGCGCCGCCGCGTGCTCACCTCGTCGCGCCGTGACGCCTCATGCGGGCCCACCACTGCCATCTCCAGGCAACTACTTTGCGAGGAGAGAGACGACTCAATTTTGCAGACGACTCAATTTTGCCTCGTTGCTCCACTGGTAGGCAAATTGCCGACTCCGTTTGACTGTACACAAGATAGCCTAAGTGGCACAACGCCACAAGTTTAAGAGCCACCAGTGTATTTAACTCAAAAACATTCTTTCATTTCATTCCTTCTTTTTTTTTTTTATGGCCTTGCTTTTTATGGTCTTTGTACCACGTATAAACACGCAGGATTTAAATCATACTGACTAACGAGTCATTGATACGTACTAGTAGTTGGCAGGGCCGTAACTGGAGTGGCAGCACATCAAAACTCTCCACGGCCAATCGAACAGGAGTAATGCTCAAAAACTGCACCCAAGTGATGTATCCCACTGATCATGCACAATTCTAAAGGCATGGTAAAAAAGGAGAAAACAGCTCTAAAAAAAGAGCAAAAATTGGTTCAGGATAAATGTAGAAATGGCAGTTAATCGTCCTGTAGACAGTAGACTATTCTTTCTCCTGAGGTATGTATTTAGTCACTAGCTACTTATGCAGGTGCCCTCTCGGCTTGATAAATAGCCGTCACTTTGTAAAAGCCAATTCGCAAGCAAGGGCAATGTGATCGCTTCCCCATTTCTGTGAAACAGACGTAAATGGCTGGGTTAGCATGCTTTAGTACAGCAACTGGTTGATTTGATCCATATGTCAGAGTTGCAAACATAAACGAACAAAAGAGAAATATGGATCTGCAGTACCTTGGTCGGGAACCCAATTGTTTGTTTCAAAATCTCTTTGGGAAATGTATCCAAGACTTGAACAGTATGCAGACCTTCCGAGGCCCTAAATTATAACATGATTGCAGAATTAGATTGCTGAATGCTCAGGTGTTACATTGCATTAGCTTTAGAAGGATAGTTGCTTACCATATGTAGTCTACTGTTCCCATGAATTTTCTGTTGTAGCTTGTCACTAGTGGTTCCTTGCTTGCATCTTTTGTTCCTTCAAAATCCTGTTTGAATAGTTACCAATAGGAACCATTTGCGTTCAGTGGGTAACTGAAATCCTATCTAGTTCTACAATAACATGAACTAAAAGGAAACTAGTACATGTTCTAATAAATTTAAAAAACAGCACAAACTAAATGATTGAAAGTAAAATGTTGAAAATGCAGACAAAATAAAAAGGAAAAAAAGATTGAACTTACCTCCACGTCAGTATATACACTCCTTAATTTCAGACTGTGTTCCATGAAAGTGCATTCATCCTTCCCAGTGGCAGTTTTTATTTCTTCTGGTGTCCACCTATACGGATCATAATAGTAATACCCTTCATTCAAAGTAACCTGCTGAGAAGATGGTGAACTATCTGAAGTTTCTGGAAGCTGATCTTCCTGTCCAAATAAGTGACCATTACCACCAGATAACTCTTCAAAGAAGGAAGGGTCAGAGTTCACATCGGTACAGTTAATTTCATCAGTTGCTGTATCATCCTCAAAAGCATGAGCATTGTTTTCAGGCTCATCTCTACAAGAGACTGAATGATTCTTTATCACTTCAGCAGAACATTGATCGACACATGCATCTGAAACAGCACCATTTGGTTGATGTACTGTTTCTTCTACTGCAGTACTACTTTCTACTTCTAGGTTCACATTACTCATCTGGTGAGTGGCATCAGTGACATTCTGAGAACCATTGAAATGAGATGACTCTGGTTCATTAGTTGTACAATTCTCTTCAACAGACAACATGGATTCAATGGGATTTTCCTTTTCATGAGGCTTATCTTCTGAGACAGTAAACAGTTGATCTGTAAGTTCTTCTGAAATCACATCGCCAGCCAAGTTGTCTGAAGAAACCAGCTGACTGCTAGCTATTATTTCACATGAACCTGACCTAAGGACCTCAGTACAAACTGTAGGTGGAGCAGATGGAGCATCTGCAATGTCAGGTCCTCCTTCAAGTTCAGTTTTGATCCCTCCAGGAGACCCTTCACTGGATTTGTCAGTGGGTTTACACTCTTCGTCAGCATCAAAAGCACAGGCACTCTTCACAGTATCTTCCAAACAGTTCAATAATTCTTGCTCATCGAACTTAGAAGAGCCAGTACAAGGTACATTTTTGCCACAACTGTAACTTGATTTGGAGTCAAAGAGAGACTCTGAAGAGGTATCAGTTAAAACAGGTTCTCTTCCAGCGGGGAAGAATTCTCCACCAACTTTGTTGTTTCAGTTTGTGGCTTACAATCATTTAGAAGAGTTATGTTTCCCTCTCTATTGTTGGTTGGATAAAAGGTGGATGGGATCTGTCACAAACAGAAAGCAACCAATGAATTGCACATCTATGCAACATTAGAAAAAGACAGGTTAGAAATATGTAGGAAGATATTGGCCTAAAAAGAAATACAAAACAATTTCAAGAAGCAGAAGATTCACGAGATATATTAGGGCCAGTATATAGCCCCTGTGAACTACTACCACCAGTTTGCTGTCCAGATATAGTATTTTTTGCAAGGCCAGACAAATTCAACTGCACAATTTGGAAGCTTACGTAAGTTTCAGTTCCATGAAATCAGTGACACTGATGGTTGAAGAGAGAAAATATTACCTTTTGCTCCCAAAATAAACTTGTACAGTGGACTCTGGATGATAAAGAAATGAGATAGACATTAAATGAATCGTTTTGTGTTAACCATTATCATGAAAGCATGACCAAAACAGTACATTACCACATAATCTTGAATAGATAAATAGAGATCCATACAACTTTACCTTTGGTGTAGAGTTGAAATCCCCACAAAAAGTATCACTGGAGCATTATTCCACATCTTAGATAGAGTGTAAGCTTTATCCAGAAGTGTCCTGACCTGTAGGACCATAAAATCAGAAATGCAATATCGAGGTGCTTAGTAAATGGTCAAGAATACAGAGCAAGGAGAAAAGACAATACAAAGAATATAGAAATGATGAAATGAAAGCATAAACCACCATGTGTCAAGGTATACATCATCTCTATTTTGTACTTAATACCATGTAAGTAGACTAGGGGAAGACACGTCCACCCTAGCATTTTAATAGTAGTAGAAGGTGAGAATCACACCCTGGTGGGCTGGGTGACATACACCCTCATTAGCCAACTCATTTCAGGGGAGATTCTCAGCATCTAAAAAATAATAAATAACAAATAATGTCGTTTTTGTTTAGCACAGATGATGTTCAACATGTTAAGTAATAATGTAATTTTTTAGTTTAGCATATAACAAAATGATTTTACTACTTGTTAGCATGCTGGACATATGCAGCAACTCCATTTCTTTTATGCTCAAATTGAGTAAATATATATACTGTTCTTGATTTTAATACAAACAGTAATAATCAGGTCAAGCAGCTAAGGCAGGTAACAATGAGCACGCTATGTATATGTTTCAATTAAAACAGGAAATCAAAGGAACAGAAAGAACCACATCGAACAGCAATGTACCTGACCAAGTTTGATGTCCCTCTCTTTGGATTATAAAGAACATGAATATTACATATAACAACTTGTTTAGCTTGTTGTGGATGGTTAGAGCTGTTAGACAAGGGGGAAAAAAAGAACAACATGGATAAATAGCATGGTAGTTTTTTCTAATAACAAAAAAGACTGACATATAGATATAATAACTATGCACAACTCAGGATCACCACGGATACACTCAGCAGGATAATTGCATCACAGCGATAATTGCAATCATATACGCCTTTACAGTAAGAATCAATCATTCTAGAGCATCAAAACTTCTTGAAGCTGTGAGCCAGATTGACTATGATAGTGTTGTACCTCCAAATAATATTAGGGATAACAGTTATCTAAAAGGAAACTGATTTCCAAGGGAGCAATTAAGGAAGAAAAATAATCCTCTATTCAGCTCCAGCATAAGCATAACCCTCATGTCATTCAATCTGTTGACAGCAATCATGTTGTATTGGGCCATTCAGATACCTCAATGTGCATTGTTGACTTTTTCATCCGTTCATTAGTTCAGAAAATGCTTCCGTGCAATCTTCAGAACAGAAACATAGAAGTAGCAGTAGACATGAAGCTCTCAACCTCATGAGGAAGGGCAAGGCTAGATCATTGATGATAGCACCAGTAATTGATGTTGGATTTATGATGGTGGGTATTAGGCTATTAGAAGCACTTGCATCAGTTTATACTATAATTCTTTTAGCCTAAGCGATTGGGTCGATGAGGATGTCCATATTTAACCCTTGGGCCGGGGAGTTAATTTAATCCTTTTTGTCTCTCAAGGAGTAAACAGTACCCTACATTTTCTTTAATAAGGATAAAAGCAGACTGTATTCTTTCTGAAGTCCTGAAATTGCAATTACCTTGTAGATAAACTAGTAGAGTCAGTTTGCACATTTTGAGGGACCACCGACTGAACAATACAACAAGAAAATAAATAGCAGATTTAGATGTCCTACAAGATTAGCAGCATATAAAAACCAAGACTTTAGTTCAGGGGCTGATAAAGTTGGCCCAATTTGAACAAACCTCTAAAACACATAGCTGCTTAACATTATCACGAAGTCCAAGCTTGTTGAACTCAATGTCCTCTTCATAGCGCAACTGGAACCTGATAAGACATGACCCAAGCTAAAGTTGGAATTTTCATATGCTCAACATGATGAAATCTGAAACAAACTTTGGATCACATCAAAATAAGAAATTTTGAACCAAATACCTTGTTGTTCTCCAAAAAAATAGCACATCCATCAGCTGCATTTCCAGTCCGTATCTGTCACTCATACAGCAAAATAAGATTGTCATACAGTCAAGAAGATTCAAAAAAAAGATGTTCCTCTTTTGTCAATGGAACCACTAATTAAATTTCAAAATCACATGTTTTACTCAATTAATTTGAATTATTATGTTAATGTAATTAAAAAGTAGCCAGTCTCTCTTAACAACATGTTGCTAAAAGTGTCATATAGAAGAGTTAAACAGCATTGAAAACATTACCTTCCATGTGCCGTTATATCCTCGGCTTGCCATTTCTTGTTCAAGGTCTGTAAATTTGTCAACCTCCTAAAAGCACAAAAGAAGGCATACAATGTAAACATTCATCAAAGGGGACTGACAGGAACTCTATAAACTTATGCTACTCCACCTCCATTTCCACATTTTGGCTTTCCTAGATACATAGTTTTTGCACTTAGATATGCATTATGTCTAGGTACATGCTAAAAGTAATGTATCTTAAAAAGCCAAAAAAGTCTTATAGTTTGGAATGGAGGGAGTACTAAACAGTAGCAGGCTCTGACTAAAATCAAAGAAATGTTTATCAAAAGGTTTCATCGACTATAAAGAACTGGCCCATTATATCCTGTTCATGACATCTAATTGCCAACATCATATGGACCCATAGTTGCAAAAAGTATGTTTGAGAATACAAGCAGCACGACCTGCTAAGATAAGTATGCTACAGCACTCTTCTTGTGAACTACCTGAAGACATAGAATATCTGGAGACCACAGGCGAACTCAAACAGTAACTTATCCTTGCGCCAGTTCCAATCCAGGATGAAAGATGGTATTAGTTCATAAAGAAACTGGTGCTCCTGGGCCAGATATAGTCCGCAAGTATATTGTATGATAGAACCTTAAACCTCTCTGTAGAATCAAAAGTGCAATGTGTAAAAATATTGAAGGCGATATGTAAACTTTAGTTTAGATAATGAGAAGCACATACACATAATGGTCACTCAAGTCAAAAGACGGAAGGCAAACATTGTCACTAAAATAATGAGAGTTTCACATACATAATTGATACTAAGTCTGCTTGACATGAAATACGAAATAAGTCCATTGGAAAGATAGGACAGGGAGGTAATAACAAGCAACACATTCAGTGCCCATAAACACATGCAACTATAGCTCAGTAATTAATATGCACAAATTTAATTGCAACTCATTCACAACTTCAGTTAAATGGCTGGTGTCATTCTCATCCAGACAGCTTTTTGAGGAACGAGTTCCACCATCTTCTCACTCTGTACTTTTTTTTGTTTTGATTTGTGGAAAGGAATGGGTCAATGCATCACAACCTCATTCCTCACAAGCCAATAATTAGTACTAGTGTGAGCCTGTGAGAATGAAGCCATTCGACCAAATTTGAGGAATGGACTTTGCCCTTATCTAGAATGGTTTGATTTCTCAAACCAAACACCCTATAAATGTAAACATGAGAACCACGGTCTCCAGAGGATTTAGCTACACAATTCAATTCTACGAGCAGACAAGTATTGAAAAGAGTTACCAGCTTGATGTGGCGGCCTCTGCTTGGCAAAACGCCACCGTCGGCGGTACTCTGCCAGCCTCGGAGGCAGCTGCGGTGCGCCAGGGCGGAACCCTGCACTGGCTGCCCCGCGCCCATGCGGCTGTGGCTGCGGCTGCAGGTGCCCGTGAAAGTACGGGTTCGGAGCCCCGTAGCCGTACTGAGGACCCGGCGGCAGCGGCTGCTGCTGCGGGTGGCCGTAGTTGTACGGCACAAACCCATAAGGCGGGCCCGGCTGCTGCGTCTGGCCATATCCGTAGCCATAGCCGTAGCCATACTGCGGTTGGTGAGGGGTAAAGGCCCCTGCCTGTAGGGCGGCGGAGGCCCGCCGCCGCGACGCAGGGATTCGTTGGCGGCGCGCACGGCGCTGAGATGGGAATCCCCGCTGACGATCTCGGCGGCCCCGTCCGGGGGCGGCGGCGAGGGCCTTCCGAGTAGCCGCGGCGAGGGCGGGGGTAGCCTCCGCCTCTGCGCTGCAAGGTAAAGGTAGTTCAGACGAGAGAGATTGAGAGGGGGGTGATGTCACAGGAATCGGGAGGAGGCATACGCTGTAGGAGGCGGGGAGGACATGGCGGCGGCGCGGCGTAGGAAGGCGGAGGAGGCGAGGCGCATCACTCTCGCTCACGGCGACGGCGGCGGCGGCACGGCTGCATTCGAATCAACCAGTCACCGAAGGGCGAGGGCGGCGGCGGTGTCCTTCCCGTGGCTTGCGGTGGGCGCTGACGGGACCGGAACGGAAGCATGTGCTACGTCACGTACAAAGCGGACTACTCGTATTTATGTATACACCTTGGCATACGTTGACACGTACAACATGCCCCGTATTCTGGACCCCAAAGCGGACTTGAGAGGTACGTATACGGCGATCCTGCAAACCAGCCACAGCTACCACACATCCAAACGGAAAGTACCTACGGATTTGTGAGCATTTCAATCGGCACCTCCGTTTGTCCTAAAACCGTCTGATACGTGTACTATTTGGTTTGGTGAATGTGCCAATACGAATTGATTTGATTCAAAATACAAACCTGACGGTTGTGTTTGTTTTTGTGCCATATGGATGTAATCTATCCCGTAACATCAAAAAAAAAAAAAAAAAAAAAGGACGGACGACTCTGAGGGATGGACCTTATCCATGTATCCAACCAAAGCACGTTATTGGAGTTCACAGCTCAGGAATAATAATGAACTTATCCAGGTGGCACCAAATAACCAGAAGTCAATAGAGACTAAAAGGAGCGTCACTTGGATGATAATATAACACTTTCATACTATATACTTTATGCGTATAAATTGTAGAAGCCTTCTTATAATAACCAACACTTTAGTAAGCCTTTATGTGATATACTAACCCCACTAGCCAAATAGCTCTACTATACCCTTTATAAGAGTCAGGTTATAGTCTCATTTAGTTGGGTAAATCTTGTATATAGGACTTTTCAACACTACAGTTTGATTCTATCATCACGTGGGGAGCTATGACCCTACAAGACTCTGCATTGATCCGAGTGCAGAGTCTATCATCACGTGGGGGAGCCATGACTCTACAAGACTTTGCACTGATCCGAGTGCAGTTCCCTTTATGTGTACATCAAAAAGACTTATGTGGACTTAAATGGTATTTCAACTTATTTTATTCTTTTCGCCATTTTTTTTTTTTTTTTAGACCACGCCCTACAAGCCGTAGCTTTTTTTTTATTCTTTCCGCCATAGCCATCATGTCTAAAAATTATGGCAGAGCTCGCCTTTCGATTAAGTAGGGTAAAAGAGATTTATGTCAAAGCATGAGGGACATTGTCCCCAATAGGATTACAAGTTGCTTTCCTAAAACATTATCTTTATATATAAAAAATTATGTATAGTTTTGTACTCCCTCTATTTCAAATTATAAGTCGCTTTTGGTTTTTGTATATATTGTTTTGCTATACACTTAGTTATACACTATGACTAGATATATAGTAAAAGAAATACATGTAGAAAAGTCAAAACGTATTATAATTTAGAATAGAAGTAGTAATAAGCTTCCAAAAACACTTTATTTGTAGATTAAAACTTGCATCCACTATGTGTTCATTTAACTCAGTCTTCCGTCGAACCATTTATATAGTATACTCGGTTATGTGCATGTGTTGGAATAATTGTGTTTGGTTTGATAAATGTGGGTATGGAAATTAAAAAACGCGGGTGCTTGAGGTCTTCTTCGAGTGTAGTTCCGAGTGGTTGGCATGCGCGTGTTCCGAGTCGGACTGAGGGGTTCAGTTGCAAGTATAGCAATAAGCATGCATCATACTCATAAGGCCTCAGTATGACATTTTTCAAGTACACGTAAATATAAAGAACTACCAGACAACCATGCTAAGCGAGGCGAACAGTATAAAGACAGTTGCTTATTTAGTTAGCATCGGTCCGTAATCCAATCATCATGTCCTATTATTATCTACAGCTCTCTCTCCATATCCGCGGCTAATCAACTCGTCCACTCCAGTATATATGCACGACATGTTTAACCATGGCTCTATTCGTGGACCTATATTATATACTCACAGTGTATATACGTCACGCTAATGTTCTAGATACGTTGGTAAGAAATGCAAGCCAAGTAGTGGTGGCAACAGCTACATGAGCCCAACTCCTTCAGGCGCTGCTCGTGCTTTGGGTTCATTGGGGGTGGCATCGAGTAACCGCCTCTAAGATCCTCCACCACGTACACCTGCACACCGATAATGGTTTGAGTTTTGAGGGGTTATCGAACAAATGAATAAATCAACAAAGTTTCAATGGATTAAGTGTTGAGAGTAGAATAGAGGTTCTTGCCTTTGTCAGCTCCTTTTTCTTGAGTATGTGAAAGTGGCGCTGCATAATCTTCTGGAAGGCCACAGTTGCTGCAATGAAACCGTAAAAGATTCCAAGGAGAGCGAAAACTAGGACAATGGCTATGATAATGACAACAAAACCATCATCGTCCCCTGAGTTTGAGCGTGAGGGCACGCAGTCCAGGCATCCATAGGAGCACTCGGGCTCGGGCAGGCATGAGGGATCATCATCACGGTAATTGTTGCAAGAAAAACAATATGACAGCAACCCGAAAAGTCCAACCAGTGCAAAGAACATCACCGCACCTGAAACAAGATTGGTACAGAACATGAGATATCATTAGCTACCTTCACCATTGCTAGAACAGGTATGTAAAAAAACGATTTGATTGTGTTGTGAGCTGTGGCTGCAATGGAGCCGTCAATATCTAAGGAAGAAGAAGATAGCATTTGCAATCGTGTGACACATGACATGTTCAATTTGAATTACTACAACATCGCAAAAAAAATTTGAATTACTACAACACCACTAATGATCAGGGAAACAGCTTCAGTGCTACTGTTTAGCATCCAGTCACTCAGTAAGCACTGTATCATTAGAACACATCAATCTTCATAACAGTTGCAAGCACTTAATGTAGAAAATACGTACCAACACAATAGTAGAAGGGTAGAGGATGCTTTGACAGCATCCAACCAGGAAAATATGTTTCTGAATTTTCCATCTCTGTCCAACAGAAATGCCACACCAGCAATAGCAACAATAGCCTGAAAATTCAAAAGAAAACCAATTGAGGTATGCATCACAAGTATCTTGCACAATAAGCATTCAACAATGACTAAAGGCAACACTGACAACATTACATAATAATATAGAGTAAAACCTCTTGTTTTTTAGGGATAAAACCTCTTGCTGAAACACTACACTAAATGCTCTAATTTAGTATTCAATCTGATCCTAGTTATAAGATTTTTTTGGCTTTTCTAAATACATTACTTTTACTATGTATCTAATAATCTAAACATAGTATATATTTAAGTGCATAACAAAAAGTTATGTATCTAGAAAAGTCAAAACGTCTTAATAATTTAGAGTGGAAGGAGTACTGGAGTAGTACCAAATTTTTGAACAATAGAAGATAACAGAAAGTAATTGGAGGTAAGGTGATCTCACGGCTTGTATTGCAGCGAAGATGAGGAAGACGTCTCTAGAAACAAAAGAACCAGAACTTCATTCTAAGGCACATGTCATCCTCCAGAAGCTCAACCAGGAGATGGAATTGTGCTTTGCAAGTAGTACAGTGTGAAAAAGCAGTCCCTTCCTGCGGAGAAATGTCAAGACAAAATTATCTAGTACTGGCTTCTGATTTCGGATTTAATTTAACAATGGATTACCAATTCCCAATCATGCAATTTTATCATGCGTTATCAAACTTTGCTAGCTAATATCTTGCTGCTGTGTTCAACCTGCCGCAATTTAAAGAAGTCTTTGGTGAGCACTTTTGTGAGTTTAAAGGCATCAAAGTTAAATATATGGAAACTGTGTCACTAGATTTGTCATTAGATGTACTCAGTAATACTGCAGATTGTTTCGCCTTAGGTTTCGTGTCAATCGCAACATAAAAAAAAAAAAAGGTGAAAAATTGCATAAAAAATACAGCTAGAAAAGTATGAAGGGTATATATAGTTGTTCAGATGCTATATGTCCTTTTTATAAAACTTCAAGGAAAATCTTGAAATTTGGAGACTAAATGTGATATACCTTGACAGCTCTCCACTGGTCTAGGCAGGAACGGTGTACAAACTGTTGCGACCCCTTGCACCTACAGGGAGATATGAGCTCATGACCTGCACCAAAGAGTCCTAAACCAAGAGAAGCATCAATTAGAAGCAGCTCAGCAGCAGCATTGCTGTGTAATAAGCTAATGTAGCTACAGTTACAAGACTTAGTAAACCTAATACACTCTGAAAAGCATGATGGATGCGCAATAATCAGATGGATGAGTGCTTCATGCCCTAGTTACATTATATATCTTTAGGAAAGGATTAGCCAGGAGCAAGTTTAGGTAATAGGATGGTGGAGGGATGAGATTTATAGCTCGATTTTAAAACTTTGGAATCCACTTGATGACTTGAGAAAAATAAACCACAAATAATTTTGGGCAAAAAGTAGCGGAGGTGAGGATACAATCACCGTCTTGAAACCAAAGCCAACACTAAAATATCTTATCTGGCCATCTGGGTTTTATGAAACGCTGCTACACTAACTAGTTTTTCCCTAAGTTACATGAAAATCAGAGCAAGTTAGAATTGTAATTCACTAGTTATTCTAGATGATTACCAAATCTGGAAAAGAAAAAGCAAAGGTTATTGGGGTCTTCTGTTTAATTTTGGTTACTCCTATGGCTAACATTTTGGGTCATCTTACTCCTACTAAATTTCCCTATTTATTTGCCACATAATCTTCTGGTGTTCTTTTCACAAATAGGTAGTAGTTTAGTCGTGAACAGAAGTTATTGAAACCAGATTTTACAAAGCAACATATAATACCATAATACTGATTCAAATGCAAGATCTCCTATATATTTTTGTATGGCATATATGATAGAACTCTAGTGCTTGTACCTACTAGTACCTTAGAGCAAACGTGGAACATCCCTTGAACAACATTTTCACTATAAAGCACATAATGTATTGAAAAAAATTATGGTTACATAACAAAAACGAATTCACCCTTTTCACAAGTTTCCAACAGTTGTTCAGTCTTGTTTTTGTCATGGACAAAGTCATATGAACAGAACAATCATTTAATTTACATGGAAGATAACAAAGATCGTCCTAGAGCTAGCGCAACCATACAAGATAACAGGATCCTAGAGCGCCCATTGAAAGGAAAGGAGAAGTAGAAGCAAGGAGGTTGCCAATTGACATCATCAAGCTGATAAGTAAAACCAAGCTTACATAGTTTATAACATACTGGTAGGCAAATCAGAGCCCATAAACGTGACACTGAAACAAATCCAGTACGTATGTGTTTGCTCCTAATTAAAAGGAACCCGTTAGTGTCGTGTAATATGCGTGCTCCACACTACTTACTACCGTGATAGTTCACACAGATCCCTAGTGTCATGGACGTTGGGTCCATGGGGATAGTATCTTCTCCGGCGAGGTTATACCCCTCCGCCGCTTGAGGCTTAGGTTCTAGGGTAGCAGCCCTAAAGCTTTGAGAGTCATTGAGAAGGAAGAGAGATATTTGATTGATGTTCTATTGCTTAATCCTCAAGTCTTTGAGTACAAGAACTATATATAGCCATTGGCTCTAACAAACTTGGAAAGTACTTAATCTAATCTTAATTAGGAAACTAGCCATGCGGCTGTAACAAAAACGTGAGGACTCTAAAAATAGGAAACCGATCTCCACAATTTGAGGGGCTGATGGCCCTTCCTTCTAACCACACTGCATGGCCGCCCTTTGGCGCCCATGACATCTCCCCTCCCTTGAGGACCAACTCGGCCCTCGAAGCCGCGTATCTTGGATGGTGGAGGGGGAAGGTGTCGGTGCCGACATGCGTCCAGGGATCCCATGGGAAGAGCGCCGGCTTCATGTCGGATGTGGCAGCCAAGCAGTCCTGGCGCTGAGCAGACGCGAGACATCCACCGCGGTTAAGGGTAGTACATCGAATCGAGCACTGTGGTGCCTTTGCCCGCGACGATGGTTGGTGCTTTAGGCACCATACCTCAACGTAGCGAGGAAATATAGGCGGGGCGTGAGTGGCTGATCGCGCCTTTGCAAGGAGGAATTGAGCAAAGACATGCGCATCTTCCGCGCCCGCCCGAACAAAGGAAACCGCGCCCTGCAGCTTGCGGGCACGGCAACCTGCTCTTGCGGCTACCATGGGATAGCCCCTCGAGACCACAGCAAAGGTGCTTCTCCCCCATGGAGGGACAGCACCGGCGTGCCAGGGAAATCGCGCGCCGCCCGCTGAAGGCACACCGCTGCGTGGAGTTCCTTCTCATTTTTCTCCGGTGAGCAGCCCGGTGGTGGAACATCACGATGAACTGATCCCACCGCTCGCGAAACGGTCCATACCCGCGAGGCGAGTGAATGAATCTGGCGGTGGAGAAGGCGGGTGGGGAGATTGTTCTTTGCCGCTGGTGATGTTGGTGGAGAGATCGGGTGGGTGGGTGTGGATGACTAGGAGGCGGACATGGTGATCGAAAACCGGATCTCCGATGCAGGTGTCATGGGCGTTGGGTCCATGGGGATAGTATCTTCTCCTCGAGGTTATACCCCTCGCCTTGAGGCTTAGGTTCTAGGGTAGCAACCCTAGGCGCTTGAGAGTCATTGGGGAGGAAGAGAGATATTTGATTGATGTTCTATTTGCTTAATCCTCAAGTGCCAAGTACAAGAACTATATATAGCCATTGGCTCTAACAAACTTGGAAAGTACTTAATCTAATCTTAATTAGGAAACTAGCCATGCGGTTTGTAACAAAACGTGAGGACTCTAAAAAATAGGAAACTGATCTCCACAATTTGAGGGCTGATGGCCCTGCCTTCTAGCCACTCTGCATGGCGCCCTTTGGCGCCATGACACCTAGGTGACTCCGTAAATGAAGATCTACCGATCCCTAGAAGTTGAAATCACACCATCCCAAAAATTCAATTAGCATCAAAGACTCTAATATTAAAACAGTCAAAATCATCGAGCTTATTCTCTCCCATAGAATACTGTTAAAAGCGAGGAGCGATGGCCAACGTGAATTTAGTGATAATCCAAACATGTAATAAGTAGATCACCATCCATGCTCCCATACTAGCAAATGGATCCTCTACTTTCTACTGATTTTTCTTGCGAAATTTACTGAATCCCGATCCTCTAAACCAATCACAGCATAAACTCCCCGATTGCAGCCTAGGCGTAGGCCCTTGGCTAAGAAACAGTACTGCCTTAGCTCGGCTCCAAGGAAATGTGTATCACTGTATCTAGTTTCGTAGCTAGGGCGGAGAAGATTACCGCAGTAGTTGTCCGTCGAGAGGCATATGCGGCAGCACGGCTCGCACTCGGCCTCGATGTCCCTGCGCATCGTCTCCTCCGGGCTCCGGCGGCGGGTGCGCGTGCCTGGGGTTGATGATCCGAGCGTTAACTCCGGCGGCGATCGGTCCAATCGCAGGCTCGCAGCGGGGGATTGAATGGCCGGAGTGGGGTTTTCGGAGAAGAAGAGGAGCGGTGAGAAAAGATCACGCGTTGTTGTGCGCTCTCTCTCTGTGTTTGTTTCCCAAAAGAGAACGTTGCGTTTGTGCAGGGACTCTGCTTTAAAACCCTCTCAAATCGCCTCGGGGGTATTTGGCGCACGGAAACGTGTCAGCTTCTGATCGGTGCCGAACAGCTATGGCACACTGAAAGGTTTCGACTAGAACCGTACGTAATTTTTGCAAATGCATCGTTGATCGATCGAGTTGGTGAAAAAGGTTGGTTTCAACTCCGTTAGTCCGTTAGTCGCCAAAAAAAAAAAAAAAACCTTAGTTAGTCCGTTTCTTTGCCTTCTCGTCATGTGCTTTTTTTTTTCAAAACCAGGCAACTCTTGCCCGTACTTTGCATTAAGAGAAGTGAGAATGTTTTTACATCTAGCGTACTCTCTTGCCGGGGAAGCCCGCTAGACAAAACACAAAAAGCAAAAGGCACGGTTTTAAAGCGGTGGCGCTTAGATTGAATGCGCTAAACTGTAAACTAATGGCGACTAGCGACTAAAAGCGTGGTTACTACCTCCCCCGAGAGGGGCGCCACGGTGAGGGCGGCGCTTGGGAAAGAGGACCCGCACCGTCTCGCACTTGTAGTCCGGGGACATAACCCCGAAGTGGTTGAGGAACCTTGTCGCGACCTCCGTGTCCGGGTTTCCTGAGCTCGCACCCTCCGACCGTCCCTCCCACTTGTTGAGTAGGACTTGACGGGCCCGCCTCTCGGTTCGCGGATCCCAGAAGACGGAACTTAGCTGCTAGGCGGGCATCGTGGCCTTGGGATTCACTCCTCGGGGTCCCTCGTGGTAGTGGAGGAGAGGCGGCGACGCCGATCAACCGGTTCCTCCAACGGCGGCTTGAAGGAGTCGACAGGCGGTGATTTCGGCGGGGAAGGATGCGACGCCCGACTCGCCGGGTGAGACGTGGGGCGGCGAGGTCACAGCCACCGAAGAAGCTATACAGCGCGCCACCCAAAGGTGTGGTAGCGGCAATTGGGGCAAGTGGGACGCCCAAAGCCGCCTCCAAGGCAACCTCTTCCAAAACACCGAGTTGGGCCAAGTCAGCGGCGAGGGTGACAACACATCTTTGGGCTCGGTCATCTCCGACACGGCGGGCTGAGACCCAGCCTCCCGCTCGGCCGGGCATGGGGCCGGCTGGACCGGTTAGGGTCCGCCAAAGACCGTAGGAGCGGCGATAGGGCGCCCTCTATCACAAAGATCTGCCATCGGCGCGGTGCCGTTGCGCCCTCGTCCTCCACACCCAGGCCGCCGGGCGAGGAATAATCGGTCGTGGGGCACAAGCCGCCCGAGATCGCCACCCCCTGGATGCCTCACCATCCGTGAAGCGTAGCCGGGTTATCCGCGGGCGGCGATAACGGTTCCGACGACGCCCGTCGGGCTTGCCGAAGAGTAGTGGCGCAGTAGGCGCGCACGCGCCGGGGCGAGGCCACAGCTCATCGAGCTTATCGAGTCCACCCGACAGGGGCTCGTTCAGTTCCCTCGCCCCTACCCGCGCGTGGTAATGGAGGCCACATGAAAACCCACGGGCTGGGCCCAACGCAGCACATCCCTAGCGAGATGCGATGAAGGTGGCGAGGCGAGACCCGAAAGGCGGTGGAAACTCCCTCCCTAGCGCGTCGGGCCAGTTCGGGGCGATGGATCGGTGTGGCACCGACGGGGCGACACACCGTAAAGAGGCATATGTGCGAACACCGTGGCCGCTGGTCCAAAGCCGGTGGATGGCTTGGGAGTGGCGCGTCCCTCCCGCGAGAACAACGAGCACCACTCGCAGTCCTCGAGGATGGCGGGCGCCGCGCTGGCTGCGGGCGCGACTTGATATCCGGCACCCTTAGCGAGGCAGCGGCGTGCCCGGCGTAGTAGCAGTAGCGATGGGAGGTGCGTAACGCATGGACATGCTCACTGGAGAGGCAATTGAAGCAACGCCTGACTAGCTCCGGTGGGACGGGCGATGGTGGGCCGGTGGCTGCGGTTGCCAATGAGGAAGGACCTCCTGCCAGCCGTGACAGTCTGGGCGGAGGCGCGGCGGTGGGCCCCGACGTGGGTGAACGGGGGCGCGTCCTACCACCTTGCTATAAATTGATAACTTGTAAAGCTTCTTGTTCCTCATCAGCGGTTTGACGGTTCCTTTTTAAAATTTGATTTACCGTACGGTTTCAAGTTCGGAGGTGGATCTTACGAAACAACTTTCAGGGCCTTTCGGTTCTTTTGGTTCAAAACTAGTATTTTTGCCAACGGATAAAGAATTCAATACCCCGGGGCGCATATTTTGAGGCAGTGAAATCAAGACTTCGATCTTATGCTTTCCTAATCTAGCGATTTGATTATTCTTATTCCCGGTTGTGTGAAAAAAAAAAAAAACCCTTACCCATCTCTTAAACAAAGGACCACCAGACAACAATGCTAAGTGAGGCAAAACAGTATAAGGACAGTTGCTTATTTAGTTAGCTCCGGTCCGTAATCCAATCATGTCCTATTATTATCTACAGTTCTCTCCATAAATATCCGAGGCTAATCAACTCGTCCACTCCAGTATATATGCACAACTAGACATGTTTAACCATGGCTCTATTTATGGACCTATATTATACCCGCAATGTATATATATATGTACGCCACGCTAATGTTCTAGATACGTTGGTAAGAAATGCAAGCCAAAGTAGTGGCAGCAGCTACATGAGCCCCAACTCCATCAGGCGCTGCTGGTGCTTTGGGTTCATCGGGGGTGGATTCGAGTAACCCCCTTTAAGGTCCTCCACCACGTACACCTGCACACCGATAATGATTTGAGTTTTGAGGGGTTATCGAACAAATGAATAAATCAACAAAGTTTCAATGGATTAAGTGTTGAGAGTAGAATAGAGGTTCTTGCCTTTGTGAGTTCCTTTTTCTTGAGTATGTGATAGTGGCGCTGCATAATCTTCTGGAAGGCCACAGTTGCTGCAATGAAACCGTAAAAGATTCCAAGGAGAGCGAAAACTAGGACAACGACTATGATAACAACACAAACAAAACCATCATCGTCCCCTGAGTTTGAGCGTCCTGAGTTTGAGCGTGAGGGCACGCAGTCCAGGCATCCATATGAGCACTCAGGCTCGGGCAGGCATGCTGAGGGATCATCATGACAGTGATTGCAAGAAAAACAGTGTAAAAGCAACCCAAAAAGTCCAACCAGTGCAAAGAACATCACCGCACCTGAAACAAGATTGGTACAGAATATGAGATATCATTAGCTACTTTTCACCTTTGCTTGAATTAACAGGTATGTAAAAAACGATTTGATTGTATTGTGAGCTATGGCTGCAATGGCACTGTCAATATATAGGAAGAAGATAACATTTGCAATCATGTGACATGACATGTTCATTTTGAATTACTGCAACACGACTAATGATCAGGGAAACAGCTTCAGAAACGAGAGTTTAGGGTAGTATACATGGTGCTACTGTTTAGCATCCAGTCACTCAGTAAGCACTGCATCATCAGAACAGATCAATCTTTCATAACAATTGCAAGCAGTTAGTGTAGAAAATACGCACCAACACAGTAGTAGAAGGGTAGAGGATGCTTTGACAGCATCCAATCAGCAAATCTGTTTCTGAATTTTCCATCTCTGTCCAACAGAAATGCCACACGAGCAATAGCAATAATAGCCTGAAAACGCAAAGAAAACCAAATGAGATATGCAGCACAAGTATCTTGCACAATAAGCATTCAACAATGACTAAGGCAACACTGTGTGATGAATACACAACATTACATAATAATATAGGGTAAAACCTCTTGCTTTTTTTTAGGGAATAAAACCTCTTGCTGAAACACTACACTAAATACTCTAATTTAGTAAGTACTCCCTTTGTTCCTAATTATAAGATGTTTTGGCTTTTCTAAATACATTGAGTTTACTATGTATCTAAACATAGTGTATATTTAAATGCATAACAAAAGCTATATATCGTTGCTAAAAAACTAAATATCCAGAAAAAGTCAAAATGTCATATAATTTGGAATGGAGGGAGTACTGGAGTAGTACCAAATTATTTTGAACAATAAAAGAAGATAACAGGAAGTAATTAGAAGTCAGGTGATCTCACGGCTTGTATTGCAGCGAAGATGAGGAAGACGTCTCTAGAAACAAAGAACCAGAACTTCATTGTAAGACATATGTCATCCTCCATAAGCTCAACCAGGAGATGGAACTGTGCTTTGCAAGTAGTACAGTGTGAAAAGGCAGTCCCTTCCTGCAGAGAAATGTTAAGACAGGAATTATCTAGTACTGGCTTCTGATTTCTGATTTAATTTAACAATGGATTAGCAACCCCAATCATGCAATCCTATTATGTGTTATCAAACTTTGCTAGCTAATATCTTGCTACTGTGTTCAACCTGCCGCAATTTAAAGAAGCCTTTGGTGAGCCCTTCTGTGAGTTTAAAGGCATCAAAGTGAAATATATGGAAACTGCTTCACTAGATTTGTCATCAGATGTACTCAGTAATACTGAAAATTTGTTTTTCCTTAGGTTTCATGTCAATTGCAACATAAAAAAAAAAAAGGCGAAAAGTTGCATAAAAAAACACAACTAGAAAAGTACGAATTGTTCAGGTGCTATATGTCCTTTTTTTATAAAGCTTGAAGGAAAATCTTGAAATTTGGAGACTAAATGTGATATACCTTGACAGCTCTCCACTGGTCTAGGCAGGAACGGTGTACAAACTGTTGCGACCCCTTGCACCTACAGGGAGATATGAGCTCATGACCTGCACCAAAGAGTCCTAAACCAAGAGAAGCATCAATTAGAAACAGCTCAGCAGCAGGATTGCTGTGTAATAAGCTAATGCAGCTACAGTTACAAGACTTGGTAACCTAATACACTCTGAAAAGCATGATGGATGTGCAATAATTAGATGTATGAGTGCTTCATGCCCTAGTTACATTATATATCTTTAGGAAAGGATTAGCCAGGAGCAAGTTTAGGTAATAGGATGGTGGAGGGATGAGATTTATAGCTCGATTTTAAAATTTTGGAATCCACTTGATGATTTGAGAAAAATTAACCACAAATAATTTTGGGCGCAAAAGGAGTGGAGGTGAGGATATAATCATTCAGTCTTGAAAACAAAGCCAACACCAAACCTTTGTCAAATATCGTATCTGGCCATCTGGCAAATAATTTTGGGCGCAAAAAGTAGCAGAGGGGAGCAAAGTTACGTGAAAATCAGAGCAAGTTAGAATTGTAATTCACTAGTTATTCTAGATGATTACCAAATCTGGAAAAGAAAAACAAAAGGTTATTGGGGTCTTCTGTTCAATTTGGTTACTCCTTCTGTGGCTAACATTTTTTTTGGTCATCTTACTCTTACTAAATTTCTCTATTTCTTTGTCATATAATCTTCTGGTGTTCTTTCACAAATAGGTAGTAGTTAGGTCATGAACAGAGGTTATTGAAACCAGATCTTACAAAGCAATGTATAATACTATAATATTGATTCAAGCGCAAGGTCTCCTATGTATTTTTGTATGGCATACATGATAGAACTCTAGTGCTTGTACCTACTAGTACCTAGAACATCCCTTGAACAACATTTTCACTATAAAACACATAATGTATTGAAAAAAAGAAACTTTATGGTTACATAATCAAAACGAATTCACCCTTTTCAAAAGTTTCCAACAGGTACAATCTTGTTTTTGTCATAGACAAAGTCATATGAACAGAACAATCATTTAATTTACATATAAGATAACAAAGATCGTCCTAGAGCTAGCGCAACCATACAAGATAACAGGATCCTAGAGCGGCCCATTGAAAGGAATGGAGAAGTAGAAGCAAGGAGGTTGCCAATCGACATCATCAAGCTGATAACTAAACCAAGCTTATATACTCCCTCCGGGATGGCATTAGAAGTCGTTTTGGACAAGGTTTGGGTTAAACATCGGGGAATATAAATCATCAATAACTTTTAAGTTGTTGAGTTTGTAAATGTAAAAATTATATGAGTAGATTTGTCTTAAAAAAATATTTTGATAAAAGTATACATATATCACATTTCCATAATATTTTTATAATAATAAGAGGTCAAAGTTGTGTTTTGGAGACCGTGTCGCTGTCCTAAACGACTTCTAATACCATCCCTGAGGGAGTAGTTTATAACATACTGGTAGGCAAATCAGAGCCCATAAACGTGACACTGAAACAAATCCAGTACATATATGTTTGCTCCTAAAAGGAACCTGATAGTGTCGTGTAATATGTGTGCTCCACACTACTTACTAGTATGTGATAGTTCACAGATCCCTAGGTGACTCCCGCAGGTGAAGATCTGCCGATACCTAGAAGTTGAAATCATAAACGCCATCCCTATTCAATTAGCATCAAGGACTCTAATGCACTATATTTCTAGCGAAATTTATATATCTATAAGCAGTATCCCTGCGGAAAGCGATGAGCCATGGCCAACGCGAATTGATTAATAATCCGAATATGTAATGAGTACTATATCATCATCCATGCTCCCATACTGGTACATGGATCCTCTACTTTATACTGATTTTTCTTGCGAAATTTACTGGATCCCCTTCCTCTAAACCAATTACAACATAAATTCCCGATTGCAGCGCCCTAGGCTAAGAAACGGTACTGCCTTAGCTCGGCTCCATGGAGACGTATCTAGTTGCGTAGCTAGGGCGGGGAAGATTACCGCGGTAGTTGTCGGTCGAGAGGCATATCCGGCAGCACGGCTCGAACGCGGCCTCGATGTCCCTGCGCATCGTCTCCTCCGGGCTCCGGCGGCGGGTGTGTGCCTGTGGTTGATGATCCGAGCGCTAGCTCCGGCGGCGATCGATTCAATCGCAGCGGGGGATTGGCCGGTGTGGGGTTTTGGGAGAAGAGGAGCGGTGGATCGGAGAAGTGCTCTCTCTCTCTGTTTTTGTTTCTAAAAAGAGAACGTTGCGTTGGTCCAGCGACTCTGCTTTAAAACCCTCCAGGGCGTTTGGCGCACGGAAACGTGTCAGCTTCTGATCGGTGCCGAACAGCTATGGCACACGGAAAGGTTTCGACTTTAACTCCGTATGGTAGTCTGTTTCTTTGCCTCCTCGTCATGTGCTAGCAGTTGTAATATTTTTCTAGTTATATATAATCTTTTTTTTTTTAGTGCGACGACATAAAAGGAGTTGTATATAAAAAAACTAGCAATTAACTTTCTAAAGCATATTTATGTATACATACTTTTTAAAAATATATTTTTAATCAGATCTAATCACTAGCCAAATGGTCTCCTAATTGATTTTAATTCATCATTCAAAATGTTTCTTTAGATTCTCTAGGAAAATCACCACCTGTCCTGGCCTTCCACACTAAGTGTTTTGATAGAGCCGCCTCTACCCAAAAAGAGAGGTGCCCTAAAAATGGTTTTTCTCATAAGTTGTATATTCAATTAACAATACTTAACTTGTGGTATGCTCAATCATGACTTCATGATGTAATGATGATGAAAATCCATGGGCTTGTGTTAGCTATATCACCACTGGCATGGCCTCAGAAGAAATTTACTGATTAACTGCTTCGCTTAATCATCACACTACATTTAGGTAAGCTAATTCTGAGGAAACACGAGAGAATGCTTGTACATTCTGCGAATGAATGCATTAGTTATATCAAAAGGAAACCATCAACACATTGACAACAAATACACATCATATCATATGCATCAATATTAATATTTTGCTAGGAGCAAGTGATTCTAGGATCGTGCAACTTCCTTCAATATAGTACTTAGTGTTGCATACAATGGTTGACCTTCCATTTGGGTTGGTACCTACCGCAAGCATTTGGGATTGCATGAGGCACAGTTTTTCATGCACTCTGCCAATGTCAAGTGGTAATACTCTGGCCGTTCGTCATTCGGGCAGCAATAACAAGTCTGAGAATTACCAAAGTAGCTACAGGGGGTCTTAATACAAAATATGAAAGAGACCTTTCTTTCTTGTAATTTTCTGTAGTTATCAACAGTGGGAATAGAACCCTAGTATCCAGTAGCTGAGGGTGACCTGCAATATATCCACATTGTGTACATCAGTAGTGCTCACTTATAAACATTGACATTTAATGATAAGAACACAATGATCACAAATATATATACACTAACATTCCACTGTCAAAGAAAAGAACCCAAAAGACATAGAGAACAAGAGAATGATCATGATGTTATCCCTCATATTATATTCTTGGAAGTGAACTCTACAAACTTGAGAGCCCAACATGAGCAACTAGGAGGGTTGGGGCTAGATATCGGTACAGGGGAATTGGAGCCCCTCACTCTTTGTTAGTGAGCGACAGGATGGGTCTGAGCGACAGGATGCTTTCAGTGTATGCCCACCAAACGAAAGCGGCGCACCGAGAACGCAACAGAGTGGCGTTGGCGTGTAGAGTTCTACACGTTTTCTAGATTCGTGAAGAGACGCTGGATGGCTTTCAACGCTAGAGAGAATCAAGCAGCAGCTAGAGATGATCGCAGCGCGTATTTGACTACTACTACTATCCAATTACCAAGAGGAGAAAATGTATGACGCCCTTCCCACACTTTCAGAAGACACTGTCACTACCAATCGTGTGTAGAGCTAGTAGAGTGATTCGTCCAGATGAAATACATACAACATGACCAGATACAAAGGGACGACACACGGAGGCACCAGAAGCAATGAAAAGGAAAAAGAAAAAAAGGAAGCAAACATTTCGATAGAGCGTCACCCATTATCTCTTTCTCGTCTCGGCAGATTAAGAGGCGAAACGGGCATTGTTCACCAGGGAAAGTCAATTAACTTGCAATGGTTCCTCGACAAATCACGTAAGTTAAAGCAGTAAAAAAGATAATCACGTAGTATATATGTACCTATATCAGCCTCACTAGAGCTGTATGTGATTCCCCACATGCCAAGTGCCAATCGTGGTTCTACATGGATTTCGTCACTAGAATACATGTTTATCCGAACTTATATATATACATACATATACACACACACGTCATGCAAAATTTAGAACAAAAATACACCGATACTTCATGTCCATCATCTGCAAAAGTGCAATCTACATGAGCTGCAACACCTTCAAGCGCTGCTCATGCTCTGGATCCATCTTCGGCGGTGTGTAACCCCCAGGAAGGTCCTCCACCACATATTCCTGCGTGCCATCAAACACAAAAACAAGAATCTTTATTACCCTCTTTCCCTGGCTCGGAGCAAATGACGAGTGCAGACACTTCAATTTAAGCAGGGTTAACTTGCCCTTGTCAGCTCCTTCTTCGTAAGTATGTGATAGTGCCGCTGCCAGATCCTCTGGATGGCCACGCTTGCCGCAAAGAACCCATATGCAACTCCAAGGATGGCCAACAGAATAACAAATATGACAGCGAAAGCAAAACAAGCTTCCATTGAAGCTGGTAAGTCCACTAGGCCCCACCCGGCAACAATCACGGGATCCAACCAAGCATGGATCAGCGTTGTTGTAAGAGGAAAGGTGCAATATTAGCCCAACAAATCCAACCAGTACAAAAGAACGCAACCACACCTGAACCAAATTTATGGGAAAAATATCAGTAGCTGATTGAATAGACGGAGATATTAGCATCTTGTACTTCAACACGCCTGCAAAAACTGAAAGCTGGAATTTTATGATTTTTTAAGCTAGAGAGAACCAGAAAAGGCAGCGTTAACGCGGTGTCAAATTACATATATGAATTTGAATAACTACACAATTTCATTTCAATGTATAAGTGGAAGAACTTGAGACCTTACGGGCAATGTTCATGAATTAGTATTACAGCAGGTCAGCAGCAAAGCAAGCGATGTCTCTGTGATTCTGATTAAGCAGACTCAGACAAACTGATGCATGAATACAGTCTATCTGGTATATGGATTTACTATTTAGCACTGATGCACTAGGCGTCATTGTATTATCCAGCTATCTGAATATTCATAACAATTCAAAGTGCAGTTACAGAAGAAAATGCATACCAACACTGTAGTAAAAGGGCACTGGATGCTTTGACAGAAAACCGCTCCCAATCATCAGAAAATTTGTTTCTGAAGTTTCCATCTTTATCCAAAAATATGCCATACCACCTATGGCTGCGATGGTCTGAAAAAGCAATGAGGAGCAAATGAGGTGCACACATCAAAATACATGTCTGCTGTGCCAAAGAACTAATACATGCAAGCTGCCCACGGTCTATAACTAGGGATAATATGACTGAATAATAAAAGAACAATATATAATGTAATAAGAGGAAAAGGTGATCTCACAGCTTGCATAAGAAGGAATATAATGATAACATCTCTTGCAACAAACAACCGAACTTCATTCTACGACAGATGTCAGCCTCCAGACATTCAACCCGTAGATGGAATCTTGCCTTGCATGTTGTGCAGTGTGAAAAGGCAGTTCCTTCCTGAGGAGATATGTCAAGAAAAACATAACTTAGGGCTACTATGCTTGACCAAACATTGTGTATCAGTAACTAGGAAGTATCTTATGATTGAATTGGCATAGACAGTTTGCCCATGAAAGATCAAAACCCAACAATATTAGATATGTTGGTATATTCATTATTAAGAACTTCTGTTAACCGGAAATTTACTCCTAATAAGAACGGTGTGTTCCTTGTCCTATGCTTGGGAACTTAAATTTGACATAAGAAAACAATTTGCGACAGAAGAACATTCGCACATAGCAAATACTAGGAGTTACCTTAACAGACCTCCAGTGATCAAGGCAGGAGCGATGCACAAACTGCTGTGTCCCCTTGCACATACATGGAGATATTAGCTCGTCACCTGCACCAAAGTCAAGAGATGCAACATCGATCACCAAAAGAGCCACAGGATAACCTCCAAGACTAATAATCCTCCTGCTACATTAAAACCCGAGAGGCCAAGATTCTCTTTAACGTTTGGGCAATTATCAGAGTTGCAAAGTGACCCTATGGCCCAGGCAAACGATTCAAGCATACAATCCAACGCCGACGGCAGCCAATCCAATGACACGACAAATGTAGACACTGAACCAATGTTGCACGAACGGACGGACGATCCTTTGCTCTGCGCACGCAAACTTCCTAAAAGGAAAAAGGTAGGGAACACCGGCAGTCAATTGGGGACGGGGGCTCGCTCACCAGGCTCAGAATCGGACTCGAGGCAGATGCGGCAGCAGGCGGCGGACGCGGCGTCGATCTCCTCGTCGGTTATCTCCGGTGAGCCAACGGTCGCAGGCGAAGGCTGGGCCAGCGACGGTGGGTGCGCGAGAAGGGGGGCGGTCAAAGCGTCGGGGAGATCGCCGTCGGCGTCGCGATGAACGCGCTCCGGCTCGAGCATGGCTGAACCCAAAATCCCCCAACCTCTAGGGGAAATTGGGGGCCTTGGGCTCTTGGAGTTGACTGATGAGAGGGGATTTGGAGAATTCGGCGTGAGACCCGACGAAAGCCGAAAGCGTCGTTAATTTCTGTTCTTTTCTTTTCTTCGGGCGAAGGCCGCTAGCGTCGGTAATTTCTGTTCTTTTCTTTTCTTCTGGGTCTTTGAAACTTCAGCTTCGAAAAAAAAAAAACTATTTTTTGTCTTCAACGAATCCCACGTCCGCTACGGCAATTTCGACCTCTGTCAGAGTCTGAAATGAAAAAGAATAGGAGTAGCAGCATTTATCCTTGTCTCACTATCTAGAGGCACATCGGCTACTACAAAGAATAATATCATTGGCCCTGTTCGCTCGGCTTATCGCAGGTCCGCCAGTATTTTCTCTCACAAAGATCGGGGCAGCCTAACAAATGCCCGCCAGATTTCTCTCTCACAAGATCGCCGGCCCCATGTACCAAGCTGAACAGGCTCATTAAATCATAAAAAAATCTAGAAAAAGCCCAAGATTTAAACCAAGGTGGATGATTCTGTCAAAAACGAAACTCAACCAGTTGTGTTATGCGTAGTTTAGTGCTAGAGTCATATTATATTATTTTTGACAGGGTAGCTATGTCATCTTGTATTTACAAAATTTGAGGTAAATATAAGCCGTTATTATTCTAGTAGTCTTTTTTGTTAGGTTCTTACAACAATTTCTAAGAGCACGGCCAAGGGAGGCGGCTATAGCGTACTGCCTCAAACAAAAAGAATGGCCATGTCAATAGAGCAAAGACGGAACCTATCAAATTTTCCAATGCAATGAATCCTCTATCCGACACACACAGCCAACTTTGAGTGCCATGGTCCAAACATACAACAGAGGAGGAGCAGACGTCCGGGGGGTATCTTTTTCTCTCAGGTACGAGCCACAAGTGCTGCTTGAGCCTTTTGTCGATGAGGGTATGCCGCCTCGCAGCTACTCGAGCTCGCTGGCTAACAACCAAGTGACATGGATGCACGATGGTGACATAGAACTTAGGGCAACACGCCACACGATTCGTTGGGGAAGCCCTAATATGACCTTCAAGGATTCGTAAAAGTCATTCTCAGATGTCAAGAACCATGTCTTTGAGGCACTTTGGCAAGGCGCGGCACCGACCCTCTTCACAACGCCTAGGTGACCTAAATTCCCATGTGCTTCAGGTGCCCTTTCACTAGCAACAACGATATAGACTACTCCTAGCGGTGTCCTACAAGACGCAGTCGGCAGTGAAATCTCCCCGCTGAAATGGGATCGACCTCTCGCGGTGGCACGAGCACCTTTTGCGCCCGTGAGCGCTCTCATCCTGGCAAATTGCACGCAGCGTTGTTCGCCGGCTTCCGCCGGATTCTGAAGTGTGCCTCGTGTTCCCGGCCGACCCGGTCCCAGATGAGCCCGCCGCTATTATACACACATTGTAAGGGGTTGTAACCAGGAATTTTATATACTAATACAACATACATACCTCGCTTATTATCATGCCAAATTGGCGCACCGAGCCCTATTTTGATCTCAGTTTAAGTATTTTGTTCTTGTTCATATTTGTTCGTTTCTAAATCCGTCCCAATTTCTTTGTGTTCCTAGCTATCCCGTTATCAATCTTGGTCTCATCGATAAAATACAGAAACGGAAATGGTAAAGGAGTTTTCTATCCGTTTTCATTCTTTTGAATCTTAGATTAGATCCTAGATATTCATGATGGCATGATAGCGCCTTCGTCTTCTTCTCCAGCCACCTTTTTTTTTTGAGATTACACAGTACAACGCAGACGCTTCAACACGCACGCCGCACACTCACCCCTATGAACACACGCACGCAAAACCCTACCCCTATGAGCACCTTCAAGGACCGAGCCGGCAAATCTTGAAGTTCGAAGTCACCACCGGGCGCCTCGCTATCGACGGGACGCCGCCTACCACTTAATGCACAAATGTAGGAAAATCCCGAAATAAATCCAGGGATAAAGTGTCGCACCCGCGATTTGAACCGCGGGTGGGAGCCCCCAACCAATGGCCTTTGCCATTGCGCCGTGAGCCCCTTGACCTTCTCCAGCCACCTTAGCTCCGTTCATGACAACATTACCCAATCAAACTATCTTTACCCGCGTGCAGCTTATCGTCAAATCCGCCACTATGATTATCTTTGACCTTCTTCGGAGGCCAACCTGTATCTCACTGCCCTAGAGACCAGCCACCTTCACCACTAATTATATGGTAGTAGTTTTCTCTTTAAAGCACTGAATCCCCGACACATATCCAAATGCTAACTCTAACAGATCTCTAGATCCTTTACCCAATCTCACAATGAAAGTGGATCCTAGCAAATCCCACTAGGCATGGAGAATAGGATTAAAATTGTCCGATAGAAAAAAAAGAACATGTTTGTGAACCAGAAAATTTGTGCAGAAAATATTGTATGTGACCAGGGCGTCGTCATGCCCTTGAACTCTGAAGAAAATATTGCATCTGAACTAGAAAGTTAGGTTGTCATGACTGATAGAGTGTCACAAAACACCCCTTTTTTAACTCCATTCGTTCTTACAAATTATAAAACGTTCTGGCTTTCTAGATACATAGTTTTTATTAAGTAAGCATAATATATATCTAGATGTGTAGCAAAAGGTACATATCTAGAAATAGAGAGTACTATATTAGCAAATCGTTAACCGTCGCTAGTTCTAGCATGCTTATGTAAGGATACTGTGAACACATAATAACTCATTAACGCGCCACAGTTGCGTCAGCCAATGAACACGTCCTTCCTGACAGATTCACAGCCTTGGCAAGACAGATGTGTGCTAGACTCCCAGGCTACATCCGGGAAACAAGGATACCCCCTCGGCGGCAAATCAGCAGAAAGAGACGACAACCATTTCTGTCAACAAAAACAGCACACCATAGAATGAACAAACTGGTCGTCTCCAATTCCTGTGATTTTCTACAGCCTTGTCTGCTCACAAACAAACATTCCTCTCAATCCTCACGAATAAGCTTCCATCATGACATACACAAAACCACTCGCCCCAGAGGTTCTCCTGTCAGGTGAAGGGAAAGAGTTAGGACATTAGTTGAAACGTGAAAGCATGTATCACGATTTACCAATATCAATAAAAAACAACCATCCTACCAATGCAAGATCAAGCATAAGCTCTCACAAGGTTACCAACGCAAGTAACCATAGTGCCAATCAATGGCTTCATAATTTTTCCTATAATGTGTAAGAGAGTTGCGTACCATTATATTAAGAAGAATAAAAAGAGTTCAGAACCCTGGCTGTATATATCCACGTGTGGATATAAAGGCCAGATTTCTATCCATTATCTACAAAAAAAAGAGTTTAGAACCCACCCGAATAACACTAGACCCACCTGCCCAAACAGTGAAGTACATTAGCATGTTCTTTGGAAATATGCAGAAAATTTTCTTTCAGGAACTGTAGACCAGATTGCACCAATAATTAATCTTGACTTCCCAAAACAACAAAAATGTTTGATAATGCAATCAAAACTACATATAGTTCACCATTTAGTTCCATGTTTGAAATCCAAACCCGAAAAAATCGTGCAACTGCTATCTAACATTGGTGCATTATCTATGGAATCTATGTAGAGTGCATACAAATAATCTCTGGGGAACGAGAATTCTAGGAAGATCTATAAAAAAAAAAAAAAAAACCAAAAATCCAAGATAACATAGAAGAGCAAACAATGTAATCCTATGGAAAGATTTATGCGTACCGCATGTAGTAAGTGTAGCTCATAAATGCAATGCCAGCAGCTGCACTGAAACCTAGGATAACAACCAATGCTACCAACCAACCAGACATTCCACTTTTCTTGGGATTCAGTGACTGTGCCATCACAGGATCACTACAGCTCTGCTGATTACATGCCTCCTGTCTTGCAGGCTGTCAGTCAATAAAAAAAAGTATTCAACAATGAGAAGCCAAATTTACTGATACATTAGAGAACCAAATATAATATCTCTAGATATTCATTTTTCTCGAATTATCTCTAGACTCTAGAGTTCATGTTCTTCGTACTTAATATGCTTAACTCAGAGATAATTATGTACATCACAGTGCTTCTGAAGCTTAGAAGGTCAGTTATATGTCAAATATTTGAGAATTTCAGATAGCTGATCTTAATCCAAAAGATAATTTTGAGTTAACACTGAACGGGCATTTGGAACAGTTGTTTATTCGATATATTCATGTGATGATGAAAAAATAGCATGTTTTTGCAGACCGCTATGATATACGCGTACCATAATTTGTATCAATCTAACTAATCTGACATAATCATTGTGCAGTACTATTACCGTGCCTGCTCCAACATGGGTGATTTCTGAGTAACAAGACCGAACCTTATAGACAATGTTTTTTGATTGTAGGAAGTGACTGTAATAAACTAAATAATGAATACGCTTTATGAGTGAAAGAAAGCATGCAATAGATAGGTTTCTGTTAAGGTACAAACAAATGAAATTGAATAGTTGAAGTACCATTTCATGTGCTGAACAGCTAGCATCATCCACAGGGTAGTGTTTGATTGTGTTATCATTCAGATTTCCATAACAAGCAACATCACGATATCGAATTCCACCATCACATGGAGAGGAGCACGTCATCCATGGGCCAGCAACCCAGTGAAAAGTTTCTGCATATAACATATATTCATGACGAGGAATACGGAATAGAAAGATTAATAAAGGAATGAAGGGGGATATGACATGAGCATGAAACTACTGAAAAGACAAAGTGCAGACTAAATGCTGAAACAGTAAATTGTGCTACAAACACTTGAAGACCTTTGAAAATAAATATAAGCATTACACCAGCTAAGGCAAATTTTATCAGACAAATTAAAGCATAAGCTCTGTTTAACACAGTTAACATTTCCCGTTCTAAAGAGCCATCCTGCTTTTTACCAGTATTTTCAAAATCTTGCAATACAAGATGTAGAACAATATTGTCTTACATGCTAAAGATATTGAACAGTATAGTCAGTTTAGTGTTTTCAAAAGAATGATCAAAACCCCACCCTGTTTTTTGAACTAATATTATTTATGAATGTATGATAATACATGAACCTTTTGCAGGATTATTTGTCAACAGGCGACTTAAGGTATACTGAATACTCCAGGCATCAATTAAACCAAGCAAGAGTATTTTTATTCCTTTAGAGAAGCCTTTTCTTTCCCCTTCCATCTTAATTAGTAATAGCCTTATTAATATTAATTAAAGTGCCAGATATCTCTTTAGTTAGTAAATGATTAAAAATACACGAGCCTTGTCTTGTACTCATATGACTTAGTAGTGAAAATACACCTTGTGGTTTTAATTGCATTGTTAAGTCAGCACCACTTTTGCAGTAACCCAGTTTGCTATTCTTGTCCATAATGGTTGGATCAGAGCAATCTGAGCAGCATATAAACTCTTTGCCAAAATCCAGCTTGCTCTTGCAGTGTCCACACTTGTTTGTTACCATTGGGATTCCTGTCCTTCAGAATGCACAACCAAAAATCTGTATCAGAATGCTAGAGTAATTTATTCAAATGGTACAGTGACAATTTAAAAGTATGTGTACTCTGAAACTACTTATGCTAAGGAGTAGGTATTAAAATTAAGTTCTGTGTCCATTCATAATTCAAGCAAACTAACAGAGTGCTATAGTCATCTTCGTTGGCTGTTAAAACCAATGTATAGACCAGGTTTGCAACAATAGTCATTTTCATTTTCTGAATGTAGTAAAACCAATGTATAGACCTGGTTTGCAACAATAGAAATGCGTGTGGAGTGGAAGGCAGGGAGGGCTTTTGGCTCCATGCAAAGACCGTCACAATCATCTGAATGAGAATCCAAGAAGTGGCGAGCAGCGCATACTCCAAACCATTTGCTTTGGCACCCAGTCCAATAGCACCCTGCAATTCGAATGTGATGATTTAATGAAATGAGAATATGATTTTATTGCCAACTTCACACCATGAGCCAAAGTTAGTATGGTAAAAATCCATGCGCTTTTGTTCCATAAGCTAGTAATCCATGCCATAAAACTCAGTATGCGTATCAAATGAGAACATGCACTAGTGGTTGTGGGAAATGCATTTGATTAGTTTACTGCAGCACTGGAGTTTCAGAATTCCTTCAAGAAATGCTATTAACCTGCTGGGTGTCTGGTTTCCATTCAATTTAGACTAAACTAGTCAGGGCCCTATATTATACTTGATGAATTATCTAGTTGGTACCAAAAAACCACATAGAAATTAGCTACGGCTTCTATTTCGTCCCTGAATCTAGTGACTTGACACAGAACTCTGAGCAATGCCTTTGCCCGACAGAGATCCAGCACACAGCAGTAACCATCCAAGCCCTTTAGCATTCAGGTACAGCAATTTTATCAGGCTGGTCTTTGACTCGCATGAGTTGACCCAATCACATGGACACACCACACAATTTAATCAGTTGAGCTACTCTAAACACCACATAATTTGAGCAGCAGCTGAGCTACTCTTAAGTCTTAACTGAGCAAAGCCAGGGCACAGCACAATCGCAGTTGGCAGAGGTTCGCGGTGGCCTAATTAGACAAGTATATAACAGTAACCCTAGCTCGCTCCACCGGAATGTGTCAATAAGTTCAGTTGTTTGTTCCGGACAAGCGAGCGAGTCATTACTTCCTAGTGCATTACCGTGGGAAGGAACGTCGAGGCAGGTCGCGACGACGGCGAGGAAGGGGAGTAGCAGCGCCCACAGCCGCGGCAGCGCAGCGGCCGCCGCCAAGGCCATCTCCAGCAGCTGCCGAGTGCCGCCGCCGGCTGAGGAGGAAGCCTGGGCCTAACCAATGCGGGGGACGGGGATTGCTCTGCTCCGCTCGGGTTACGCGACGACGGGAAGGGGTGGGTGCGCGTGACTGCGTGAGCACTGAGCAGAGCCAGCGTCGGTGCCTGTTGCGGCACTCGGCAGCGAGCAGCACGGGGACGTCGTGACTCGTGACCGTGGTCGTCAATCGCCGACATTTACGGGCGGCATTGTGGTGGGGGTAGTTTGGTGAAACATTTTTGGATTCGGCTACTATAGTATTTTTCATTTATATTTGATATAATTATTATTTTATCATAAACTAACTAAATTTGAAAGATTTATTTTGTATTATTTAATTAAACTGTATAATTAATTATTTTATTTATGCTTCTGGCGTTTGTCAAGAGATTGGTTCTGCAACGAACGGTGCGGATGGGAGCAGGGATGGTGTTTGGTGTTGACGTGGGTTTCACGCCGCCCGCTGTCGCGCTCGAGCAGGCCGCTAAACCCCGCTGCAATTTTGAGAGAAGCTTGCGTTTAAGCTTTGGCCAATTTTTGCCTGTCGGTAGTCTAAAAATAGAGTACCGTATAAATTTGTCATCAATTTTATTGGCACATACTGTGTGCGCAGAGTATTATGGCTGTGTTTAGTTGCTTCGACTTCCCACCACATCGTTTCAATTTCCCTTGAATCGAACTAATTTAGGCGGTTTGGATGTACTCTGTGAGACGAATCTTTTAAGCTGGATTAGGCCACTACGTAGAATAATATTTACCACAAACAAACGAAAAGTGTTACGGTGCCTAATTACAGTGAAATTTTCAGACACTAATAAACACATAAACTTGGAAAGTAACTGCAAAGCTCAGAAAGCTCAGAACAACAGACGATCATCTGTCTGTTTGAAGCGGACTAGTAGTGGCCTGCTGCATTCTTTCAGGCCCTGATGGCTTCCTCACCATGGCCGATTGATTGGACACTGGACCGATCAGCATTTACTCCATCACCATGGTCCATGGTCCATGGCCCATGGCCGATGGGAGATGGAGGGCCCTTCTTCGCTTCTTCATTTCCTTCCGCTTGTCCCGGCTGGCTTCCCGTTACGGTCCCGGCCAGATATTCCTTTCCTGTTCGGCGATCAAGCTGACACGGTCCAGGTGGTGCCCATGGCCTTGGCACGCTTTGCGCGCGGTCCAGGCGGCCGGAGAGCAAGAGAGGGAGCCAACAGGGGGACACCGGACACGTACGGTACCTGCAGGGCTCGAGCCACACCACCCGTACACAAAACCCGCACGTACACGACGACGCGCATCCGGCGGCCGCACAACGCAACAGCTGGAACGACATGATGAGTGATGATCACTCTCGTCGGCGCACATACGCGGACCACAGCAACTCGCGCTGGTGGCCGCGGAAGACGACGGCGGCGAGATCCGCGCCTGCGGCTCCTATCCTATCGCGTCGGCGCATTCCGATCATATCTCCACACAGGAACGGAAGCAGATCATATCATGCACATATGGCGGACCGGACGGACGGGCTGGCGGGAGGTAGCGCTCGCGGCTGCGCCACGACGGCGACGGCGACGGCAGATCGATCAATGGATCTGTCGGTCGGACTCGGACCGCCCGCCCTGAGGGCCTGAGGGCTTGCGCGGCGCGCTCGTGTCGCGTGTCGGTCGCTCGGCGTCGCCCTCACACCGCCGCATCGCTAGCGCACAGCGCAGGCAGGGGCTCACATGGCCGTGTCGCTCGCGGGCCCGGCGCAGGGCCCCGTTTGCCAACGGAACCGACGTCTGCCGTGAGAGGAAGCCAGCGCCAGCGCCGGGACAGCTAGCTGCTCCATCTTCGGCGGGGCCCGGAACCAACTGCAGGCAGGTCCTCGCTACGCACAGTTGATGGAGTGATCATCTTCATCCATCGTGAAATCATCGTTACATACAGAGGGATCAGTAGGAGCTTAATTGGTAACACGCTAATGCTGCTCCACCTCCAGTGCACCGGCCGGTTCTACCAAACAATGACTCGACTCGACGAATGCAACGGAGGAGGAGACGTCTTAATTAAACTTGAGTACGCATGCGTGCATGCTTCCCGTGCAAGAGCAGGGGGCGGTGCATACACATGGAGCTAGGGAACAAGAACAACAAAGGACCATGCACCATGGGTCCATGTTCAAGGCTTTTGCGCATTGTCTTGTGTAACAGAGATACTACCGTATGGTATCGATACCGACCTTGTACACATGTGGTGCGATATGTCAAGCCATGTGCACAGTTCGCACGAACCTGCATATGGTGAAAGGACCAGCCTATCTGCATGCATGCATTCATGCATGAGCATCACACCTCGTTTTCACGGTGGGCCGACCTTACCTCTCTAGTGGAGTAGTAGTAGTGGAGTACTAGACAAAACTTGGATTGAGGCCGGAAACTAACATGCTTTTAACAGCAAAATCACGAGGCCGTGTCCATCCAAAGGCTTCAGCCAGATGCAAACGGAGAAGTGCAGCTCTGATGATGGGCGACCTGTGTGCTCTGACCTCTGATCTGAATCGTACTAGTAAGTTTGTCTGCGCCCGTACTATGTCTCAGAAGTTATCCAGTAACGCTTTTGTCCTTGTGCCCATAATCCACAGCATGTGCTTGTCTTTTGGACCCGTCGAATGAAACAAAGCTCTAGGCGGACATGTAATAGTCGTGCACGCCATGGCGCGCACAGATTCCGACGCTCTGTTTTTCACGCCAGCCCGGCCGGAAGCAGAGACCGGTCCTGGTGCAGAGGTGCTGTTGTGACGCCGGTCGGATCGAAGCTCGATCGGTGAAGCAAAGCACCCGGCCACAAGTGTAATGACAGCTGACAGCTAGCACGGTACGTATATTAGACCGACAAAACAATCATATAGAGCGACTAATGGCGCAAGAAGTGTCTGATGGATGATGCATCAGATACACTAGAGAGCAAGGTTGCAGGCTCCATCACATGGGCTAGCTCCAAGGATAAGATCCGGCCGGCCCCGGCCCCTCGCCTCCATGGCTCCACCCATCCATTAAGGGCCTGTTTGGATCAAAGTTTTTTCACAGGAATTTTGGAGAAAAAGTTTCTAGAGAAAAGGATTTGGATGGATGCGTTTGGAACACAGGAATGCCGAAATCCTTTCCAAAGGAAAGGAATTGGTTGATGTGCAAAACGCAGGAAATAAAGCCTCCAACGTGACCCAATGGAATTTTTCCTCTGGCGCTCTGACGCTCTCTTGCTAGCCTAGCTCGCTCCAGTTGCCGCGTCTTCCATGAACCACATAGAAAATTAGTCAGCAGTTGTGTGCACGGAGAGAGAATGAGCCTTGAACTCGTGCGCCGAGAACCAAGAGAGTACGAGGAAGAGAGAGGCAACGACCATGGAAGCATAGAAGAAGAAGAGAGGCTTTTATCTCGTGAGCCATTATAAAAGTTCACTCGCACCTCGAAGCCACTCATTTGAAGTTGCATACCTATGGGCCTAAGTTGAACTTCGTTTTTACCCGCAACTTCAAATGAGTGGCTTCGAGGGGTTGAAGTGAACTTTTATAATGGCCACGTGTAAAAGCCTCGTAAGAAGAACGTCAAGGTACCTTATATTGAATAAATAAGATTATAATATGGCAAACAACCAGGAAGCTCCAAAATCACCTCTACAATATAAGAATATTTGCAACTAATTTGTTGTTTAGGGACATGTAGTTTAGAATCCTCCAAAATCATTTTCCTACGATCCAAAACATTTCGAAGTATTAATTCCCGCGTTTTAGAATCATGTAGTTTTTCACTTTTTACTCTACCCTATTCCCGCGCTTTTTTTTTCCTTTCCTTTGTTTTTGCATTCCTACGTTCCAAACAGACCCTAACTAAATAGTGGCAGTGGCAGTGGCACAGGGCGCTGCACTGACTAGCTAGCTAGGCCACTGTGCGCGTGCATGCATCTGCTCTGCGCGCGCGCGGCGCGGCGCGGCTCGATGCATCTATCCGCGACACAAACAGCCCAGCCCCTCGCGATCTCGGTCGCACATGGAACCATCACTTGTTTTATGGGGCACGCAGCGGCAGCGGCAGCTAGCGTGCGTGCTAATTAATACTACTATAAGAAGATGCGATGCGGCGGTGACCCGTGTCGTCGTCGTCGTTGATGCATGGATCTGGACTGTGGACCTCGTCGGATCGTATAGCATAGCATGATTAGTTCGTCGCCATGCACGGAGGCCTTGCCAGGCCGGCATCAGCTTTCGGACGCGAAAGGGAGGTGTGTGGAAATATCTCTAGAACCAGGATTGCTAATGATGGTGCCAGCTGATGAGATCTATCATCGATGGCATGCATGTCGACCAGCAGCTGCTACCGCGCCTACCGAGATCGAGATGGATGCGCATGCATGCGAACCGGGGCTGGTTACCGGTGTGTAGAATTCGGGATATCTGCGCCTGCGCGTCTGAGAGCCGGAGCCGGAGGTCTTGGTTCAGAATCAGATAGATCCGCCGACCTTGCGTGGCCGTGTCCTTGGGTTGGGCCATGCCCATTACTGATGCTACTCCAGGCTGTTGAGTGCAAGCGACGACGACGAGGTCCGACCCCTTTCTTGTCGGCGATCGATCAGCCTGCTTTGGCCGGGTCTGTATTAGTTTTTGGTCTTATTGATGTGTGTGTGAGAGTGAGAGGAGTGCAACGTAAGACACACATACTCCCTCCGAAATGGTATTAGAAGTGTTTTTTGACAACGAGGTTTGAGTCAAACATCGCGAATATAAATCATCAATAACTTTTAAGTTGTTGATTTTATAAATATAAAAATTATATGAGTAGATTTGTCTTAAAAATACTTTAATAAAAGTATACATATATCACATTTTTATAAATATTTTTATAATAATAAGATGTCAAAGTTGTGTTTGAAGACCGCCAATCGTTTCTAAACGACTTCTAATACCATAGGAGGGAAAGACAGTAGTTTTTCTCAAGCGGCAAGCAAGGAGCGCATGACTTACGGCGCACGTACACATGGCGCCATGTGCCGGTCGATCGAGGTAGGGTGGCGGCATCTTTGCCGATCGCGCGACGTCTCCTAGTCTCCTGATCGACAACGTGGTGGATGCATGTTGTCAACTGAAAAATATTCTTGCCTTAACTACTAAAACTTGCAAGCCAGAACTGAATCGTACTCGTTCTTTGTTCAGCTTAGCAGCTCTGTTTCGCAGTGGAAAAAATGCCAGGAAGTCAGCGGCTCTTTTCGTCAAATACGATGTGCCACAACTTTAATTTGAATTGAATTTTGTGTGCGCGCGCACGGGCTATAAGTGTGTGCGTGCTTCCTCATGCTTTCAGCTCCTCCTGATGATGGTGAGCATCTGCTCGTGCACCCAGCTCCTGTCCACGCCAAGAGTCACTAATTGCATGCTCCAAATGGTCTAGTGTGCCGATGTGCTTATAGAGATAATTTTATTATCTACTCCCTCCGTCCACAAATAAGTGCACTTCTTTTGACTGCACTTTTTTGACTTTCATCATTTTTATTTGATCATTCCTCTTATTTAAAAAGTTTTAATAAATAATACTCATTTTGTTATGACTTAATTTATCATTAGATATATTTTTATGTTATGACAAAATAAGTTATATTTATTAAAAAAATTAAAATAAGACGAATGGTCAAACAAGTTTCATAAAAAAGTCAAAAGAAGTGCACTTATTTGTGGACGGAGGGTGTAGTGTTTTTTACATATGCTCATATTAGTTATTTTAATTTAATGTATAGTTATGTTTTATATGATTTTATAATCTAGATAACATTAATAGGTATTTTGTTATATTCACTCTCTTAATGTAAATGAAAATTATGAAGACATATTAGTAATTTTTTTGGTGTCATATGTTATTAGGGGGGGGGCATGGCCCCAGCCAGCCCCCTTGCTCTGCCACTGCTACTAAAACTTGCAGGTACTACATTAGCGCGTATTTTCCTGCTACTACATGAGTAGTGTGTATTTTTTTTTTTTTTTTTTTTTTTGGAAGCTTCGCGCCGGGCGTACATACTACAGAGCAGCAGAACAGCAACAGTACAACCGTGTGCGAGTTTGTAACAGCGGCACTGCGAGTGTTCAACAGTTCCACCTAGAGATGACAGGCCAGTACACATGCAGGGGAGCAGTCAGTGCGGTAGAGGTTCACGCCGGGTTTGTTTGGGCTCGTGACAGTTATACTGCTGGTAGTGGAGAAGGTGGACTGTGCGAAGAGGATACTCGACATGCCGAGGTTCATGCTTCTTGTTGTTGCCTCATAATTTTTGTAATATTGTACTCCCTCTATCCGGAAAATGAGGGTACAAAAAGGCATATGTGAAACAATAGGGAATCCAAATCCCCTTAGCACAGACGGAACAACGTAAAAACATCAATTTCACCCTTTTTAAATTAAATTATTATTATGATTTTGGTTATAGAAGTGTATTTTTTTTTTCATAAGTTGTAATTATGTATATTTTTGTCGTACTAAAAAAATCCAATCATATTTGTCTGGTCCTCCTAACCAAAATCGTTGGTTCGTCCATGCCCCTCACTCAGGGTCTGCGTTGGGACTGGTTGGTAATCCCACGTACACGCATACTAGCTGGTACAGTCATGCATCCTTTAAGACTATGAGATCGGAGACTCGCCATGACAAGCATTAACCAAGCACGGGCAACCAGATTTGGGGACGAACCCCGCGCGGCCCCACGTCGTGCCCAATCAAACCGACGCGGCCGAAACTGACGAGACTCCCCCTGACCACCGCCGCACCGTGCACCGCTCCTATCGTGACCATGTGACCACACGCAGGGGCTGTCCCCCAAGGGCAGAACCGACCCGACCCGACCCGAGGCGTCGCCGGTCCGGCGCGGCGCGGCGCATCCGTCCGTCGATTCGGAACCCCACGCGGGACACGCACCCGGAGTGGCACTCTTGGTATTGAGCGGCAGCCTCGTGGGCGTTTCGCCGCGGGGTCGCTCTATAAGAGCGCCCGCTGCTCATCTCATCTCATGGTCCTCAGCAGCTCAGCTCATCTCATCTCATAGTCCTCAGCTCCTCCTCTCGTGTCTCCCTTCGCCGAAGCTCCAGCAGCTGCTTGCTGTAAAAACCGAAGGGAGGAAGAAGCCACATAGATAGGCAGGGCAATGATGCGGCGCGTCGCGCTGTTGTTGCTCCTCGTATGCGCCGCGGCGCGGGCTGCCGCGGTCGTCACCGACGGTGAGATATATACAAGCTAGCTTTGTTTTGTCATATGCGTAGCGTGTAGCATCATCGTGCCGTTATTATGCTGCTATTCACTACTGTACACTTCAGTCAGCCTTTCGTAGATCGTCCTCATATATAGGCTCAGTGTACTCTGTTCCTATCGACCTTTCTTTAGAGCTTTCAATTCCAGCTTCCAGCTGCCGGTGTAGCATAGCCTTGTGAGCCAACCAAAGCAAAATTCCCACTTGTTCATATGCACTGAGAGTAGGATCTGCCTATAATTCAATAGTGTTTCATACTATAGCGGTATCTGAACGAATTTAAGTGCTTGTATAACACACATACTCCACTAATCCAGTATATGTGTTTTATGTTAACCTGTTAGCAGAGTACTGTCAGGCCCATGACCGGTCCACCGGTTTTAGCGACCAACACAAAACTTTGGTTGGTGCGAATTGGCTTGTAGTCCAATGGTAGGGCGGTCCAGGTGGGACGCTACCCACTGGGGGTTTCAAATTTCAGTCTTTCGCACCTTTTCTTGGGATTTTAAAAGGATTTACGGCGCCAATGCGTTAAGTGGTAGCGGCGTTCCCGGTCGACGACGACGAGGTGCTTTTTATGGTGACTCGAGAATCTCCGGATCGCCGGCCGCCCAGTCCCCCGGAGGTGCTTTCATAGGGGGTAGGGTTTGCGACGTGTGTTCATAGGGGTGAGTGTGCGTGCGTGTTGTGAGTGTCATGCGTTGTCTTGTGTCAAAAAAAAAAAAAAAAAAAAAAAAAAAAAAAAAACAAAACTTTGGTTGGTTTTGTCGTCATCATGCACGTAGTTAATGGCGGCCTGGTTAGATCCGAACCTTCCCAAAGCAATTAAGGGGTCCATCACGACAAAATGATTTCAGGGTCGCTGTCATATGGGTCTGATCATCATGCACGCATCAACGCTCAAGGCATTGGTGGGCATGCACCTGTTGCCTGGTCCACGGCCATGTACAACCTCACATGGCAAGCACATATACGCGCCCCGGCCACTTAATTAATCAGTTAACCATCGCATGTTGGTCTGGTCGATGGATTATATTCTGCCACCCTGGCCGATCCACCGCCCAAAAGGATCGTTTTGATCAGTCCAACTAAACGACAGGTACAACAAAGTACTATTGCTAATAGAATTTTCAGTAGTATTTGCCGGTGATGTTGTGAAACAGGGGATAGCTAGGTGATGTGTGTGTTTGATATGGTCGTGCGTCGGACCCATGCGGTATGCATGTGTCTGCAGATCTCTCAGCATGCATGTGCTGGTTGATAGAGCAGCCGTGAATGCGTCTGACCACGGTCTGAGGCCAGCTGAACCCCCACCGACACAGCAGAACAACCCACCATGCTAACGTGCACCCTGTCAGTGAATCAGTGTACTCCTAGAAGCTCAAAAAGATTACAGTTGCAACATCTGGTGTCGTGTCGTGTCTGTTTTCAGATCCATCTGCAACATGTTTTCGATCGATCGATCGATTGACAAGAAAATGCACTGATCGATGCAGGTCTTCTCCCGAACGGCAACTTCGAGGATGGCCCGCCCAAGTCGGCGCTGGTGAACGGCACGGTGGTGTCGGGCGCCAACGCGATCCCTCGCTGGGAGACCTCCGGCTTCGTGGAGTACATCGAGTCGGGGCACAAGCAGGGGCGACATGCTGCTGGTGGTGCCGGAGGGCGCGCACGCCGTCCGCCTCGGCAACGAGGCCTCCATCCGGCAGCGCCTGGCCGTGACGCGGGGCGCCTACTACGCCATCACCTTCAGCGCGGCGCGGACGTGCGCGCAGGCGGAGACGCTCAACGTGTCGGTGAGCCCCGAGTGGGGCGTGCTCCCGATGCAGACCATCTACGGCAGCAACGGCTGGGACTCGTACGCCTGGGCCTTCAAGGCCAAGCTCGACACCGTGACGCTCGTCATCCACAACCCCGGCGTCGAGGAGGACCCCGCTTGCGGCCCGCTCATCGACGGCGTCGCCATCCGGGCGCTGTACCCGCCCACGCTCGCCAGGGGCAACATGCTCAAGAACGGTGGGTTCGAGGAGGGGCCCTACTTCCTGCCCAACGCGTCGTGGGGCGTGCTCGTGCCGCCCAACATCGAGGACGACCACTCGCCGCTGCCGGCCTGGATGATCGTCTCGTCCAAGGCCGTCAAGTACGTGGACGCCGCGCACTTCGCCGTGCCCCAGGGCGCGCGCGCCGTCGAGCTGGTGGGCGGGAGGGAGAGCGCGCTCGTGCAGGAGGTGCGCACCGTGCCCGGCTGGACCTACCGCCTCGCCTTCGCCGTCGGGGACTCCGGCGACGGGTGCACGGGCTCCATGGTCGCCGAGGCCTACGCGGCGCGCGCCACCGTCAAGGTGCCGTACGAGTCCAAGGGCACCGGAGGCTACAAGCGCGCCGTGCTCGACTTCACGGCCGTCGCCAACCGCACCCGCGTCGTGTTCCAGAGCACCTTCTACCACATGAAGGCCGACGGCACGCTCTGCGGACCGCTCGTCGACGACGCCTCGCTCGTCGGAGTGCGCAAGAAGCCCGCCGCCGGCCGCCGCCTGCTGCAGTTCCTGTAAGCAGCTACTAGCTTCCACGTGCGATCTGCGCAGGCGCAGCGATGATGTGTAATATTGGTAGGCGTTTTGGTTTGGTGTGTGCGTGGTATATGCGTGCGGTGCCGTGCGCGCCCTGTGGCTGCAGCTGCAGTGGCGTCGCGTTGGGGTGTTTTTCTTGTTGTGATGAAGAAAGAGGGGTGGAATCTGGTGTGGTATCTGGCACACCGGGAGAGCTTTATAATCAACTCATATTAAGGTAACCTGATGAGTGCCAGACTGAAGATGACACGAGATTAATGGCAAATGCTGCTAGTACTATTTTTGTTCCAGACTTCGAGTGAGAATTCATTGCAAACGTATTGAAACGGGACTCGAGAGAAGAAAATGCGATTAAAAGTGTGCTGCTTGCAGTGCAGACAACATGTAAATGTACCTCAAGCGGAGCTTACGGTCTCTGCATTAAGTAGGATCAAGATGGCCGATTAGAAACCGTCATTTTAAAATTTAATCGAAAGAGGTGGCCAATTTAAATGTGAAAATAAATAAAATGCCCTCTTAACTACACTCCTCTATCTAAATTTGCTAGCACCCTTTCAAAAGATAGAGCTATAGCTAGAGCAACTAAGGGTACTGATCTACTGAGAGCTCTCCTACACAGTTATAATTAGCAAGATCAAACAATCTAAACAACTAGATTTTAGTCAAAAATATAAACAACTAGAACAAAAGTAAGCGCAGCGGAGCTCCTACACATTCTAGTGCAACAACAACCACAAGCCCAACAACACAAGCACGATATATTGCAATGAAGTAAACTTATGTTGAGATATGCAAACCACAATGTAGAGGGCGTGGTTTGGCAACTTGTCGGTTGCTTAGTCCATGTTGAGGTGAGTTCTAGGATTTTTGCTCCTCTCATTAGCTCCAAACCTGCAAGCTTCAAACTACCTCATTAGGTAGGCTCCACATAAGCGCTGAACTTAGCCGATCAAATCAAATAGACACTATCACAAGCCATGATTTTACTATAGATGCTCTTTGCCTTCCTTCGAAGAGGATGAGCTCAATAGCCCTTCACGAATCCAACTCCGAGCACCGCACAATCCTTCTTGCGCGCTTCATGGAGACACAACCACCAAGCCGTCTAGGCGGCAAATTTAAAAAGTAATAAGCAACCACACCCACACGGCGACCACCTAGTGTCACAAATAATATCTCACGCAAAGATTCTCACTAGTGGAGCACACTCACTCTCCAAACATTTCCCTCGAGCAAAGAGTATGTGTCACTTTGGTTTTTTCAAGGAAGACCCGGACTCACCATATGTGTGGACTTCACGGGCACACATATGGTGAGTCTGGTCTTCCTTGAAAACCAGGCGTGAAGATGAGTGGAGGTGGTAGAGAGGTGCTCTCCCAAAGAGTATGCTATTATAATATCCAAGGAAGCCCTCTCTAACCGGGCATCCCACTATATATAGAGAAGCACACCCTCCCATTCACGGTCGACGGAGGCCGGAACAAACAGGGAGAGGCAGGCGTCGGGATAGATTGAAGATGTGAAGGGTGTGTCATGACCCACGGAATTCAACACCGTTGAGAGCTCCACAACCTCTAAGCTCCGATCCAAGTCCAACATCTCCTCCCTCCCTTCCCTCTCTCATGCTTGTGGCCTGTTACTGAATCCCTTCTTGTCTCCTGTTGATATGTTTTATGAATCTTTTGTTGTCAACTGGGGACTCTACAACTGTTGTAGCCAAGTTTGGGCATCACAAAGTGGCAACAAGTTTTCAGTAGGACATTTGAAGAAGTGGCCATTGTTTCATATATGTGTATCAAAGTGATTCTCAAATCATTGATTGTACGCCGACATGCTTGTCTTAGTGGTTGTTGTAATTAAGGTTTTAGCTTATTCAATAATTTTCCATAAAAATATATTCAATAATTAATCTTTAGCTGACTCAGGAAATAATTTCCCATAAAAATATTATATAATTAATGATATTTATTTAGTTTTATAAATAATTATATTTTTTAGAATTTCTAGATCTGTTTGATTTAAATTTATTTGGATTTTCAAAAGTATTTTTTATTATGGCAAAGGTAGTATTTGGATTTTGAATTGGACAACCATCGCATGAGTTGAGAAAAACATTGCGTGCACAAGTGCAAGCTAAGCGGTTTCAGTTTTGGGAAAATCTACTTCGAAAGTAAATATATAAAAAAATGTGATTAGTATAGTATTCGACTTAGCCTCAAACATTGTGAATTTGTGATTCGTACTGATTAGCACCTCCAGCTCAGGCCTTAGGGATCGGGGCAAATAGCTGGTAATGATGCTCCTTTTTTTGTGCAGATCTGTTGCGTTGTTTGCTGCCCAAAGTGACTCAAGGTTTTTTTTTTTTTTCCTAATACTATATTAGTTTGTCATTTAGCTGACTATTTCATTGCTGCTGCCCTATGCTTCACGAGGAGGCCTAGTCCGAACCGGGGTTTTTATACCGGTCGGTTTCCCGCGGGGAAACCGCGGTTACCAGGCTTACCGGTCCGGCCCGGTATCCCGGACCGCCGGTAAAAAAGATTTGAAATTCAAAATCTAAAAATTGAAAAAAATTATGGAAAAAAAATACGTAAAATAGTTTGCGATTTATAGAAGCCAGCGGTGCAACATTTTTTCAAATTTGAGTTCGTTTGGTATAAAAAAATTTGAATTGAAGTTTGAAAAAAAAAACGACCGACATTTTCCCGCCGGGAGGAGCGGTTTTCGCTCAAACCGGGCGGTATAAATTAAATACCGCTCGGTAAACCGGATTTTTACCGATGAACTGGAAAATTTGAATTCATTTGAATTCAAAAACCAAACCGACCGGTACCGGCCGGTTTACCGTAACCGGTCCGGAAATCGAAACGGACCCGGCGGTTTGGTTCAACCGGTCGGTAAAAAACCCCTGGTCCGAACACCCACGGTTTTGGATAGCCAATTTGTTTTAATACAATAGGGAATATTGTAGTTGTCTGCAGAGGTCTAGCTTGAATAAACTAGTGAGGATGAGAGGATCAGATACGGGACTTGGTATCTGGCTCTCCAATATGGATTGTGCAGGGATTGAAATTATGTTCATCGAATATTACAATGTTGTACCCATGTTAACTGTATTTAAGTGATAGAAAATAGTCTTTTTTTACAAAGTTGATCAAGTATGGAGCACTATGAATATAGTGAAGTCATTTCTTAAAATGGAGAACATATTACTTTGTTTTAGCTATATTATGTTCCCTCAAAATATACTCCCTCCGGGCTGGTATTAGAGGTCGTTTAGGACAACATTTAGCTTACCAAGGAGTGTAATTAGGGGTAAGTTTTCCCTATCTACCCCTAATAAATACGGTGACGGTTGCATTATAAGCACAATAGTTGCCTCAACCGATTGGCTAGCGCAGCCTCTTAAAGCTCCCATGATGGGAGGTCACCGGTTCGACTCCCCATGCCTGCATTATTTTTGCATGGGACGACTTCTATTTTGCTCCCAGGGTATAGGCCGGGACGACCTGTAAACCCAGCTCGGAGGGAGTATCTATTTTTTTAGCTATTGGGATCATGTCTTTAATGTTTGGATTGGATAGTAGTTAATCGTCATTATTACATAAGTCTCACAAAGCACAAATAATTAGTAGATAATGAAGTTTTTAATGTAAATTAGTAGGTGTCTCTTTTTGTTGTTTCATTTAGATTACCAAATGTTAACACGGACATTATACTAAACATAGCGTGTAAATCCCCTCAAAGAAAAAACATAGCGTGTAAATGAAGCTGGATATACGAAAAAAAAATTAGTGAAAATCCTCTCTATTAGATGAGGGTTTACTGTCACCAATAAAACCCTCCATCCAATCTATTTTCCCTTCCATCTCGCCGCCTCGACTTGGAATTAGAAACCGACCTATACCTACGACGCCTCGTCTCCGCATCCCACGCGGAAGAATGGTGATCACGTGCTCCGCCGCCGCCGCCGTTCTATGGTTGGTTGCGATTTCCGATCTCCTTACTCATATTCTGCTTCGCTGTATTTTTTTTGTTTCAGGCTCTCCCCAATCAGCAGACGGTGAACTACCCCAGCTTCAAACTAGTCATCGTAGGCGACGGTGGCACCGGTAAATCACTGATCGAGTCGCACGATCTCTTTCTGAATGATGAAGTGCTAGCTTTTTTTTTTGTTAGTTGCAAGATTCCCTCCCGATTAGTGGATTTCTGGTAATTTTGAGTTAACTAGTTTACAATCGAGGGTTAGATATTGTTTTTTTTTACTGCCAAATGCGCGGGGACTGCAGCTTTGGAACTGAGATTATTGCGGGCAAGTGCCCAGTTTCGAAAAAAAGAACTGAGATTATTGGGCTTTGTTTTTTTTTTTTTTTTTTTTTTTTGAAACAGGGCTTCGTATTCATTTAGGCCACATATGGATCTGATTGGGATTATGAGAATCCAGTATTTTCTATTATAGGTTATTCTGTATGGATATAATTTTTTTAATCAGATTCTTGTAATCTGCTTGAATCCAAATGTTGCCTTATTTTAGTTAGATTTACTGACTAACTATGTTAGATATTTTGTTTGGTTTCCTGTGTGGCCATGTCTCTTCTGTTTACCCATCTGGTTTGTCTTATGAAAGCATACATCTTTGTGTTTTGTAGGCAAGACCACCTTCGTAAAGAGGCATCTCACTGGAGAGTTCGAAAAGAAGTATGAGCGTGAGTATCTTCTTTCGGAGTGGATTATTATGTGTAATTATTTGATTGATCCTATCGTAGTTTGTTGTGTTGCTGTGACTAATTTGATTGTTGCTGCAGCCACCATTGGTGTTGAGGTTCATCCTTGGATTTCCACACCAACTGTGGGATGATCCGCTTCTACTGTTGGGACACCGCAGGCCAGGAGAAATTTGGTGGGCTCAGGGATGGATACTAGTAAGTATTTAAGAGCAGCAATGTCGATCCGAAATTATTGATACAAATATATGAAATGATTGTTGTTGGTTTATCTTTATATTACCTGTAGTAGTAATACTATGTGCAACATGTTAGTATAATAGTTTAATCTGGATGAAGTGGGTTCTCATGGTTACATGATAAATAAATGACATACCACATCATTATGTAATTTTAAAATCTGACAGTTTTTTATTTTATACATATTGCAAGAACTGATTTTTAAAATCTTTTATTATATACTACCTATTGATGCTTCCAAATTTCATATTAAAATCAGGTCATTGTATTGAGGCGATTCAGTAATCATTTTGTTTAGTTTATTTTCAATATCTATGCTATTTTTGAATTTCTGCTCAATTCAACTTTGTGTGCTTTTAATTTCTTGTACTATAGGTCCTTATTTTGTCAGATTCTATTTGCTCATAGTTCTGTTTCAATGATATATGATACTATTGGTTGGAGATGTTTAATTTGGAGTTTTTTTGCTTGCTTATGTCGTTGTAGCCTTGTCATATAACTTGTGAATCAGTGCACGAGCACTGGAAGCTGTGCCCTGATATCTGTGTTTCTGAGCACAAATGCTTTGAGGATTTTTGACATGTTTCTCCTTATATATCTTTTTATTTTACTTTACCACTAACCACCATACGTATCTGTGAGTTTTGACATATCTTGTTACTTGAGATCCTCTTTGCTGTTGTATCGTGTTGCTTTAGGCAACTATGAAATTTATTTGTAATAACCGTAATTTTATATCGTCTGCAGCATCCATGGCCAGTCTGGTATCATTATGTTTGATGTTACTTCTCGGCTCACATACAAGAACGTTCCTACTTGGCACCGTGATTTATGCAGGTATACAAAGAACTGGACTTGACAAATGGTTTGGAAATTTAAGCAAATGGTTACATACTAAAAACCAAGCATTCTTGATGCAGGGTCTGTGAAAACATCCCAATTGTGCTTTGTGGGAATAAGGTTGACGTGAAGAATAGGCAGGTCAAAGCAAAGCAGGTCACATTCCACAGGAAAAAGAGCCTGCAGTACTATGAGGTCTCAGCTAAGAGCAATTACAATTTTGAAAAGCCTTTCTTGTACCTTGCCAGGAAGCTTGCTGGGTGAGTCTCAGTTAGTAGCCTTGTTTTTCTGCAATATATTTTATTGGATTAGGACCAAACCAACGTATTCTTGTTGTGTCAGTGATTGCAACCTTCGCTTTGTTGAAAGCCCTGCTCTCGCTCCTCCTGATGTGACAATTGACCTGGCTGCCCAGCAGCAGTAAGTGTTCTACCATGGAAATCATAATTTCTCGCCACCTCTTGTTGCTGAATCTTCATACTGCTTGGCTTTTTCAGGCATGAAGCCGAGCTGGCAGCTGCTGCAGCCCAACCATTGCCAGATGACGACGACGACCTGATCCAGTAGATGTTGCATTATGCTGCTTTATTTACATGTCCCTCAATGAGTCTTGTTCTGAGATCTCGTGTCCTAATTCCTGAACTTTGGGATGATGAAGTTTTTGTAGCTAGTAAGGTGCTTCTATGAATGTTTTCACCATTGAGACTAGTTACGTTCCAGTAGATGGTAACGAACCTGTTTCATTGCAATGCTTATTTGCTTTGATTGCTAAATAGAAATGTGTGTTTCCTCTAATTTCGACGTTATCAACCACCCATATTTGTACATTGTTTTGGCTCTGGAATTTAGTTTGGTTGACTCCCAACAACCCCCCACCCACAACCAACCAAAAAAAAAAAAAAAACCGTGGCCCGCTAACTCTTTGCTGATATACCAGTTGTGCTCACAGCACACGATAGGTCAATCGCTTCAGCTATGTCCAACTTGGGAACTCAGGGGTCAGGATTGTATCATTGTTATACAGGTTTAAGGTGTACAGATCCCAAGGATCAGAGGGTGTGTGGGCTTTAGTCTTTTTTTAAAACAAATACAATTCAATCACTCAAAGTTTGCACACTAGCAGCAACAGAGTTCATAATACAATCTGAGAGATGAACCAAAATAGGATCATCATCCTCTGAACACACGCACCCCAGAGCAGCTAAGCTATGCGCCAATTTATATTACAATAACGAGGAACAGCCTTAATCATAAACTCCACAAGATTCATAAAAAAAAATCATAAACTCCACACAATTCAGAGAAGCAATTTCCTAAATTTCCCTAATAACTCACAACTTTGAGATCTTCCTTATTATGCTTGGGGCCTTTTTCCCCTTATTACGCTCTGATTTTTGTTGGATCGAGAAATCCCTTTCTTAAAAGGATTTAACCCTATAAACTGTCGTCTCCATCATGAATTCATGATCAAGCATGCGCACCAAAATATTTCCAAGTATTTCTTCTTTTAATAAATAATAATATATACAGAAGTACACTGACAAATTGTGGCCCAGAATCTCTCAATCCAGAAGAGCAACCGAATCAATCAGTTCTTGAATAGAAAATTCGGAGCTGTCGTTGCCCATATCATTCTCTCATGCAGGTAGGGGCATGTAACTACGTACTGAAACAGACATATAAACCAAGACTGGAGACTGAAAATGCATATTGATCCTAATACAAACTGAGCTTATTCAAAATCAGCTGCGAGGTCCTCCAGTTCTCCTCTTGCGGTTCAAGATCACATTGAGCACCTGCAGGTGCTCGTCGTTGGAGACATGGAGGTGCTCGCGAAGGTCACTGAGCAGCCCCTCCTTCTCCCAGCTCAGCGCATCGCCGCACGCATGGAACGCCTTCATCAGAGCAGCGTAGGCCTCCAGCTCCAGCTGGTGGATGTGTTCCCGCACCGTCGTCGCCCCCATCTGATCCTTCGGGGGCTCGCTCTTCATCTCACGTGATTCAGCTATGTCGTCACAACGTTGTTCTTGTTCTCTCTTGACGGGTTGTTCTTCCTTGATGATGGGCTGTTCTTTCTTGACGGGTTGCAGCTGATCGGCCTTCTGATCGTCGTTATAAGGCCTGGTGGGAGCTGCCACAGCGCAATCCTCGCCGGCGTCGATGCTCCTGGTTCTGCTGTCACTGTCATCACTGCCGCCGCTGCTGTCATCTGAAGACGAGTCAGAATCAGTATCGTCGTCGTCGTCGTCTTCCAACTCCTTGTCGTCCTTGCGCTGCTCGTTCTGCTGCTGCTGTAGTTGCTGCTGATGGTCATCATCGCCATCATCGGGATTAAGATTAATGTCTGTCCCAACGTCGTTGTCGCAATCTTCGCCGATCATCTCATCCTGCTTGTTGTTCACGCAAACGTTTGGGACTGGCGGCTCTTGGACTCCACATCTGGGTTCTTGCTTAACCCTCTTGGTGCTGTCCTCAAACCTCTCGCCATGGGAGCTTGTGTTAGAGGCAGCAGCAGAACCCAACATGCCGAAGCTCCTCTTCTGCAAGAAAGGCGTGAAGCCTGGCGCCATGGGCGCCTTGTACCCGCCTTTGCCTCTGCCAACGCCCATGCCGACGATGGCACGAGGCTGCATCGCGCTCTGGACGGCGACATGGTTATTATCCTGATGATGGAGAAAGAACAATGGCGAAGGAGAGATGTCAGGAACCGTGCCCTGCGGACGTAACAGAACCGATCTACTACTGCGCGCGCACGGGAGAGACGACGGCGATGGCGTTACCTTGTGGAGCGCGACCCACACGTCGTCAGGCCTGAGAATCTGGCGGACGCGGAGCCTCTGCGGCGGGACCGTGAGGACCTTGGCGGCGCCGACGATCTTGACGTCGAAGTGGCGGTCGTTGGCGGCGGCAACGCCCTGAACCTCGGCGCACTTCCACAGGCAGTCGTCGTCGTCGAACACCTCGACCATGTCCCCGGCGTCGAGGTCGCGGGGCACGGGCGCGGGCGGCGGGCGCGGGCGGACCGACTTCCTCGAGATGCGGCCGGACACCTCGCCGCCGCCGTCGTGCCACCGCAGGGTGTACGAGTGGCCGTTGCCCCAGGTGACCTCGCCGACGCGCCACGCGCCCACCGGCGACCCGGCCTCCTGCATCCACACCTCCACCTGAGTCCCTTTCTGATCCTCATCGCCCGCCGCCGCTCTTGCCCTCGCCTCTTCCTCTTCTCCTTTGTGCTTCTACTTGGCAAGTTCTTGGAGTCGTAGCCCCAAGAATATAATCTGCGCGAGACGAGAAATCTCCAAGCAGCCGAACCGCCTGGATCGGTGGAGATATATAGATCGCCGAGTCGGCGGGCTCAGGCTCCAATCCCGCATCGGTTGCGAGTTGTAAACCGGGGCGGACATGTAGTAATCCAATCGAATCGAATCAAATCAGATCCGGATACAAGCCCAAATAGATTGGTTTAGGTTTCGCACGGTAGGAAACGAAGTAAAGGTAACTGGCCACCGAAGGTCGTGGAAGATGTAGGACGCCGGCGGCCGCCCAATCGTCGCCCCATAGGGCGCACGCGAGAAGCACGGTGAGGAGCCTGGACTATTTTTTTTTTTTTTTTTTTTTTTTTTTTTTTGAGAATGACACAGTACAACGCGTAGTTTCACAACACGCACGCACACTCACCCCTATGAAGACACGCACGCAAACCCTACCCCTATGAGCTCCGCCGAAGGATTTGGGCACCCGGCAGATCGGAGATTCTCGAGAGTCACCATCGGGCGCCGTCGTCAGCGCGCCGACGGAACGCCGCTACCATTTAATGATAACGCCGAAAATTCTAGGAAAATCCTAAAAAAAAGGAAGCACTGGGATTTCAACCCCAGTGGGTAGCGCCCCACCTGACCGCCCTACCATTGGCCTACATGCCAATTCGCAGGAGCCTGGACTATATACATGGTCTGGCCGCAACAGTGGTGACGTCGACGGCCCAACACCGTTTCATCGCCCGACGCCCGCCCTCCCTCACGCTGTCCTTTTCACCGGCCCATAAAGTACCCACCCGTCTACGTGTACGTACGTGTTTCACTACCGGAAAAGGCTTAATTGTCGAGAGCACAAATATTTGCCCGGTGCCAAAACCAAGACTCTCGGCAAACAACTAATTTGCCCAGGGCTGCCAATAAAGCACACTCGGTAAACAAAAACTCTCAGAACACGGATGTTTGCTTTTAGGGGGAAGTAGGGGCCACTCGGCAAATACATTAGTTTGCCTAGTGCCCGGAAGTCCAACTCTCGGCAAGCACATGGCAGGCGTGACAGTAACATCCACCGTTAGAGGTTTGCCAAGGGGCGGCCGTCAAAACAGTTGGCAAACAGTTAGGAGTTTGCCGAAGTGTTTTTCCCTAGCCTTCGCAAACGGAGTATTTACCGAGAACTAATTTACGGCTCTGGGGCAAACATTTTCCTATTTTTAAGTTTTAGACCTTCAAAATTTTGTGCCCTCTTAATACAACATGTAACATTCAATGTTATAGTTTGGTGATTTTTTTTCATTAGTTTGCTATGTTTAACTAATTAAATGCATTTCAAGTAATTTTTCAATTAACTCAAATTTGAACGGCAAGTGGTACAAATATTTGATAAAAATGAGTAAAAAATTGATATTCATGCTATTGATCCCATGTTTAGGCCTTACACATGATATGAAGTTTAAATTTCAAACATTTTGTTTAGCAAACACGACAAATTCCCCGCGGCGCTTCCATAGATGATTTCAAGGTCTCCATGTAGATTACTTATTTACGTATCACGGTGGGTATCTAATCAACTTAGATCAGATTACTTATTCTTCCTTTCGGGTATCATGTTCGCTTGAACTTATCAGCCTTACTTCGACTTATTATTCTCTCTCGCATAACACTATTCTCTTTTTAAGTGATAAACGGTGTATCGATCAAAACGAGTCAGCTCATCATCGATCCCATGTACATGTACTAGTGTACAAATTTGTATTTCATCATCTGTTTGAACCTGAGAGAGAACCTGACGTTGCTTACTCAGTACAAAGTTACTGTTGTCCTAGTCTGAGTTAAAATGGTATTTTCTCTGATAGAGCAATTTCTTACTAGTACGTATCTACTTAAACACGAACAACCGGCAATGGAAAATAACAGGGGAAAAAAAACTCGAATTAACCGAGGTAAATAAGATTTTTACAAATTATAAAGGAAAAAGTCCAAATTACTCCCCTCAAGTATAACCAAAGTCCGAATAACCTCCTAAATACTCCCTCCATCTCAAATTATAAGTCGTTTGACTTTTTTTGGCTCAAAGTTTGACCATTCGTCTTATTCAAAAAAAAATTGCGTAAATATAGTCAAATTTATGTCATTCTTCAAGAAATTTTATTAATAAAGAAAGCAATAGCAAAAGAAGTGATATTTTTGCACAAATTTTTGAATAAGACGAGTGGTCAAACTTGTTGTCAAAAAAGTCAAACGACTTATAATTTGGGATGGAGGGAGTATTTTTTTGTTCACTTTACCCCCTAAACTATGCACATTGGTTCAATTTACCCCTTAACACAATTTATCTTTTTTTGTTTCTCCATATACACAAGTGGAGTTTTAAGTTCAAATTTTGCAAGTTTATATCACACAACATAAGGTATGTTAGAAAAATCAAATTAAAATTCAACATGAGAGTATGGAGAAACAAAAATGACAAGTTGCATTATGGGGTAAGTGGAACCAAATAGCATAGTTTAAGGGTTAAATTGAACCAAAATATACTTTAGGGGTTATTTGGACTTCTCTATACTTGAAGGGACTAATTTGGACTTTTTCCAATTATAAACTCGCTAACACGCTATGGCCTATTATATTGTTGGTCTCTTCTTATTGACCCTGAAGTGCACGTACGCATGGTTTGAATTGTTTGCCACGCTCCATTTCGCTTCTCAACAACAACCTTCTCTTTGTTCCATGAACCCTACTGTCTAGTATGGAATCCGAATCGTCCTCCGTAGCGCTCACCGTAACTGATCCTTTCCAAGTCGATGCAGCAGATCCACGTATTATCCTGACATGGGCTACCGTCGTGCGGCCGTCTCCTTTCTCCACCAGGACTGAGACAATATATATATATTATAATTGTCAGCCAAAATGCATGGTTGAACATAGACTTGAAATTTTTTGTTTTTGTTTTTTGTTTTTTTTGTTTTTTTTTGCGAAATATATGCATGATCTGTTTAGAATGAAGAACAAGATTAGCATAAAATAGACAAATAGTGCGTCCAGTGATGTGTTACCAGCTGGGACGAAGTCGGTGTTGAGAGTGACCAGAGGAGAAGGCCGCAGAGGAGCACGACGACGGGGACGAGGTGGACGAGGGCGCGAGCGAGGTCGGCGCGCGAGGCATCCAACGCCTCCTTCTTGGCCACGTCCGACCGCGGGTCATACGTCGGCAGCTGGTCCACGTCCATCACGCCCGCCGCCGTCGAGCTCGGCCCCGGCGCCACCGCCGCCCCGGTCGTCGTTAACGGCGACACGGACAACGATGACGACGACGACTGCAGGTAATAGCTCGACGACCGGTGCATCTCGATCTATACGTAGGAGCAGCTCGTCGTGTGCGGTTTAATTTGTTGGCGTGCGTGTTAGTGTTATGGAATCTTAGAAGCAAGCCACTTGTGCTGCTGCGTCGCCAGCAGCTGGCTGGCTTCGCGCAGGTCTCGCTAGCATGTTTCCGCCGTGCCCGCCATTGCCACACCATGCATGGGTCCTTAATGTTAGTGATACTGATAAGTGGACACTGGGAAATCGTGACTCTTCTATATATAGAAAAATGGTGGGTCATAGATCCCATCTGGCATTTTGAATCTTTCTAACAAATTGTTGAAAGTCGCATGCACAGAAGAAAGAACAAGTTTATTTGAAGTAGATGTGGCTATCTTCATTTTGAATAAGAAAAAACTCAGTAAGAAAAATATACTCGAAAAAGAATATTACAACTGATAAAGTAAAGGATGGGATGGGATGGGATCGAATAAAAACTTCATGTCCCACTAGCCTTTGCTTCTATCTGACAATGTTAAAAGTTCGCCTCATTTACAGTGCAAGTTTACTAATAAATTTCAATCTGCTCTGCAGGGTAAGGTTCTTCATACTTAACTGACAGAATTTGAAACAGGATTTTCAGCATCTGCAGGACTTGATTCCAAATGTTTCAAGCTAACTGGTCGGATACACATGATGTTTCCAACTGGAGGCTTGAACAAGCAGCAAGCAAATCATGGCTGTTGGAACATCAACTATTATTACTGGTCGGAGGGAGTATATTATATGTAGTATCATCAGGCATGACTCCACTGCTGAGCATCTTATCATGCAATTGGAATGCCTCTTGGAGCTTACCATCACGGATGTGTGCATTTATCAGCATGTTATAAGTAACAGTATTTGGACACACATCTAATCTTCTCATATCGTCCAATAACCTCTTAGCACCATCAATGTCTCCACTTCGGCAAAGACCGTGGATTAGCGCCGTGAAAGTTTTATCATCAGGAATATTGTGATTGGCCAACATCTCTGAGTACAGTTCCAAAGCAAAGGCCACATTGCCAACTTTTGAGAACCCATCAATTAAGGTTGTATAGATTTCTGTATCAGCAACAATTCTTTGTTTGATCATGCTATAATAGAACTTTGAAGCTTCGGCCATCATTTTCAAATTCTTGTACCCTGTAACAAAACTATTGTAGACAGTGACATCTGGTGTTAAACCGTCTTTCAACAGAAGAACAAAAAATGGAGTCTTGTGAGGCATATTCCCCTGTTTGCAAAATGTATCTATGAAAGCATTGTATGCAGCGATGTCAGGTTGAATGCCATTGCACCTCATGTAAATGAGCAGCTTCACTGCGAGATCACAGCAGTTGGTCCTACAATAACCATCTATAAAACTGGTATATGTTACTATATTGGGGGTTATACCTTTCTCACACATCTGCTGATACATAGCCAATGCAGAGCCCATCATACCAGCTTTCACAAATCCATTAATGATACTATTGTATGTCATTGTGGTTGGAACAAAACCTTCACTTAAAAATCTCCTCAACATTTCATCAACTTCGCAAACACGGTTGTCCATGCAAAGTCCATTTATTAGAATGTTATACGTATACTCATTGCAAGAAACTCCATTCTGATGCATTTCATTAAGAAGGGCATAGGCCTTGTCAAAAGCTTTCTTCTTGATGTACCCTTTCATCAGAGTTGTGTAAGTGACCTCATTTGGCGGGAATCCTTTACCAGGCATCTCAGAGTATAACTTGAGTGCTTCATCCATGCACCCCTTCTCACAGTACCCCAGCAGCAGGCTGTGGTATGTCACAATAGAAGGTTTGACTCCTGCTTCCTTCATCTTATCCCATAAGTTGACTGCCTCATTGAGTTTGTGATGCTTACTGAGCCAATGAATTAGACAGCCATATGTGAAGACATCCGTACCCCAGTATCAACCACAAGATCAAACAAGGCGATGGCATCCTTCCACTGTTTGTCTCTTAGGGAGGCCTCTGATCACCAAATTGAACTCATATGTGCTTGGCAACAATCCCTGCTCTATCATCTGGCGGCATAGCTTATATGTCTCATCTGTCATCCCTCTGCATCACAACCTTTGATCAGGACCCCATATGTCACATTGGTTGGTGTCACACCATCCCTGACAGCCTCATCAAACAAATCTAATGCTTTCCCAATTTCTCCATGCAAGCAATACCCATGCATCAGCGTTGTCGCGAGAAACACATCCATCTTCTTACCCATGGCCAGCAGTATCTGATCCTTCAGCCGCAGTGCCTCATCCATCCTCCCGACCTTCACAAGCACATCCACCACAGAATTGTATGTTAAATCCCACGGCTTGAACCCCGCCTCCCTCATCTTCTCTAGCAGCTGGACTGCCCGGTCTGCATCGCGTAGCTTGCACAAACCTGCGATTATGATGTCATAAACGCGCTCGTCAGGCTTGACCCCAGCGCTGGCCATTTCATCAAACAGCCTGACGGCGTGACTGTGCATCCCTCCCCTAACGCAGGCCCGCATCACGACGTCGTACATCTTCGCATCAGCGTAGTACCCCTTGCCCCGCATTTCGTCGAACAACGTGAGCGCATCCACAGCAGACGCGCCCCGTGTCGTGGCGACGAGCAGGTCGGTGCGAGACTTCACGTCCGGGACAACGCCCCTGGTGACCATGCGAGTATGCGGCCGCGGCAGCCGCGGAGTCGCGGGAGGCTCGGGAGAGGCAGGTGAGGACGTAGCTGAGGAGCGTGCCCGCGGCCGGCGAGCCAGCGTCCGCAGCGGAGAGGACCGCGTCGACGAGCTCGTTCGGCGGGAGGCGCGTATCCAGCGCAGCGGAACGGAGCAGATGGAAGGCGTGCGGCCCGTCGGGCGAGGAGGCGAGGAGTGCGCGGAGGGAGGAAGCGAGGTCATCGGCGACGCCGTGGCCAGGGGCGGCGGATGGTCTGGCGAATTGGGTGGAGAGAGGCTGGGCGGTTTCTCTGCGGCGGCGGGGCCGGAGAGGAAGGTGCCGCGGTGGAGGTGACGGCGGCGGCGGTGTTAATGCTGCGCCGTGGGAACAGCGAGGAGGCGGCGGCGGCGAGGAGCCGTGGCGGCCGCATGGTGGCGCCGAAGGGGTTCAGCCGCTCAGAACTTCAGGGTTTTCAGAATCTCTTCGTTCTGGTTCAGTTTCGTCAGAACCCCAGCACTTTTTAGAAATGAAGTTTAGAAATCGCTTTGTACGAAAACTGAACTAGTGATCGCTAATAACGCATTCTGGTTACTTTTTAGAAATTGCTACAGATTGAACTGGTGATAGCTACTTTTTTTTTTAAAAAAAAAAAAAAAAAACTTCAGCAGAAGTACACTTGTTCCGGTGAGTGTTTCATGTCATAGTGTAGACATATTTAGATTTTATTCCCTTAGTTACTTTGATTTTTTGGTATATCCATTTACTATACATCTAGATATAATAATATGTTTATACATAGTAATGCATAGATGATATAATAATAATAATATGTCTATCATATCGCTCTTTTATCAACCACGTAAGTTGTATTAATCCTAGTCATGCTCATGGGTGCCCATTCTGGAGAGGCACTCCATCTTATAGCCATTAACAATGTAATGGTTTGAACAGCTTCATCTTTGTTAAGTTTAATACATGGGTTGTTTTCTTGTCAAAAAAAAAAAAAAAACCACGTAAGTTTATTTATTTATAAATGCTCATAAAACTGCTGAAACCCAACCAAACTGACCTCAACCATTGGCTGCAAGTACTCACACCCCCGCCCCCCCAAAAAAAAAAAAAAAAAAAAAAGAAGAAGAAGAAGAAGAAGAAAGCATAATACATAATACGAAGTTAATGAGTCTTGAGTTTGACGATGTTTACGACATGGATTCTTCATCGAGTATACATTTATACTTGCTATACATATTTTATATCATAAATATTGCCAAGCTTTAAATAGTTCAAGTAAGAATAGAACTAGAATTGTATCGGAGGAAGTAGGTTTCAAGTTCCTTAAAGCTCAGAACAACAATTATTACAACAGCCTCATCCAGGCACGCATCAATGGGTCACATGTTACAATTCCAAAATTCATTCACCATGACAATACAGGCATGTGATGGAGGGAGGTATGCACAAAAACAGCTTCTCTATTGAATGGTACATTTTTGTTGATACATATATTGTGCAGTTGCGCCTACATGGTGTCCTCACCAAATGGCCAAACCATAGTCCCCAAAACCTACAAAGTGGGTTGCAATGTGAGAATCATCTTTCGAATGAGCGCTACCATACCAAAGCAATAAGTTCAAAAATGAACTGGAGATCAACACATGTAAACCCACAGAGAAGTGCAGAAGAACATATCATACTTAAATACTAACCTGGCTTAAATCAAGTATGGAAAAGTTTCAGCAGATTGTAGTCAGTGTTTGTGCCAGGTTAATGTCACCAAGGCTGACTGGACTCTATGCCTCATGCCTCGGCAAAAAGATAATGCAGCAAAGGACCCACAACTGCTATACTCAGACTATTACCCAGCATAGCATACCTGCAACAAGAGGATTTCAAAACCTATATGACAAGCTGTAATTATAAACACTATTTAGATAGTGACCCCATTATTTCTTACTGAAACAAATAGATTTAACTCTCATGCTTCTTATATGTACTGCAATTCAAATGATTTTGTAGTTTACTGAAGCAACTCAGAAGTGTATAATGGAACCTAAACTCACTGTTGCCTAAGGCTTATGTGATCCGGGAAGTGGAAACTTGAAGGGAAGGAATGGAAATTGGCGACCTGAAAAATTATATAAACAACATCAAGACACGGAGGAAGGATTTAAAGAACTTTAGTGTAAATGGGCAGCTACCTCTCGAGGGGTGAAGAATCGTAGGCACAACTCCTTCAGGGAAGAAACTTGAAGCTTCTCCTCAGGAACCCATTTGAGGTTCTAGTATTTGAAGGAAGTTTCTCATTAGGCAAAATCAGACACCATATAAATGAGTGAAATCTAGACAAAATGAGAAGAGTGATGATAATGAATCTTACTTCAGATGTAGCCAACAAGGAGCCTGTCCCCTTCACATAACGATAGTAGCTTTTAGTGAAGCAGCAGCACCGCTTAGATTCAGGGTATACAATATCTTGCAAGTAGTCAAGGAGTCACCACAATACCAAAATCAAAGATTACTAGAAGTTAATAAAAATAATAAATGTAACATACCAAACAAACGACATTAATAAACAATAAAAAACTGATAAAGAAGGTAACTCAATACAAGAAAGAATCAAGGATACCCATAGCATTCCCCACCGCTCAATCAAGTTTACTGGGACCATGTAATCTTGCAAAATTGACTCATTTTGAGTGCCTCCATCAGCCTCCTTGACTACATAAGATACAGTGTCATTACAACCACAAATCAGCTTCTTCAAATAAATCATGTAAACTTAACAACGTTAGACCTTACTGTACAGGCTGGCAAGTGAGCCTTCCTACTTACCAAGAAAATCTTTTATCGGCTTACAAACTGGCTCCAGCTCTTCTTCAGTTTGGTGGTCACTACCCTGTGTTGTACCGTTCAGTGTCAAGCTTAGGCACATAGGTGTCTGGAGCAACTTATTGTTGACCGATGCATTTCGAAACTGCATAGGTTCTCGTTTCGCCTGTTGATAAAAAACCAGCTGTAGTTACATAATTGATCCATACAATCCAGTGGATTTATCACTTATCAGAAAATGCCTCACACAGACACAGTTTCTCATTTCTGAAGGAGTGTCTTTTTCAACACACTAAGAAAATAACCATATTTTATGGTAAGCAACAGATTCCCTGGAGGCCTGGACGTCACTCAGGTAATAGTCAACTAAGTGATGGGAAAATAAAAATAAAGGTTGTGAAATGCCATGACAGTATAACATGTCAAACACTAAAAAGTTCTCACCAAACAAAAGTAGCGAGGTCTAGAATATGGGACACCAAACTGTAAGGGGCTTAGGATGAATTCTTGTGTGTTAAAATTGAGACTTGAAAGGACCTCCAGCAACTGATCATGTGTATCAGACACCTGGCATAAACAAACACCGCAGTTGAGAAGTTTGAGTATTAAAACAAAAAAAAAAAATCTAAATAAAGTTTATACCAACCTCGAATCCAACTACGTTTTCTACAAACAACATTTGTGGAGGATAGCTCATGTCTTGCATGAGGTTGAGAATCTTGATGAACGAAAATGCACGAGCATCAGCTGAATGCTTCTGAAGTCCTACACAAAGGTTGATCCATGAACCAAAACTGAAAAAGAGAATATAGCGCTATAATAATATATATATTACTGAGAGGGAAACCTTGCCGTGTGTATGGCTGGCATGGAGGAGAAAGAAACCATGCATGTGCCTTGTATTTGTCTAAGTCACTAGCAGTGAGTGTTTGAATGTTCCCCTGTGGTACAAGATGATCCATGTACATACAGTTAATAAAACTATAACAGCATAGTTCAATTCATTCTTCACAGTCAAACTAAAACATAAAAGCCAATGTGTAGGTAGAATGGTAATATCCTTCTGAAGGTGAGGTACATGACCCAAGTGCATAACTCTACACAAATGAGAAATACAAGTGACCAGTGCCCATGCCCCCTCTGAACATCAGGCAGCATAGCCAAGGTTCTGACTGAATCTTCAGGTGATCATCACACTGCAATTTTTTGCCTTGCACCTAGGCTCGCACTTAATCGGTTGGACTAGACACATACTAACACATTGTCACATTCTATCTCGGTACGAAAGAGCATACGATTTTGGGGGACAAAACGGAGCGCACCTGGCAGGGGCGGTGGCCGAAGTTGTGCTCATAGACGTCATTGGCGACGTCGTTGATGTCGAAGGCTTCCACCACCTCCGCCCGCACGCCCGACGCCATCAGGGAGTACCTCTGCAAGCAAAAGGGGAAGGCGCCGAAACCCTAGCCGCCGTTAGATTAGATAGATGACGGGGCGAATCGGAGAGAGCAGGGTATTCGATAGTACCATCCCGCCGATGCCGCTGTAGAACTCGAGCACTCTCCATGGTGCTGGCGCCTCCATCGCCTCCGGCAGTCGCTCTCGCGCGGCGCGTGCAGGCTGCAGCAGCTGTTTGGAACCTCCTGGTCCGCTGACGTTGGCGGAGAGTCAAACTACGGTCACGGCTCACTGTGCCAACGATGCTCCCTTTTTTTTACTCCCACTCCTTCAATAACTCAATTATTAATTTATTAGAGTTGTTTTAAGTTAATATAAAATTCTCCCCTCTCCTCGAATAAACTCAATTATAGAGTTTTTTCAAGTGTTTTTTAAAATTTTACCAAGTTTATATTAAAAACACTAAAATTTATGACGACAATTGGTGTAATTAAATATACCATAAACTATATTTTCATGATAAATATGTATACCTTTTTCTATAAATTGGGCCAAACAATAAAAGTTTAACTTAATGTAGCCCTAAAATTGATTTATTTAGGGACTAAGAGGTATTTATTTATTTATTTATTTTAGCTTTGTCTCTTTCACAATCGCGGATCCTTTGGTGAAGTGATTGGGGCATGACTGCTTACCTATCACTCTAAGGTCTTGTTCGTTTGCATAGAATCCAATCCAGAAGGTGATTGGATTTGGTTTATGATTGAGTGGATGTCTGTCACCCATTCTGTGTCTATGTCCATTTCATATGTGTTATTCCCTATCTGACACAAGATTGATTTGGGTTAGGAGCATGTTAGCCCATAAAGTAGGCACAAAAAGTACAAGGCAAATCTTGTGACCATTTCTTGCAACTTCTCCCACAACCGAACAGTATCTAACCAGAATTTAAGTCGTCAGGCAATAATAATCACAATCTGTTGATAAACTGTGAATGAAAGAACATGACTACTCCAACTCGAACAATGCTCACTGCTTCTACACATCAAAGTTAATTTTGCATCTAGGAGCCCAAAATCCTGAATGGTAGACCGAACCCACATGTGCCAGGGTTTGAGGTTTTTTCTGGCCGGGGTGATGTGGTCCTTTCTATCTAGAAGTCGGGGCGGTCCTTCCCCTATCGGTTTTTTAGATGGGACTTTTTTTCTCTGTACACAATTTGTCTAAGCATATATATATAAGTATATTTTTGAATCAAAGCTTATACGTATTTTTGATACAGTAGATGATGGTATTTTTCTCTTTTAGGGCACTCACAATGCGGACTCTACCATAAAGTCTAAAAGCTATTTATTATCTTGGGTAACGTGAATTTGGAGTCCAAATAAGACTTGGAGTCTTGTTTTTTTTTCCCTCTCTCTTTCATAAATATCTTGTCACATCTCGCAAAGTGCAATAAATATGATGGTAATAAATAAGCTTTGTAGAGTTTGCATTGTGAATGCCCTTATATATGGACTTTTATTTCCATCCGATTGCACAAAATTGCAACGGCGACATAGTGAAAATTGGCCGATTTTAGCCGACGGTGATTGAATAGTATTACGTGAGAGAGAATAAGCTGAAAACGAACACGCTCAATTTCTCCCCACACGTACACGTGCCACCTCTCGCGTCTCCTCGCCACACTCCCCCTCCTCCCCGCCGCTTTGGCGCCGGGGTTTTTATACCGGGTCGGTTTTCGCGGGAAACCGCGGTTCGGACCACGGTCCGGCCGGAGATCCGGACCGACCAGAAAAAGATTTGAAATTCAAAATCTAAAAATTGAAAAAATCGTGGAAAAAATATCGTAAAATAGTTTGCGATTTATAGAAGCCAATCGGTGCAACATTTTTTTCAAATTTGAGTTCGTTTGGTATAAAAAAATTTGAATTGAAGTTTGAAAAAAAAAAGCGCACGGCCGGGCCCGTCAAGGCCCATCAGGCCCATTGGCCTCCCCGGGAGCGGATAAATAAGGCGCGGCGACGCTGGGGGGGCAAACGCGCCCCCAGAATCTTATCCGCTCCCCGCCCGCGTGCGCAAGCGCCGCCGCCGCCCGCCCGCGCCGACATTTCTCCCGCCGGGAGGAGCGGTTTCCGCCCGGAGGAGCGGTTTTCCCCGGGAGGAGCGGTTTATCGACCGCGCCGCCTTCCAGCGGCGCCCCGCCCGGGAGGAGCGGTTAACCGTCGCCGTCATTAGGCGGTTTATCGACCGGGAAATTCGGGAACCGACCCGAGGTGAGTTTTCTTCCTTTTTTTATTTAGGTTGATTTATGTGGTAGGATTGGGATTTAGGTTAGTTTTTGTGGTTGGATTCATAGATTTAGGCAGGATTTGTGTTAGGATTTACAAAATATTTAGGTTAGGTTAGTTTGTGAGTTAGGGTTCATAGATTTAGGAAATATTTAGGTTAGTTTAGGCAACTTTTTGCCTTAGGATTTATGATTTGATGTAGGATTTGTGGTACGATGTATATTGTAGGAATACATTGTTGGTTTGTATTGTGTACATATATTGTATATATATATATAGTAGGTATATATTGTAAAATATATATATTATTCGTGACTTTGTGTTGTCCGTATTTTTTATGCGGTACACAATGTTCGGGAGTGGGAGACCGAGAGACCGGTGGGGGAGCACGGTGAAAACCTTGCTCCGGGTTGGAGGTGCAACTCACCGCCACGCCTCAAAATCCGGCGGTGGTCGCACAAGGTTGAAGCAAAGCACTTGGTCGGGCCGCTGGTCCGAGGTGGTGCATTGCAACCATGTGCCAACGGAGGTGCGTGACTACTTCCGGCGACAACTTGACGGATCCAAGAAGAGTCGTGATGATGAGGACTCGTGTGATGACCGGCACGTGAACGTCCGCACCTGAGGGTAACACTCCCATGGGCGAGGATGAATTTGAGGCTCGATGCGCCGGCTAACCGAGCTGGCCGAGACTTCAATATGAGTACCGCCAGAGGGTTGAGCAAACAGGGGGACATTATGAGCGTGGAGGGGGTAGTGGTGCGGTGGCGGTGGTGGTGCAGTGGCGCTGGTGGTGCACGTGGCAATCCATTTCAAAGGATGTTCACGCAGGCGGAGATCTACTTCTACCGGGGAGACGCCCGTAGTGGTGGAGGACTACCAGCGGCCCGCGGTGTTAGCAGAGGAATGACCCAACCAAGGATTGATATTGTGGTCCTCGACTTGAAGGGCAAACAAGCCGCATGCTATTGGTAAAGCTTGGTCCAAGTTTTTCCATAATGTAGGACAACCCGGTAGTCATGCCGACAATCCGTACTTTATTGGTGCCATCCGAGAGACACGTATGGGGTAAGTACCTATACTTGGAGATTGATGGCTTGAGGTGTTCTCATTATTTTTCGTGTTCTTATTATTCCCTTATTGTTTCGTGAAGGCGCCACGTCACCCACTCGGAAAGGAGATCGATGGCAAGTACTTAGATGAGAATGTCAAAGACTTGAAGGATAAGTACCTCCACTTTCGTAAGGACCGCCCACCTATGGCGTCACTTTGATGTGTGATTCTTGACCTGGCCCAACTAGAATGAGTGTGATCAACTTCTTGATTTATTGCAATGGGATCACATGGTTTCACAAGTCAATTGATGCAACCGAAAAAGTCAAGATGCTAAGTTCTTGAACGCCGTAAGTGGACCTCGTAAACATAGTTGTCATTTTGTTCTTTTTAGTTTACATATATGTATATAAATAATAAATGTTGTGCATTTTTTGCAGAGATTCGGCAGTGGTGATTGAGATTGGCCCCCAAAGATATTGTTTCACTTTGATGTATATAAATAATATTGGCGTCACTTTGATGTGTGATTCTTTGCGGCTTGTTTCACAATGTGTCTCCTCCAAATTGGATGCGAAAGGAATCGGAGTACATTTGCCTTGCTACATACCAAGGTTCGGAATAGGTTGTCGCACAAAAAAATTGGACAAGCTTGTTTATGTGAACTACAACCTTCGGCCGCGACTTGCGGATGTGAACCCACCAAGGAATTATGATGATGATGACTTCATTGACCGGGTTCACCGAATTCTCATTCTATGATCGGAGCAATCCGATTAGGGAATGGATGGAGTATTTACCGATCGAAACCGTGCACCGGTTCTTGATGATGATTCTCGAAGAAGCGGACGCCCCCTACGCCATCAAATATTGTCGTACAATTTATATTTGTATATATATATATATATATATATATATATATATATATATATATATATATATATATATATATATATATATATACATAAATGTATGTCCACCGACTCGCTATTATTTGCTTGTGTTGGCAAAGTGACCACATAGCAAGCGAGGATCTACGCCAGCGACGGGGATGATTGTATCGCTGATTGGGCCCCGTAGAAATGTGGGTGAAACTCACTTGGGGAAAAGGAAGCAACATGTGTCTTTCAACGTGGCTCCTTCGACGCGGCAAGGAAAAAGGAAAACAAACGGGTGATGACGATGGCACCACCGACGAAGGCTCCTCGTGTGATGACACGACCGACAATGGTGGGAACGATGAAGCCGGTGGCCGGAGAGTCCGGGCGGTGGCGGTGGTGGAGGGTATGGCGGTGGCGGTGGTGGAGGGTATGGCGGTGGCGGTGCTAGTGGGAGTGGTGCCGGTGGTGGAGGGTATGGCGGTGACGGTGCAGGTCTTCATTTCACGGTATCAATTGCACTTGAACCTACATACGCACAATTGTTTCGGTCGAACCCCACTAATTATGGTTGATTGCGTGGCGAGAGCCGGTTCACACATGCCACTCAAGACCGGGACCATGGCCAACCTGGAATCGCAGAGGATGTACTGTTCGGCCGGCGGACTACGGACTCCACGCCCTCCTCATCCCCTCAGACAAATGACACCCGCAGCTTCTTACACCTATCCCATTCCCGACGCGTCCGCCCAAACCTATGACTAGATGGGTGTTTCAATGGCAAGACCCGATTTTTACAATCGGTTGGTTGAAGAATGGGAGACAACAGCCAGTATGGTCGGGGATGACTTGGCAAGATTACAAGGCTAGCCGCTTCAAAGAAATGGCGAGGTATCTCTATTATGTCTACCGCCGAGTATGAGGAGTCGTGCCGATATGGGGGTTCCCGTGATATGGCGTGAAAGCACCGTTGATTATTTGTATGCCCGATCATGCGGTATGGGACTATGGGGTGTTCCCATCACATTTGGTTATTGTATCCGTATTGACTTATGCTATTTATTTCCGCATTGTGTGCCCTTTTTTACATCAAAATGTCCAAACCAACTATCAAAAATTCCTTCAAAAAAAAAATTAAAAAAAACAAAACTACCGGCGGTTTTTAATTTATACCGCTCAAACCCGGGCGGTATAAATTAAATACCGCTTTCGGTAAACCGGATTTTTATCGATGAACTGAAAAATTTGAATTCATTTGAATTCAAAAACCAAACCGACCGGTAACCGCCGGTTTCGTAAACCGGTCCGAAATCCGAAACCGGACCCCGGGCGGTTTGGTTCAACCGGTCGGTAAAAACCCTGCTGGCAGTCCTCCGCGCGCACGGCCGCCTCACGCGCACTTCGCCCAGACCCGATCTCCTTCGTCCATCAAACCCTTTGCACGAACCCCGACGCGCATCACAACCACCCACGCCACTCCCCGGCCCGCCGCCTGAACAGCCAGCCACTTCCCGTCTCCCCTGCCCGGCTGTGCCCTTATTATTTTTCCTCTCCGCCGTCTCCGTCCTCGGGTCAAATCGAATCGAGCCCATCCATCTCCATTTCCACCGCCGCCGCCGAGCAAGACAGTCCCCGCCCCCGCCCATCCACCACCATGTGGCGCCGCCTCCACACCCCAGCCCCCGCCTTGCGCAGGGCTACCGCCGCCGCCGCTGGCGGGGCCCCGCTTCCTCTGCAGCCCGCGCCGCGCCGCTCTCCTCGGCGGCCGCCGCCTTCCGCCGCACCAGCCCGCTCCTCTCAGGTAAGGATCTCGTATCCCCCGGATCTCGATTCCCTGGCGGCGTCCGGCCCTGATCCAAGTGGCGCTGGCCGCGTGGGTGTGGGTGTGCTGCAGAGGACAAGCCGGCGAGGGTGGAGGACGTCATGCCCATCGCTACGGGGCTCGAGCGGGAGGAGCTGGAAGCCGAGCTCCAGGTGAGATGGTCCGGTCCTTGCTCGGGGCGCCGTTCGGGGCCTCTGGAGTGGAATGCACGTCCGATTTGGGGTATGTGAAACGGCTTCTGATTCCTCGATCTGGCCTGGGTTTTGCAGGGGAAGAAGCGGTTTGACATGGATCCCCCGTCGGCCCCCTTCGGTACCAAGGTTAGTTGGCCCTCGTAGATTTGACTGTTGTTTCTCATGTTCCTGGATCGGGATTATACATACAAGGAGGCTTTCTATATTTGTTATGATAATTAGGGTTCATTATTTATATTGTATTGAAATGTCTGCTGTATAGTTCTGATAATATTTGGTGATAACATATGGATTATTGGGCAAATTACTTGCAAGTGGTCAGATTTGCATTTTGCCGCAAACTATTTGCATTATTGTTAGTGAAAATGTGGTATGTTGTGTCATCTTGGTACCTTATTTATCAGAAGAAATTCAGAATCCATGCTTTGTTGTCTGACTACCATGCCCGGATAATGACAACAATCCTGTTTGTCACATTGTTTTAAAAAAATTGGCGTTATGTGTATGGCTGGTGTTTCTTTAAAATCTCTACCTAGCCATGTTTTCTGCTGAATTTTGTTGCTACTGAATTGCGTGATTATTCAAATCATTCACATTTTCCCACTAATTTTATGATGAGCTGTGAGGCTTTGACCTTGGCTGCTTTACAACAAGTTGTTTTCCACATGTTAGACATACTACAGTTGTTTTAAAAGTGCCATGCATTAAACACCATACTACAATTGCAGCCTGCTTAAAATCTATCGGGCTAACAGTGCAGTTCAATTTTGAGATCACACAATAGCTGTGTTTGTAGTTGGACCGGCTGAAACTATTGATTTATATTCATGCTTACTTCTGGAAAATCTATCGGGCTAACAGTACAGTTCCTTTTCCATTTCAAGCTACTTCTGGGATAGCCATTGTGTTATGCTCTTTGCCCTACTCACATGACGCCAGTGTGAGAGGTGATGATGGTAAATTAATAAAATTGTGAGATGCAATTGATTACTTAAAACCAATTATGCTTGACAAAAATGACTTTATGACAAATGTATATCGCGGCAGTGTTTTCATTATTCTGTTTGGTTCTAGAGAGCCATTGGTTGTAAGATATAATCTGCTCATTGCTTGTTGATTTGCTGCATGATTAGGCATGATTAGGATTAGCTTGTGCTGTCCATCACATTGCAGCAGCAGCAGTCATGGCTACAGCCATGAAGATGGCCTCAACAGCCATGTAGAAGTGTGGCTCATGTCACACATTGTACCCTAGAGTAGGTAGAAGTACATCATCCATACTTGGATGATTTCAGCTGTACTAGGAGTAGTTGAGGGCTGTACTCAGCCATACCTAAGAGTACCATAGTTGGTACATGTAGATTGTATATATAGGTGTACCCATATGCAATGCAATTCAGTTCAATCCTGCACATTCAGAGTTTCAGGCTGAGCCACTGCTCCAGCCGGTGTTGTGTGTGTGTGTTGAGCTCACTGCTCATCTTCTACCTCGGGTCAGGGGCAAGGGGGAGAGCAGGAGGCAGGGGGATTACCTGCTGGGAGTGGCTGGAAGCCAACATTGGTCACACTGATATTCTGATACAAGTAATTTTTGGCTTGATAAGTACTGTATGGCTGTAAGAGTGCTATTTGGGATGTATTCTGTTTAAGAATGCTATATGGACTAAAAACTTGATAGTTGAATGGTGCAATTGAAAACATTTAACCATTGACACAAGTTTTAAAATCCATGTTGCATGTGTTTTGATATGTAACTCTGCCTTGATATCAAGTTTTTCACATTATATTTATCAAATGGCCTTATGTAAGAGTCTTAAATCAACTTGGGTTTAACTTCCTCAGTCTCTGTGAGCTGTAACATTTGTAGTGCTTATTGTAACCTGTCAGTGTCATGCCAATGTTAGTTTTTCATCTGGGGTGAACACGATCAGCCTGGTTGTGGTAGTATGAAGAACATGAATCAAAGAACCAGCATATTAGGTCATTTTGTAACTTGGCTTGAACTTGATTTCCCATCTCTTTTTAGGATGGTCTGTTTGTTTTGTTATTGAGTTTTTACATATCCATTCTATCAAGGAAAAGATTCATTGGCCTGGAGACATTGCTGTTACCATTAAAGTACCACCTTGCAATGCTGTCATGTTTTCTCTTGCTGTGTACCACTACCCACTCTTTGTACAAACACTGGTCGCCTGGTCTGCAATTTTAGGTGTTACTTTCTGTTGACACAATTAGTGGGCTGTTAGATAATCTGCTTTTCTCTGTAAATTGAGTGTTGGATGTAAGCACAAAGAGTTTTGCTGTTCCGCCTTCTTTCTTACCTCCAGAACCTCTGGATTTGAACATGGAGAGTCTGTTACCTTTTTTTTCTTGTGTCGGGTTTAAGCCCCAGCCTCCGCAGATATTGCACATGGTGCGGGTAAGGCTTGGCCCTAAAATACCCTTCCCCTGGACCCTCGCGCAGTGCGGGAGCCTACGGCACTGGGGTACTCTGCATTATGTTTTCATTGCTTCTTTTGATGCTCTTCCTGCAGGAGGCACCAGCTGTCATTGAGTCCTACTATAACAAACGGATAGTCGGTTGCCCTGGTGGTGAGGGAGGTCAGTGTTGTCCTCGCCCTTTCATTTTTGTAAACTAAAATAAATTGCTGGTGTGAACCAATTGTGTAAGAAATTGTTTATTTTTTACCTTACCTCACCTGCTTTATTTGCAGAGGATGAACATGATGTTGTATGGTTCTGGTTGAAAAAGATGAGCCACATGAGTGCCCAGTCTGCTCACAATACTTTGTGGTAATTTGAATCGCTAAATTGCTGTTTGATATACTATAAGTTTTTGCTACACAAGCACACTGCTGTGCTACTCCCATTGTTAATTAATGGTTTGGTTGCTTGATTTGTGCAGCTTAAGGTCATTGGTGATGGTGGAGATCCAGATGGTCATGACGATGATGATGATGATGGACATCACTAAGGATGCCTTATGGTTCTAAAAATAAGAATTTGATGAGGCAGATGAATCCAGTATACTTCTTTTCTAGAACCAGACTGCTCCACGGCATCCTTGTTTATGAATAGACATATGGCCATCAAGCAGGTGGTAGTTTTCACCTAGGGATTTTGTCCAAACAGAAGCTATTTGAGATTTGACCCATGCATTTCTTTAAGAGCATCATCAAATAAAAGATGACTGCATCAGATTGCCTTCTTTTGTTACCGTATGGCCATCGGGTGTGATGGACATGTAATATTCAGTCATGGAACAGACCCATTTCTTTATTTAGTGTGCTGAGAAGTTTGCAAAAGGCCTCCAATATTCTTGACAGGTTTCAAGCCAGAGTTTGATGATCTACCATTTTATGAGTATATTATCTTAATCATTGTGCTGTTCTATAATAATCTTCATGGTGCCATTTTCATATTGAGTACAGCTACATCATGTATGCTGTTTAGTGTTAATTGTTCCTAATCCGGCTACAGATCACTGGATCTAGCTTCCCTTGATGATCCTGCTATGTCTGGCATGTCAGTGCGCTGCACATGTCACCTGTGGCAGCACTTTGCGTTAGAAATCATCAGTACAAACTACAAAATGAAGTGGCACAAGTTGGAGTGTAACGAGTGACACAAGTTAGATTAATTATTGTTTTTTTTTTTTTGAACATTTACATTCTTGATTGCGTTTGATCTTTGATTCATGAGATGGATGGAAATCTTGTTGACAGTGGGTTGGACATTGTTGGTCCTTCACCCAAAAGTTTATGTGTATCACAAAACTAGTCTATGTATTTCAGCCGAAGCAGCAGATGTCGTATAATGTAACACCCAGCCCGTGGCATGAAATTCTTCAGAGAGGCAAATGACTTCACACTCAGCATAGATTGGACGAACAGAACGCGTCCCAGGGGTGTATACTGGAATAAGATACCAGGGGTCCAGGGCCTTTGAGACATTGACTATTGAGCACAAGAGAGACTGTTGTTGACAGCATTCAGAAACAAAGAGGTTCGGTTCTGTTCTGTTCTGCATCACTTCACTTGTTCCGCGTCGACCACCTGTCGTGCCAGCACGAGTTGCATAGCGAAATTCGTGTTTGAACGAATGGGTGAACGAATGGGAGGAGGGCTTGCCAATACAAAAGGAAGCAGAAAAGGGGAGGAGGCAATCTGCTGCTCATCTTTGTTCCATTCTTCCCATGCATGTCCTTTTTGCAATCCTAGCAAAAAAAGGGTCTCCTTTATCAAGTGTGATCTCGACGACAATGCTACATTTTCTTTCCTAGTTGCAGTAGCCGATTTGAGTTGCTAACTGGCCTGTCTGCTCAACTGGTTACAGCACCTCGATCTTCTCTGCATTTCATACTACCAATCACACTTAATAGCAGCCAGCGGACAAACAATACTTTTGATCTACTTACACAAAAGTTGTCCATATATACATTGTGGTCGCTCTTACCCTGTCTACATATCCATTATTGCACCAGCTCGGGGCCTGGAGGCCCCCAGCCCCCCTTTAGATCCGCCCCTGTCAACTACATATATACTCTATGCTGCTTACACTACATGCGTCCAACTAATTACTCCCCCGGCAAATCACAATATTCCATGTTCTACGGAAAATCTCACAAAACAGGCTAGTACGCCGATGACGGTGAAGTGACCGGGGATGCCAACCTTTGTTCATTTAGTTCATGAAAAGTGAACTAAAAAAAATGCTACAGTACCGTCGTATCGAATCTCTTAAGGCCCTTCATGGAGCATTAAATGTATATAAATAGAAAACTAATTGCACAGAAAGTATGGGATAAATCTTTTGAGCTATATGGTGAAACAATAATTATCAAATACAAACGAAACTGCTAAAGTAACCAAACCCAAAATACTTTCACCACCTAAACCCGACTGGGACGTGTGATTAGACAAGGACGCGGGATTTGGAAACGCAGCCGCTTGCCAGCCTCTCGAGAGGGGACGTACTGGGTGGCTGCTGCGTTAACTGAAAATATGCTCTATGCAAAATGCTCCGCCGCTGGTGGCAAATCACCACACCATTCACCGGCGGCGAATCGAAGGCGACACACCACAGCGCGACACGACATCCGTCCGTCGATCCGGGCGCAGAATTGAAGGCAGGAAGTTTCGGTATGGTATGAAGGAGATCAGATTCTTTACTAGGTTTGGCGACTTCTCAAGCCTCAAGTCCTTTATTTGCAGACAGAATTGACAGGCAGTGCTGTCTAGCTGTTGGATTGATAGATGTTCTTCCATCCTTCTGTTGTGCCTACTCCATCCATCGTCACCTTTTCCAGCAGCTGCAGCTCTCTACACTGATCACTGAGCTTTCATGTGATGTAGTATGAAATCAACATCTTATGCTAGATAGGATACGGTATTCTCCGAGTTTTCGATAGAAAGGAAAAGGGGGTGCCGGCATTAATTATTCTCCCCTATTCCATAAGCTTCCAGCTAGTGTTCTATAATCTAATAGTGATTCACAATAGTGGGCAAAGAGGAACCAAAAGAAGGGCGCCAAGAGGAAATTCCCGCGGCGGTGCTGAATCAGATGATGGTGAATTGGTGATGGTGACAATGCCATCCCTGTCTCTCGTTTCATGCCGGCCGTGTTACTTTCAGGCATATTAGTTCGCGGCCGGAGATGAGGTTTACACATATGCTTCGGATGGATGCCTCACATATATATTATTATTTATTGATTTATTACAAAGGAAGGGACGATGCATTTTGCTGTCACTAATTCAGTAACTTTGAGGCTAATGGTGCTTCTTCTTTTTACCTTGTGGAGAGGCTTTTAGTTAAGAAGTGGTTAAATGAGATAAAATTCCTTTTCCCCTTTGATATCGATGGTATTGTTGTTAATGGAAGGAAATGTATGCTATGCAACCTTTCATGTGAACAAAAACGATGGTTTCCTACACGTCGTCGTCATTTTATTCTGCTGATATATTTTTTTCTCTTCACCTTTTCTTTAATTTGGCCAGTTCAGTGCATCCAGAATTCCGGCTGGAGGTATTTGTTAATGCAAGGAGAAGTGAAACCTATGTAACCATGGGTTCCCTGTGGCTGAATTCCGGTCACTAAAATAACTGGCAGAAAACTGACAAAACTACATACAGAATGCATGGTTCCACCCAAGGACGATGGAATCAAATCCGATATTTCAGACTTTAGAATAATATATGTGTGCTCATGTGAAAAGCTGAATTTTATGGTATAATACTAGACTAGTTTTCAAGCTTTTTTGATGATGTGTTCTTTTTCCCACCACATGCAAGAAAAACGTTTATCACACAGCTCAGAAGAAGCCAGATAAACGGAACAAACTTTTGCTCTGGATTATTCAAGGTTGATCAGATTATATGTTCGGCACTAAACCCACTTTAATTTCCTCTTTTCCTTCTTAAAAACACTTTCAATGCCTAAAGTGTAAACACGGAATAAAAAGGACAAAACTCAAACACATAAAAAGAAATGCCCACAGAATTAACAAGAGAAAGAAAAGTATGGGACGGGTTTCGGTCGAGAAATTTCAGGTGAGATCGATCGTGTAAAATGCAACCGGCAGGAGGATTTGGAGACTTTTCATACGGCATTATTCTTTCTTTCACAATGGTGTGGTGTCCCCAATGCAAATACCTCTCTTTATTTTTGCATCATTCTTTGTTGCAATTTGGTCGTTGACCTTTTTTCTGATTAGGCCTTGATGTCGACCCAATTCATACAGTAGCTCATCGGTCCGCTGTTTTATTCGGTGGAACATGATGAACATACCTAACTGTGCGTGCAATCAGAAGCATGTGCTTGAAACATACTAAGTCAGCGGTATGCTCTGACCCCTGTCTCTGTGAGAAAGATAGTTTTTTTGTATGGAATGGAACTGTGTTCTGAACAGCTGGGGTTCTGAATTAACTAGTGTCATTGTTGATTGTCTTATGAACAGCTGGGGTTCTGAGTTAACAAGTGTATGTATTTACTATACGCATTAGTCATGAGAGGATGAAGGGATAAATTTTAAGAAAAGTTGCTGCCCGACAAACTGTGAGCTTTTCGGTAATGAACAATGGTTGATATCTCACTCGTGCGACCTTTTCAGAAGAAATATTTTTCTTTAGCAAAAGTTTATGGATTTCCTAGGAGCACATATGCAATTAAGAGAAACCTATGCTAGATATGGAAAAGATATGAATATGCACCCTCCAAACCCTATGGCAGAGAACACAATCATAGCCTATAACCTCTAATCAAAGGAGCAGCGGTTGGGTATCCTGTGTCTCTGAGAAACCTCAGCTAGAAATAAACCTGCTGTCTCTTGCAAAACATAGGGACAAAAACCAGCATAGCTCACATAATCTAGCTGAAGCTGCCCCCACTCTGGTAACCCCAGCTCATAAAAAAACTGGCTGCATTTTTTGCATACGATTCCTCCTGCCACACCCAAGTAGTGCAATTCCTTTGCATTATATTCCATGCATATATATGCGCTTGCTGGCGCTCCCCTCCCCCCTAGTAGTTTAGATTTGACTTAGGCCCTTGTTTAATCGGTTTTAAGTTTGGATCGTCAAGAAGGGATCTGAGCCTACCTCTGCCCCGCCCTCGACTGCAAAAGGCGCGTCACTTTGCTTTACTTTCAGGCGAGGCAGGAACCTCTGAACAGCAGTTTGTTATGTTCCTCATAGGAATATAGATTTCTTTTTTGTTTGAGATTTTAGTACGTGGAGATATGTAAGTGGTTTTTTGCCAAAGAGAGCTGGAAGCTGCGCGAAAATTCTTCAGTTAAGTGGCCGGCTGAGGAGTTCAGTTCCTTTTTTCTCTCGACCGGGCCATTCACCTTTTTTTTTATTAAGAGGAGGAAAAACTAAATCCAAATACAAATAGAGTTCATTAAAGAGGAGTTCAGTTCCTTGTCCTTAAGTATCGTTATTATTTTTTATTTGGAGTATTTAGGTTTTTATTTATAAATAAACAGTGCCAAATACGTAATATAGCTCTCTCTTTGCAAGTTTGCAGTGCCACTGGACCTGCAACTGTACCAAGTTGGCTTAGATGTCTGTTTCTTGTCGATGCCCAAGATACCTTCAAGATATTTCAGGAATCTTCCACTGTGCATATATACATAATACGTACATATGGAGCAGTACCCATATGCAGGGCTATTTTAACAGAAATTTCACCAGATGGGCATCTCTCAACTAAAAAACACTTATCATATATATATATACTCCCCCGTCCTAGACAGATTAGTGGTGACAAAGAATAACCCTGGTCCTGATCATATATATATATATATATACACTTTATTACTACAGGTAAAAAAGTATACACATGGATCCAACCTGGTGTTCTTATTATGGACAGATGTGGTGTGGGTTTAATGTAGATGGCCCCATCTAACTAGCCTTTGTGAGACAAATTCTGAACGATAGCATGGAGTACCTCTGCTGCTATCCATCCATTTACATCCACCGTAACTTTTGATCATATCATAGGAGTAGGACAAACAAGAGGGTGAAAAACAAGCCTCTTGCCAACTTCCCAGAGGGGCAAAAAAAGACGCGAAATATTCTGCCTTTTCCTACTAAATATACTCTTGTCCATTGAGAACATTTCCTCACCACCCAGACAGTGAGACATTCACTGCCTTTATTTTATTTATTTTATTTACTTCATTTCACACAGGGAATTTCAGTAGGAAAAATCGATGTGTAGTTGTTATATATGCTTATTCCTTGTCAATTCGGCAAACAAGGTTATATATATACAATACAATATTCAGGAATTGTGCAGGATTAGTGGGCATTAGTTCCTCAAGATCAAAGAGGGGGAATTGGGTATTTTTTGGGTGGTTATAGATAGCTAGGCGCGGCTGAAGGGGGGGTTCCTAAGCAATATTTATATTTTTTTTCTTTTTGGGAAAGAAAGTATTTTTTTTTTTATTTCAGGTTCTCCCTCCACTGCCGAGGCTGCATCGATTCGAATTCCCTCCGGCTCCAGCCATGTAACACAAATGCGCCCATGCCTCCTTGATCCTGCATGGACAGGGCATAGCCTGCTAGGAACAAATTGGCATAGTGAGCTAGCTAGGAGGCGCTTGCTGGGACCTGTGTGATGCTCTGAGCTCTGTGTGCCTCCATAATCCTTGTCTCAGCACTGTCGTCACGCGCACGCACTACACTATGGCTTCTTGCAACTGCAAAACACATATTCAGTGAAAACACCCTAGAAACAAATTTATGAGTTAGTTTTAAAATATTTGGGAAGGTTGAGAGATTCAAATTCAGTGTAGAAATGTTGATGAAAAAAATAACAAATTTCAGGTGCGGAATAATCACGTCAATCACCCGCGCGCTTCGCGTCCGGGAACCACCTTGACGAGGGTCGTTGATCGCCGCCATCTCTTTGTCGCATTGATTGATTTCTTCTTAAGACACCACTCTAAGCCTTCACCGTTTTTAGCGGTGCCTTGTGATGTTATTGTTCCACCTACTTGCTCTCCCTAACAGTACCGCTATGGGGGCATGTAGGATGTAATTTAACTTTCTCACTTAACGCAAAGCAGCAACGGGTAGAGCCCACTTTCGAAAAAAAAAAAAAATCAGGTGCATATGCACTAGAAGACAAAATCATGATACAACTCGTAGATGTGAACATTTTCCCATAGAGTGGACTTATACAACACACAACACCGAACAAATTAAGTAGTAATCTTCCTTCATGTATGTAACTAAGAAATTTTCCATCTGTTGACAAATTAGTAAATTACCACGCATAAAACTTGTCTCAATACTAGGTGAGCCGTGTGGAGTCAGATTCTTCTTCCCTTCCCTCAACCAAAAAGGAAAAGAGAGAAGAAAAAAAAAGAAAAACAAAGGATCCAGCCTTTTTATCCTGCTCAGCTCCCAAACGGCTTAGGTTGTTCCCTCCCTCAGCTCCCCCTATAGCTAGGCCGGCCCTTAGCTGTAACAAACTAGCTAGCTAGCTAGCAATCCCGTTCGTTCGTTTCGCACGACGCGCGCCCGGCCGGATTCGCTTCGCACGCAGCGACGCATGGCGGGCAGCCTCAAGGCTAGCTGTGGCTCTTCATATTATTCGCCGTCACTGTCCAGCTCGCGCTATAAATAGAGGTCAATTGGGCCTGTGCACATCGTACTTGCAACAGCAACCACCACCACCACCAAGCCAAGCCAAGCTTGAGCTAGCTAGCCTCGTACTCGTACGTGCAGCAGTATATAGTGGCAGTCGATCCGTCGTCGTCTCCATCTCGCCGACCGCTGTCTCGTTCGATCGATCGATCTTGTAGCTACCTTCTTCTCCAGTGGTGGTGGTGCTCGATCTCAGCTAGCAGCGGCGGCGGAGAGCCGGAGATCGGTCGACACCATGAGCTATGGGGGCAGCTCTTCAGGTCCGTGCATGTGTTCCATTTGCTAGCTAGCTGTTCTTTGCTCTTTCTTGTGCTCGATCATCCATGACCTGAGCAAGCTAGATGATGAGTAACTAGCTAACCGATCTAGGCCGGCCGTGCCATGGATATATGCAGGCGGGCGAGGGGGTCGTCGTGTGGAGTACGGCCGGACGTACGTGGTGAGGCCCAAGGGGAGGCATATGGCCACCATTGTGTGGCTCCATGGCCTCGGCGACAATGGCGCCAGGTATACACAAAACCATGCTTGTTTACAGGGGTTTGTGTTGTGCTCACTGTTTGATCTAGCTATTTACCTCGATGATCAATCGATTGGTGTTTTCGGACGCCGATTGAACAGAGAAGTAAAGTATTGATCGATCGATCGATCGGACACCTTGGGTATGTATAGTGCTAGTCTGAATGCACTCAACAAAGACATGTGAATTGAAGTGGATGTGAGATGAAATGCAAGCGACAACACATGTCGAGCAAGCTACTCCACGTCACTTTATTCCTTCTCCAAATAGTTGGTTGATATTATTTACCTCAAAAAAAAGGAAAAAAGAAAAATAGTTGGCTGATATATAGCTAGCCCGGGCCACACCGTACCATCTGTATTCATGTATGCATCTATTCCTAGGATTGTGCTACTATATATGCTGCCTCTTCCAATGAACCATGCATGGGAACCACGGCCATTGGGTTTTCCTCCGACCTCACAAGCTAGACTACAAGGGCCCAGGAGAGGGGATAAGGAGCTAGCTGACGTTAGTTGCGCCCCTCTTTACCAAAAAGCACTTCATTTCATATGCATGAATGTCCGATCCCATACGTACGACAGGACGTTGTTCATGCTCATGATTGAGATTCGAAATATATATAGAGTTTATGGTTTTTTATTTTTTTCCTTAAAAGAAAAGAATAAACTCATTACGCGCTAGCTGGAAGGTCGTGAAATTGAAGCACCATTAATAAGTAATTCTTTTATGGATGGATGGATGGAAGGGGCAAGCAAATAAGCAATATACATACCAATACAGATTAGATTAAATATTGGACAAGTGTTGTAGCATGGGGCTCATGCAAGCTAATAAGGTTCTGTCTGCCAACCAGCTAGAACAATGCATCATCATCATCGAGCACCTCAGTTTTTTTGTGATTGATGTGTGAGCATTAAATAAAATAAATTATTACCCGGAATTTCCTGGTGTCTTGTCTCCCGATCTCCACCAGTGTTCTCTCATGCTGATGAGTTTCGGGAGCAAAGCAAGGAATATGCCTACCTGGTAGCATGATATTTTTGCTTTATTTTCCCTCAATATGCATGTGCAAACTGTCCAAAGTGTCAGCAGCAGCTTCCTTCAAATGTTCTTTCTCCACTTGTGTACATGTGCCCTCTTTTCAAATCAATACCGACTAATATTCACATAAACAGCGTGTTAATTTTGCCTGATGATAATGTTAGGCCAGCTATATATAAGATTCAGTAGAGGCAAAGAGATATATTGAAACTTATGTATATTTATGTGCTCCTAGAGTCAATATGTAATGTAACAAACTGTCATTTCACACAAGCTACAGCTAAAATATCAGCACCAGTTGCTCACTTGCTGCATGCAGTATTTCAGACACTGCCCTGATATGTTTTCCTTATCCTTTTCATTCTTGTTCCCATTTGCAGCTGGTCCCAGCTCCTGGATTCTCTTCCACTGCCCAATGTAAGAAATCATGCTACGCTTTCACTTTTGCAATTCATGCAGACACACCTAATACCTAGCTACTATTTCTCTATCTACATGTTATCTGCATATTAATAAACCTTATCCACCTCACTAGATAGGAATAGGATAGCCATAGAACTGCAAGCCCCTGCTGCATTCTAAGTTCACTGACTCTAAAACCCACCTCATCCTTGTGCAGGTTAAATGGATTTGCCCTACTGCACCAACACGGCCTGTCGCGGCTTTCGGTGGATTCCCTTGCACTGCATGTGGGTTTCTCAACTCTATATATGACTTTGACTTGTCGACTTGGCTCAAAAGCCTGCAACCTTGCTTTCCTGATCGAGCTTCTAGGGTGTTTTTATGTGAGCAAGAAAATCACTCTCTGTTTCTTCTCTCTGAAACTAAATAAAACAGGGTTTGATGTGGACGAAACTTCATTGGATGGCCATGCTGATGTCGAAGGGCTGGATGCTTCAGCCGCACATGTGGCAAACCTACTGTCCTCAGAGCCATCTGATGGTACTATAGCTAACTTCAGGATTAAGGATTTATTTATTACACAATAATATAGCAGTGAAACAAAGGAAAACACAAAACAGTAGAGCAGAAATCTATGCAATTTTACTTTTAGTTGAATACGTCAAACATCACCAAGAATACAAAGATCAATTGTTAATGTTGTTTTTTTCGAAAGATCCATTGTTAATGTTGTTCAAAATTGCTATGTCAGTGAGCCTTGGGATAGGAGGATTCAGCATGGGTGCCGCCGCTGCCCTCCACTCTGCTGCATGCTATGCTCATGGGAGATTCACAAACGGTGTTGCCTATCCGATCAACCTCAGGGTCGTCGTTGGTTTAAGTGGCTGGCTTCCTTGCTCAAGGTATGATTTCCGGAAAATATGGTTATGTTAATACGTTTTTCTGAAAATGCATCCTCAACTGACTGCTCTTGTATCTACTTGTTCAGGGCCCTAAGGAGCAAGATTGAGAGCTCACAACTTGCTCTTAGAAAAGCTTCTAGCTTGCCAATCCTGCTCAACCATGGAATAGGTTAGCATTGATGTGTTTTGTACCTAGTGGGTGGATTTGTTTACACTTGGTAATCTATTGCAAACTCTACAGATCTAAAACGGTCTATTTCTTTTATGCTTTTGCAGCCGATGAGGTTGTCACCTACAGGAACGGTGAAAGATCAGCTGAGATTCTACGGAGCTCTGGATTCCAGTATACCTATTTCAAACCCTACAATGGGTACTGACATTATCCAATTTTGTCATGAATTCTTTAACATCAGTTTTTCCCCAGAGATTAAGGTCTCACAAAAATGTTTTTTTATGCAGACTTGGTCACTATACTATCCCTGAAGAGATGGACGACGTCAGCAAGTGGCTCAAGTCAACGTTGGGACTTTGACTGACCTCATGGCTAATCTGAAAATTAAATATGTTGGCAGCGCGATGGCTTTAATAGTGATATACATAGAGAGAGGTATTGACAATATGCAGAAGGTTGATAGGCTATGTGCATTGTGAGTTGACTGTCATGGCTTGGTAGGCTGTAACCCCATGTCCTTTCCTCACTGATACATATCATGTTAGTTTTACCGGTAATGTTACCACTAAAGAGGATGCATGTAATGTAGTATTGTATTGTTTGTTTAGTTACTTCAGTGGTAATGCTTTTTACAGTTGTGCTCCAGATCAGCTTACTGCATGTTCAGTTATATACATACATGTGAGTTTGCAACATAAGCAACATATTTCCACTGTCACTAAAAGACAAGATCAGGGTTTGCAGCTTCAGTGTTAGTATTACAGCATTACACTGAGCAAAGATCAACAAATTTATCGCTAATTAGTACCACTCTAATTCAACAAATGTTGCAAACTGGTACAAAGGGGATATGAAATGCCTCAAGTGCAGTCATACCTATTATACCTATGTATATTCTGCAGTTGATCAGCTTCATCAATCTCAACTTGCATCAGAATCCTTGTAGCTGTTGTTGTTCGTGGCGTCTGAGAGGGACTGCGTGCAATCATGTCATTATGAATACAAACATCAGGATACTGACATGGCACCTAATGTGTAGCAATTTATCATTTACTATTTCATTTGATGACAGTGTTTATGATATTCCAAAAATAATATACTATCGCAAGAACAGCTATGATTTATGAACAAATTCACCAGGAAAACTAGTCCAGGTCTACTGGCTCACCGCCGGGAGCACTTGCCACCACACTACATAATATGCGTCTGCAAGTTCACCTTTTTTCCTTTACCCTATTGTATCGGGAGCAGAGCAGGGCTGCAAATCACCTTTGAAAAATAACAGCAATGTCAAGGTCAAGAGCTAACCGGTTCCCGACTCCTCATCTCGGCAATTGCTGCGATGTTTCCAGCCACACCTTGGGTTGGACGTAGCGACTCCTCATCTCACAGTGCACGCAACCCAACCTGATTCTTCAGAATCACAGTTGAAGCAATAAGATTTTTAGTAACATAATACACGATCATCAGAATCAAGTAAGCAATGGGCATCAGAGACCAATGATTACCATGTATACCTTGAAACACTCGCATTAGCTATTTAGCTTTTCTTGCGTGTGGACTTCTTGCAGGTGCAGGTGCAACCTACTCTGTTCATTACAAAAAAAAAAAAAAAAGAAACTACTCTGCTCTTCCATCAGAGCGAGTCAATATCTTATTTTGATTTAAGAACAGAAAGAAAGATACTGTTGCTCCGTTATTTTCCATCAAATCAAAGGAAAAAAAAAAAAAGAAAAAAAGACACAGATACAGTTCAGCTAATACAGGTAATTTTACCGAGCTGGATGCGTCAAAAAAAAAAAAAAAAAAGGAAGAAGATGCAGATACAGTTCAGGATGCAGGTAAATTTTACAGAGCTGGATGCGTCTCCATGGATGGAGATCTTCGACTGCGACGCGCCGGGCTTTGTGTTGAGTCTCAACTCGGCTTGCTCCTCTAGTATTCTCTAGTCCACCCTGTTCCAGCACCCCCTCGCACTTACAGTCGTCAGAGCCGAACCATTCGCAGAAGAAGCACTTGTGGCAGTAGCTAGCTATAGTTCTGCGTTTCTGCTAGCAAGCTAGGCAGAGGAGCGAGAAGTTCACTGATTTTCAACACTTGAAGCACTCGTTCTTCTTGCACATGCTGCTTGACTTCGTCTCATCATCTCCATCCATGGCCGAGCAGCAGCAACAACAGCTATCAAACCTGCAATCATTTTATTTACCGAGAGAGTTGCTCCTCTTATTATACAGAGTCGCAATAAACTACAGCTGGCTACTTCTGCCATGTCCTGTGTATATTATATAGAGAAGAAAAATAATAGGACTAAGTCCTCCCGAGCGATCGATTCAACAGCACTATGGTCACTCTTAGACGCCATACAAAGATTATATTATGCAGTCCAAGTACGGCCGAATCCATTTCATGATAATATATATGAGAATTACAACGCAGGGAAAAAGGAAATCCATTCAGACAAGATAGATACAACCACCCAATTGTTTTTTCCCCCTCCATTGCTACAGAACCCAGCAGATACATTAGAAAGGGCGCCACATACCCGACTACCGATCCACCACGTTCTTCAACACTTCCCACGATGCTGATTCCCTCGATTCTTCTTCCACGTAGACAGATTGTCCTGACTACACCTTGATGGCACCTGCATCCATGTTTTTCTTCCCCAGCACACAGCATCACACATACCATGCTGGTCGGGATCTCCAGGCCAAGAAAGATGCCATGGCACACCTCCTGCCAGCTGAATTCTGTCATTGGGCGGGGTCACCGTCAGCCTCTTCTTCAGGAGAATGCTGCGAACCAGCAGGTGCCTCCGCCGATGGCATAGGCTCATCACCTTCCTCGCTGTCTGGTGCTGTGGCCGCATCACCACTGCCAGTGCTTGCTCGCCTCCGACTGACCAGAATGATCGCCCTACTGCGTTCTGTTAAGTACTGCATGATTGAGCCTCTGGATGGCATGATGAAGACCATCGTTATGGAGGTCGGAGTCCTTTCAGTTTCCTCATCCCCTTCTTCAGTAGCTCCAAGTCCACCACTGTCGCCCTCGATACTGCTGCTGAACCCTGAACGCAGCATGCTCATCAAGTCCCCAAGGTCCCGTTGCTGCTCCATCCGGCGCCAATCCCGCTGCCGCCAGGGTCTACCTCCATTGGCCTCGCCGCTGGATGGTCCACCCTAGCATGCTTCCTCAGCTCCTGGTAGGCGCCTTGAACTCACACGACTCCATGGTGCACGATCGGACCTTGGTGTTCATGTACCTCCGTGCGTCATAGTCCTTAATGCAATCGCTGACTGGACCACGGCACAGTGGGCACGAGAGCTGAACCTGCTGCTGGCACTCGCTGCACTCTGTCCCTGCTGCATCCTTGAGGAATCCTTGAGGCCTTCGGTACTGGTCATAGCAATTGGAGTGGCGCGAGCTGGTGTCACACATGAAGGGACGGCAGCCCTTCTCATGTGAGGAGCAGACCAGCAGGACAGCGTTGTGCGGGTGATCCATGCAGACCGGGCACCGGACATCCTCCCACTCCGCAGCTTGCTTCGCTGCTGCCACTGCTGCAGCCACAGAAGACTCTTCTGACCGGCGAGAAGAACTGCTCTGTCCATGAGACGCTAAGGAGTATGGAGAGGCACGGGCCCGACGGCTCTCAGAAGAGGAAACGCGGGAGCTCCTGTCCTTCGGCATAGTTATCTCAAGTCAGTGAGATGTGCAAGGCTTATCGAAATTTGTTTTCTGGAATCCAAAGCAAAGCAGCACAGACAGAACACAGATGCAAGGTTGATTTCTTTACTCCAACAAACTCTGAAAAAGAAATCAGAATAGCAAGAAAAAAGGCTTAATCAGATCGCAAGCAACATCTTCATGTATATTCCTCCATACATATACATATATGAACACGGATTAATCAGCCCTGACCAAAACCGACTTTATCTTTTGCAGAAAAAGAAATTCACTCATAGTTCAACACGAAAGCAAACTCTGATTTAAACAGGAAGGCTCCGATTTAAGAATCATGCCTCTAGAAGGCGCACACGCATATGAAATATATATACACCTAGTAATAATCCGTAACATCCAGTCTATCTAGCAGTCGTGCACAGTATGAGCCCTTAGCTAGCTAGTCCACAGATTCCGAAAAACGAATCAGGACTCCTCAAACAGAGGACTCCACATCTGAGAAGAGCCCCCTCGGAAAATCCAGGAAAGCTCTACGATTCGCTTCCCAACCAAAAGCGTGGTGCTGAAGTCGATGTGCTCAGCTGATCCGCTCGAGATTCCCACAGGCGAGTAGAAAATTCCCAGTAATCGGTCACGGAGGCGCAGGTCGCGCAGCCCAGCAGCAGCCCGGGGCGAATCGGGCGGGTCAACGCCGGCGGCGCTCAGATCGGCGCCGGCGGCGAGACCCCGCGCGCGCACGGCACGGGGGGCCATGGACCCCCGACCCCGGCGACACGGACGAGGAGGAAGAAGGTTTTACCGTGTCCAACGGGAGCTGGCGGCGGGGACCGGCGGCGGCGGCGGCGGCCGTAGGAGGATTCGGTGCGCCGGGTAGACGACGCCAAGCCGCCTCGCCTGCAGTGGGGGCGAAGGGAAAAGAGAGGAGGAGGAGACGATACGGGACGAAGAGGGTCAGGTTGGGTGGGAGATGGCTCGGTCTACTTTATAGGTCCGGGTTGGCGTGACGTGGACGGTGACGTGGTTGGCTAGGGTTCCTTCCTGTAGGCCACGGCGAACCCCGCGCCGCCTCCCACGTGAACCGACCTCACCGTGGGCCGGTGGCTCCGGGCCCGCATGTCGGCGTCGTCGTCCGGTTGGGTGGTGACTAGTGAGGCGGGGCCCGCGTCCGCGGTGGCTGTGAGGATGACGTGTGTGGGGCCGGGATTGGGCGCCGGTTCATGAATGATGAAGGGCGTGATGGGGGAGCGAGCGAGTGAGGTGACCGACCGACGAGGGGGTACGTACTTGACGAGACGTGCCACATCAGCAGCGGCCTTGGTGTGAGTGCGACCTGCGCCGCGCCTGCCTGCCTCCCCGCTTGCTCTTGCAGCGACGGGAACGGTAAAGCTGGGGTGGGCCCGGCCTGCGCTGGCTACGCGTACCAAGCGTAGGACCAGAAAATAATCAAACTGGGGATGACAGGTGGGTCCATGATGTCCTTATTAGTGGGCCCGTTGTGTTTCTATGCAGGCCCGGAAATAACGGTGGACAAAAAGCTGTGGGTGGGGTGTACGCGCGGCGTGGGTGAATGCGCGTTGGAAATGAGTGGGCGGGGAATAATTTCGAGTGGGCCCGGGACAGCAGTGGCAGTACTGTACGGAGGACTACTCGTACCAGAGGTGCGCAAACAAACGGGCCCGGTGCGCCTGGGTGCACGGCTCTACTACCAGTGGCATTCGGATGCTTTTGTTTGAACTTTTCTCCCTCCCCCTCGTCCTATGCGCCAGGAAACCACACCTAGTAGCATACTAGTATACTGCCCGCTAGTGGTATTCCCTTCGATCTTCCAAATTTCAAACTCTCGGTAGCTCAATACCACACCACAGCGGCATGGCCGCATGGCGGCAATGCTGCTCGTAGATCTTTCATTTACCTCTACTTTTACAGTGCACATTCATGACCTCGGAGAGCCCGTTTCACACTCATCTCATCATCATAATACACGGTAGGAGTACTTCCATATTCTACTATAAAAGCGCACCACTGTTTTTATTTTGGGACCGACAAATAACAACCAACGGATCCACGAACAAAGCCAAGGGATCGAAAAGTTTGTCAGGAGGTGCCTTACAACCTTAAGACATGCATGCCGAACGAAAGTTCTACCACCCGAGTTCGATTCCCGCCCCACTCACGACCCTTCTTTCTTTTTTTATTTTTTTTTTTTTTTTTGAGAGAAAGGATCAGAGACGGAAACATGCCGGCGAATCCCACAATTAAAAAAACTCCGACGCCCACCCCACGCGACCCCGAGTCCACGGTTCCAATCCACGGAGTCCACGGTTCCGATCCACGAAAAATCACGGGTCCTGCCGCCGCGCGTGCGTGGAGTCTGGCCGCCCGCGCGTGCGTGGAGTCCTTCTCGCGGCGGCGATCGGCGACGCGGGTCCTGCTGGCGGCGTTCGGCGACCGGCCTCCGTGGCCTGCAGCAGCGCGCCGTCCCTTGGAGTCACACGCCGCTCGGCCAGTTCGCCTGACACGTCCAGCACGTCGCCGTACTTGACGGGCTGCTGCTCCTGCGCGTGCTGCTGCAGGTCATCGCCGGCCTGCTGCGGCCTCCGAAGCTGCCCCTGGCTCATGTCGATCGATCGATCGATCTCTTTCTCCACCACGTAGTACGGCCGGGCTGGACGGTTGCCTCCGTCACGGTGAATTACATTGCCATTATTTCAAGTTTGAATTACATTGCCATTATCTACGAGAGTACAATATTTTCTCTGATCTGAGCTAGATGTCTGAAGCTGTTACTTACACGCGCGTGTACAGTTGAGTTATCTGAAAGTGTGAGATTTTTTTGAATCCTGCTCACGTCCTCGCTGCCTGCTCTCCGAGTAGACAAAAATACTCATGAGGAGTCTGATATTGACATGCTAGAACCCTTCTTCACTGTTACCTCTATAGCTATCTCTATCATATCTCCATTCATCGCTGCTTGTGTTTTTCTGTTTTGATTTTATGTGTTCAAGCCACTATATATTCTATATGTAAACTTTATTTGTTGAGGATATACTCAAGGCAGTATATAATATAATGTTGAGGATATATATACCTGGAGATTGATCGGGTTGTCGTGTTTGTGGTTTTAACAGAAACTTTTCTGTCTCGATGCTTAGTATACCAACGCCAGTGATTTTTGGTGGCACAGATGTCTACGTCGAGAGGAACAAACTCTGCACTAGGAGATATCACCAACATCCCGGTATGTCTTTTTCAGCTCATTGGTTGTGACTTATTCATTCATGTTGCATATTAAGACACACAACGTATAGATGAGGCCCGGCAAGGACGGAATCGTCGGGCTAAAAATGACCGACGAACAAAGGGAAGAGGCGAGGAGGAAACAACGTGAATACCAACGCCCGATCGAGCAAGAAAGAAGGCCGATCGGAGGAAAACAATAGCAATTCTTTTGCTTTGGCTACATCTGGTATAATTTATGATTCGTACTTGTATTATATATATATTTGTCGAGCTATTTATAAAGCCACCGAGACTGCCACAACAACGAGCGAGGGAACAACACATGGTATGAATATTATACGTGAAGACAAAGAATTGGAACATGAGAGCTTTAATTTGGCTGTTCGCATGCTTGCGTACAACCAAGACTTTAGGCTGAACAAAAAATACATCACTTCATGGACCTCAAGTTTCTTTGTAAGTTGACATGTACAAAGAATTTAAAAAATAGATGACTCATGAAATACTTACAATAAAATAATCTCTACTATAATGATTATCGTGAAATAACTTGTTTTGGACGAGATCCATGATGGTGTTGTCCCAAGATTGACAAAGCATATAACCACAAACCGAAAAAGTACTTAGTGTTGGCGAGTATGTGATACAGCATCAAAGATTGTACCAATGTAAGTTATGTTTTCGTATTATTTAAAAGTCTTGTTTTTAGTAATTTACCACTAACGTTCTATGTTTTGCTTATAGATTCTACTACCATACTATCGAGATGGCCTATACACTCTCATTATATTGAACTTGCAAACCAAAACCGTGCATATTTTAGATCCACTTCAAGAACTAACAGGGTGCAACGAGAGGTTTGATCCAAAAGATTTACATAAAGCTACATTCCACAATATTTGTAAAAGTTTACTCGCCATGGCTCGACAAATCCTGATTTGAAGAACAATATTTGGGATTGGGTTGGAGGTTTCCCAACATGGGTAACAAAGGTTCAAGATAATAAACACTGGTAATCACTTGTAGTAAGTTATATGATAAGTTTCATGTCACAAAATATTGCTTATTTGAACTACTAACCGGTTCCAGGAAATTGGGAGGCTTTCTTGTGTACAATTTCATGAAGTGGTGGGACGGAGAAAAAAATACCACCGATCAATAATGTAAGGTCTGTATAGTATAGATATGTTTCAATAAACTTGGTATAATATTGCTATCCGTCATGTATGGGAACCAACTACACTAAGGAGGAATTCACGGGTGACATCCTCACGAAAATAAGCAAAGAATGTTGTGACATGCGCCCCCGAAGATATTCAATTCTTGATCAAGAAGTTAGCTACAATGTAACTTTTACACAAGGAAATGCCAATGTTGTACCAAAATCTGATTTAAACTAACAATTTTTAAGACCAATACCGTGGCGTTAGCACGGGTGTTATACTAGTACTAGTAGTATACTACTCCGTACGTAACTATATATCCTGTGAATTAAACCACGCAGGCGTTTTTAGAACAAAGAAGACTCAGAGCAATTTTGGTTTGGACTATGTATGAAAAATACTCCTAACAAATTTTCGTTCCTACTAGACTAGATATATATGCTCGGGCATTGTGTCAGGATCATATTTTTGAACTGAATCCGATAATCAGATGTATGTAGACGCGTGACCTCAGAAGACTTCATATAAGATGCAAACACGTGGATTCAATTTTTATATCGAGACCTGGTAGAATGTGAAAGCGTGAGCTCTAGTCGAGAATGTTTCATGTCGAGCGCGAACGCGTGAGTAGGGAGTACGATTTGATGTCATCGTGTAAAAGAAGACATTAGTCTTCTTATTTTTATATACGTGAGTTCTTATTTAGGACCACTTCGGCGCTTCGCTTTGTCGTTTTCAGCTCTATTTGTTAGGAGAAAAATATAAAGTTGAGAGACACTTAAAGAGATGTTCTAGAAATTTCACGGTTTTATGGAGCTCCTCCATGATGAAGTTTCGAGAAAGTTGGTAGAGCAATCTCAAACAGACTCTCAATGAGGATCAGGTTGAGCGACGAAAAAATCGGGTAGGATAGCAATGTGGCAGTAAAAGTTTCTCAACGACCTCTACTATATGAACTTATTTATAACATAGAAAATAATAAATTTATATGCACTCTTGACTTATTCTTCAACCTTGATCATGGCTATTGGCTATCTAACCCTTCTCATTCATGCAAACCAAAGACATTATTTAGACCAAACCATATTCATCTTTCTTGGCTCATTTTTCCTTATCAAGTACTGCCTTAGAGCAAGTATTAGAGCCTGTTTGGAATGAAGGATTTCCAAAGGAAAAACAAAGGAATGAATACTATAGGGAAATTTCCTCCTATTTGGAACAAAGGAAACTTGCATTCCTTTCCAAAGCGAAGGCTAACCTTGCTTCACAAAACATAGGGAAAAAAGCATCCAAGGAAACCTAAGGAAAAATTCCTACAATGTTTCTCAAGCATGAAAGTGTGTTTTATCCGTGAGGGCTGCGCCGCCGCTCCAACCCTAGGGCGCCGCCGCCGCCTCCCGCCGTCCACCACCGCCTGGTCCCCTCCCTTCTCCTCAGGCACGCCGGGGTCAAGGAGTGGGGATCCATCGTTTTAATAAGTTTTTTCTAGTAGATCGAGTCTTCAAGGTTAAAGTTTCCCCGAGATCCAATCGAAGAAATTGGCCACGACGTAAGGCGTCGTCAAGATCATCGATGGAGCAATGGAGCATATCGTTCCTCAACGGTGATGGCAAGACGAAGACATCACCATTGATGGATAATAAGGTACTCCGGCCCTTCCTTTGTCTCGTTGTGGTTCTTTGCAGCCATGACGATGGGCTAGTGAGATTTAGTTTTCCAACGATATCTATGCGGATGTCGGTTGGACTTGTGTTCTCTCATGACGAACCGGTGAAGGCAACAACGATGAGTTCGACGACGTAATCGGTGGCGCCAATTTCATCATGTTCGCATGTGGAGTTTTAGCGCTTTATTCCTCTTTTACAAAAGTGATGGGTATGAGGATGGCGGTGGATGGTGAGATGGCCCCTCGTTTTCTCAGACGGAGCTTGCGTCCGTGGCATATCCGTTTGGGATGATGATCCTAGATGGTGGAATTTATGGTTTTTCAATGTTTCTTGTCTCCCATCAATGAAGGTAGAGTAGTTTGGTTTACTTTTTGTAATGAGAGGATGTAACTTGCTTTAGTGTTAATGGAATTTTTTCCGTCGCAAAAAAAAAAAAAAAAAAAAAAAAAAAAAAACCCCTTTACTTCTTGGGCACATGTGATATTTTTGTCAACCCGTGATCCAAACACCCAAAAAGTTTTTATTCCTATGTTTTCAAATCCTGTAGTTTTCTACTTTTCGCTCTACTCTATTCCCGTGTTTTTTTTTTCATTCCTTTATTTTGCATTCATGTGTTCCAAACAGGCCCTTAGACTATCTACACTCATGTTCCTTTATTTACTTCTTCTATACATCCCGGTCATCAAGATTTCCTCCTTTACAAAGACCTTCTCCCGCACTCATCACTCTTTTATATCTCTCTACTCTATACTAACTATCATCGTAGGGTTCACTTATATTATCTAAATATATCCAAGTGAGATCTTATTCGAAGGATTTATTAAAAAGAATTCAATGGTACAATCGAAATTTAATTTGGTTTTTAGTTTGTGAGTACTAACATTTTTTAGTTAGTACATCGTGGGGCCCGTCACTACATCTCCCGCGCCTCTCTCTCCTCACCGTGGAACGCGCTAGGTGGGATTTCGGTACAACACCACATCCCGTTATTCTTCCGCGGCGTTGGTGCTTCCGGACATGGTGCCGCACGCCGATGCATCGAGGTTTGTGCGGGCGTGGCGATGTCATGGCGTTTATAGGGTGTTTTTAACGTGCCCGGTGTAGTCGGTCTTATAAGAGGCTATTAGAAGGATGAATGATGAAGTGGAGGAGAGAGAAGAGGAGAGAAGGGGAAAGTAGGTTTTAAGCGTAGACAAGTGGACCAAGTATTAAATGTTGAAGGCTTAACTATTGTGCGAGTAGGTTGAGAGGTAGCCTGTAAGAATCCTTATAGCCGGCAGCCCAGTTATATTATAATATTTGCTCTTAGTTCCAAATTATTCATCATTTTCTTGTTTTTGTCTTTGTAAGTTTGACTTGATTTATAAAAATGTGTGCAACATTCTTATCTCTAAATAAATTTATAAAAAAACTAGATTTAAATATTTTTCCAATGATAATAATTATGTATCATAAATATTAATAATTTTAAATATGTATTTAAAGTTGTTTCTCGGGAAGCAAAATGAGGACGAAGGGAGTATGGTTGCTTCTTCTTCACCTAAGCACTACAATGAGTTTGGTATGATCATTTCCAATGAAACATATTTAAAAGACTCATCCAGCTCCTTAGTCATTCAATTGTTTTTCGTTCAGCCACCAAAACCCACTAGGGGCCAAGATTCCACTTTCGCTTATACTTATTTTGAATGTTTAAAATTCTTAATGTTGAGTTGCTTGCACTTGTCACCATAGGAACCAAAGATCTAGTTAGAAGCAAGAGTATCATTAAGGTTTCTTTTGTTGCTAATTAAGTTTCCCTTTGGTGTATTTGTTTTGAGTTTTCATCAGCTATTCACCTCTCTTTAGTTGCTTCCTAGAGCATTTCAAGATCTCACAACCATCATGGTTCTGGGGCTTTATGGGTTTGAGAGGTCATGGTTGTAGACTTCGAAGGGGGCCCTCCAAGGAGGTTGCCAAACCAATGGCGGTCAAAATGTGTGATGTGAGGAGCGCCATCCACCGAGACGGAGAGGCTAGTTGGACGATGTAGGCAAATGGAGGAATCAACCAACAACAAGAAGAATCCTTTTATGAGATTACAAAATACATATTCAAACACATATAAGCCACATATTACATCATACCTCAATCATGGCCCACACATGAGCTAAACAAATCCACCCATGGGTTAGCTAGGTCTACCATGGTTCTCATTCCATTCGTGAAACTATCATAGCAGCTTTTAGGTTTCCTCCCCGAAACCGAAAAACCGTGCAAACTATCTTCCTAGATAGATCCTCAAAATCTTTTGAATTATCTCTTATCATGGTTATAAGTGGTTTCATATCTTTATTAATTTAAAAACTTCCTAAGGCTTTCAATAAATAATAAAAAATATCTATAACTTATAAAAATTCCAACAAAAATCCTAGATATATATTAGCACACTACAAAACTAGATAAAAAAATATTTAGAGACCATGAAAATAAATCTAGAATGTTCAAGAAATTAAATTTAGCTGAAAAAATGAAAAAAAAATACTTTTTTAAAAAATCCTAAAACATTCTAATAAATGTCGAACAAAATTTTGAAAGGGCATGCTAGCCCCTAGCGTGTGTAGCCCCCGCGTAGCTCGCCAAGACACACATGAACATCTTCTTCCTAGCCGCACCTTCTCCTCGGCATCTCCGCCCCCCTCCGCCGCCTCCCCGCCCCCGCCGCTCGACATCCGGTGGCGCTACCCCTAATGCCGCCTCCACCTTCACCACTTCCCACCGCCCCCAAGCCCATCACCTCATCGGACCTCTGCGGGCTATTGTAGAGCTTCGATGAAATCCTACAAACCGGGGGCGACCTCCTCCTTCCTCTTCTTCCTCCCGCATGTGGCCATGGCAAACCCGGCGAGGTCCGCCAAAGTCCTCCCATGGTGCCATCCCGACCCTTGCCCGACCGTCGTACTTCCACCAACTCTCCTAAATCGACTGCCTCCCATCCCCGCCGCCTAGCCTACCTGCCTCCCCAGTCGATGTTCTACAACCCGCACAGTTAGAAGAGATGATAGGGAGAGCTCACCAGAACCCTAGCTAAGAGATCCAAGAGGAGGAGAAAAGAAGAGGCCTACCATGCGTTGATCTGCTGCCACCACCAGATCCTCCATGGCGGATGTGGGTGCGACCGCGTGTGGGAGGCGGGGAGTGTTGCGTTGTCGGAGAGAGAGGGGGAGCAGTGTGGGGTGTGTGGACTATGGTGGGGAGTGGCTCTAGATCCTGCATGTTTCTTGTTTTAGTATTTTTGGTTTTCAAAACTTTTCACAATACAAAGATGAGATGCAACAAACATCGATGCATTCCACTTTAATGTATGTTACATTTATGCTTGTTATATCTAATATTTTTTGTTGTGGAAAGTTCTAAAACGTATATAGACATTTATTATAATGGTTTGAGTTTTCCATATTTTTCTAGATCTTATTCTATTTCTAAAGCTAAATCTATTTATGCAGGTAGACCATGCAAGTCCCCGGTATGGAGGTCTGGTGAGACCTTATCGTCCGACGTCCTCCTCCCTCCTCTCCCGTGTGCTATCGTGGCCATGAGTGTCGCCTCCTACGCTGTCAGAAGGCTAACCATCGCCCCCTCATTTTCTCCACCGCTTGGCTAACTTGTCTCCCTTTTCTCTTCTGAGCCCACTGGAGTTGGAGAAGAAGAAGAGAGAGAGGGAATCAAAGGACACACTATATAAACCTAGCACTCCTAAGCCCATTGGAGTTGGAAAAAGAAGAAAGGAGGAGTAGAAGGTCATGCCATATGAACTTAGCCGCCATCGGAACCCTAATCGTCATCATCCTCTTCGCCGGCATAAGCACGGCAAGTAGGAGCGACCCTTGAGCGTCGCATAATTATCTCTTAAATAAAGAAGCTATGACAGTACGACTCTAAATTAGCTTTTAGAGTGTTTTTTGGTTGGATTTTAGAGTAAGAAGATTTATCTAAAAAGGGTTTTCTTTTCATTTCATACCCGGGCTGTTCACGAGGTAAAAACGTCCGACGCGCTAAACGCCTAAACCCCAGTTGTGAAAACATGAAACAGTAATCTCTTCTCACCTCCGCAACCACTCCGTTTTCCCCGTCCCGCTCACCGCCGCGCCGCCATCCCCGGCGCCCATGGTGGCCTCACCAGGGACAGCCGAACCGCTAGAGAGGTCAACAGTGGAGCATCCTGAGCCGGTCCAGCCGCCTCCACTGCCGATCGATGAGGCGCAACCGCCGCCGCCTCTTCTAGGGGCGGGGCGGCAGCTGAAGCGATCTCTCCGAAGAAGTCCGCTTCCCCTTCACCGCTTCCGGTGAACCTGGCGGATGATGTATCTCCCGAGGTGGAGGCCCCGTCCCCGTCCCCGTCCCCGTCCCCGTCCTTGTCCCCGTTCCAGTCGCCAACTCCCCTCTCCACCTCCCCAAATCATGGAGGCGTCGCCGGGTTCGCCACAGCCGCTGTCCTCTCCACGTGCTGCTCCGGCTGCTGCCGCGCGTGCTTCGACGGACCTCTCCGTTACAGAGGCTGTGGCAATGGCGTCCCAGGAAGCCGCTCGGCCATCCCCGTCTCCCGAGTCTAGGGACGCGCAGTTGCAGACCGCGTCCGCGCTGCTGACGCCGCTGATGGAGATTGGGCCGGAGGGTTGTTGCCGCCGCCGCCGCCGCAGCAGCAGCAGCCACGACCACCATCCCCGGAAATGGGTCCTCCACCATGTGATTATTCAGAGCCTGCACAGCTATCGCCGCTGTGTCATCCGGATGATTGCACAGGCGCCTCGCCAGACGCGCCGGTGGATGAGTTAGTTGCAGGAACGTCAGGAAAAGCAGCTGGGCCGTCACCAGGTGAAAACTCGGAATTCGGACAGTCACAGCAGCCGCATCTTCCAGCTGAAATCACATATGTCTGTTCAAATGCAGTGAGCAAGGTTTCAGAAGTGGCTTCAGAAGAAGGTGCTCAGCCTACGATGGAGGCAATTGATGGTGAGGGGCCATTAGAGATTGAGGCACAGAGATCATTGCAGGAGCCAGAGGAAACAACAAATCCCTCCAGGATGGAAGCCGAGCCTTGTTCGCCGGAGATGGCTCCTCCAGGGTTTGAAGATTGCAAGTCTCAATGGCTGCCAGCGTCGCATCCTAATCCTCTGGTTGAATCCACACACACTGTGGTACAAGTGACTGCCACCAATGACATGGGCACGACACCAGATGCAGCAACTGGGTCACTGTCTTCACCTGGCATACTTCCACTGTTGAAGAGAGGGGCAGAGGGGCAAACACTTCCAAGATCATGCTCTCCCACAACAGAAGCTGCACCAAGTTCACCAGATATGCCACCTCCAGGCTTTGAGAATTGTAAGTCATCATGGCTACCGCTACCGACTCTTCAACCCAAAGCTGAAACTATGGACGTCTTGCACGATGTGGCTCCCACCAAGGCATTGGCAGTGGGATTTATGGAAAAGGCATGCTCAGCGCAGGCATTGGAGCGAACTGATGTGGAGATAGACTCAGAGCGGAGCCTCTTGCCGCCATTGGAGAGTGGAACTGGGAGTTCATTGCAAGGGCCACTGCCAAGATCACCTTCTCCTATGATGCAAGACACTCCCTGTTCACCGGATACAGCACCTCCAGGGTTTGAAAGTTTAAAGTTCACACAGCTACAGCCTCCCTCTCTACCTCTGGTGCAGACTGCACATGTACTGCAAAATTCAGCTGATAATGAGGCCATGTCTCTGATATCAGAGGAAGCTCCTCAGCCATCACCTGCATTAGATGCAATGGATTTAGACATCGATGTAAAACCTGTCCTTTCACCACCACCCGAGAGTAAACCATGGAAGTCATTGCCACCGGAACCTCGCCTTCTGCTGTCTCACTGTTCAGTAGGGATGGTGCTTTTAGGGTCTGAGAATATCGAGTCCTCACAGCAGCTGCCACCAGCTCTGGTTCTTCCTCTTGATCAGACTCCAGACATCTTGGCTGATGCAGGTACCAAGAAGACAGTCGCAGTGGAAGGTGTGTGTCATGCAGGAGCGGCAGAAGAAGCCAATGGGTCTATTCTTCCACAAGCAAAGGAAAATGGTTGTGAGGGCCAATCACCGCACCTAGAGCCACAGGCTTCTTCCCCTGCAGTGGATGCTGCAGCTACATCACTGGAGATAGCTCCTAGAAGTTCTGAGAATTTGGAGTCCTCTCAGTTGACCTCTCCTTGTCTAGCTGAGACAATAGACCCCTCTACACATGCATCAGCTACAATCCCTGTGATTGTGAAGTCAGAGAAAACGAGTCTGCCATTATCTCCATTACAAGCTACAGGCACAGACGTGGAAAGTGCAATCCTGCAGCAGTCACCATCGAAGAGTGAAGAGAGGTCATTGCCACAGCCAGAGCAACACCTGTCTTATTCATCTGTGAAGGACACTACTTGTTCATCAGAGGATGCGCCCCCAGGTTATGAAAATTTTGACTCCTCTGATCAGCTGCCACCGCCACCACCTCTTTGCACCTAAGTTTGGTCAGTATTTTCCATTTTTTTTACTTACTTACTTGTCTTTGTTTTTACATAATTTTCTGGTCATCTATCTGGTTCATGGCTTATGAGTTAAATCTACAGAACAAACCTTTGATAGATCTTGCACATCTAGTGGAGGAATTTCTGGATATCAATGGAGCAAATAGTTAACATTACATTATTACCATGTTATTTAACTTGAAACAGTATGATACAAAATAAAGAATAAGTCTACATACCTTAGCAGTCAGAAAGTATGTTCTGTGCTAGTATCTTATTTTCATATTGATCTGTTTGTATCTCATGTGGTGGTACTGGTATATTTTTATTCAACAATAATGCACCCGACAAAGGGCATCAGTTTACTTAACTGCATGCCAAAATATATTTTTTTTACTCAGTCACTATAACAATGCATGCAGTATCATGAAGACAAATGAGACAGCTTGGATGCATAAAGCTCAAGCTTTTAGATACTGTGAATGATTTATGGAGAAATTGGCAATTAACTGAGAACTTCTCTTTAGGATGTTTAGGAGCAGACTGGTGAACAATCCTGGTATCTGCTAGGCCCTTGACCCAGGATGATGCTTGGCTCCTTTGGGGATCCCAAAAATAGATCTTATTAAGTTGCATTAAGCTTGAGGTTTGTGGAATATGCAATATGGTAATACTAATTAAAGCAATGTAAAAAAAGGTAGATGTGGAGTTTACTTTTTAGTCTCCAATACAGCGGTTCAGGACATTTTCCTTATTTATCAACCTCCCTTTCTTTATCTGAGTACAAAAGAGTGGTACTGAATACGGATGAAAGTTGGAAAAAGGTGGTTTTAGAGCTGAGGAAGTTGTGTTGTTTGATTGCAGTTGAAACAAATTCTTTATGGACAATAAATAGAAGAGGAAAACTGTATGGGCAGTATTGTAAGCAAGCTCTTAACCTTGAGGTTGTAATCCAAACTTTTGTGGATTCATGTTTAAACTGAACATCAAGATGCTCCTTTATGCATTGTGCAAATACTCTTCTGAGTGACCCTGGCCTAATATAATACTCCCTTCATTCCAAATTGTAAGACATTTTGTCTTTTCTAGATACATAGCTTTTACTATGCGTTTAGATATACATAGCTTTTGCTATGCATTTAGATATGCACTATGTCTAGATACGTAGTAAAAGCAATGTATCTAGCCAAAACGTCTTATAATTTGGAACAAAGGGAGTAATAAACTATTAGATTCAATCATACAAAATTTTAAAATGCCAAAACCTAAGATGTCAGTTTCCGTACCAATCAAGAAATCGAGGATGTTATAACAGTGATTGATCTTTTTTAAAAGAGATTTATAGTTCTACAACATACTGTGTGCAATGTGGGGGGCTTGTACCTTTTCTTTGTGTTGTTTTTAACTTAGGTGGTGACTTGCACAGAAATTGGTCAAATGGTATGCGGAAGTTGTCGTCAGCTTGTTGCATATCCTAAGGGTGCTGTTCATGTTCAGTGTTTTGGTTGCTCGACAATAAACCTTGTACTGGAAGGTGCGTGCTATTTCTGCTTTAAAATTTATCTCACCTTATTCTTCTGGTACCTTATTCCCAATTGCTGTTCTTTGAAAATCATTCATTATTCTCTCCTTTTTCTATATTTTCTTCTTGATGAAATGACATGCAAAACTCATGTATGGGAGTTAAGGTGTATGCCAGACAATGTTACCAAATTGTCTAATCGATCCTAGTCGCCATGGCACCAATCAGCCGACTAATCGTGATTAGTCAGACGACTTGATAACATGACGCCAAATGCTGAATTGCCCATAAATCATTGTCAGAATTAATGTGGCCAGCATTTTTACTCAAATTAAGTGTCATTTAAAAGGAGCAAAACAAGTAAAAAAGGTTCCTAGCTGGACTTATATTTGCAGTAGAGTGAACAAGGCTAGATGAGTTATATTCCTCCTTGGAGGAAGTAATTCTCTTGGTAATTATTTGACTGTTCTTTTTATCTCAAAATGTTTCATTGCTATATCATTGGCTAAGTTGTACAGAGTTAGTTTGATTTGCCATGTATATTAACATAGACTTAGCAGAGGTTCTTATCCTTTGCTTTAAGTTGCTTTATACATGCCCTCAGAGTTTTTTCATGCAACATGTTTGTATGTTTTGGATTTTTTTTTTGGCTCAGAATTGGTCTTATTCTCATAGAATTCTTCATATTTCAATAGTTTTTACAGAATCACGTAATTCTGAAAGTTATCTAGGCACTTTCTTGTCCTTCAAAGATTGTTTTACCTTATTTTCTTTCTTGGCAGAAAATCAAGTTGGTAAGGTGTATTGTGGACAATGTGATACACTGTTGATGTATCCTTTTGGGGCTCCTGCTGTTAAATGTTCCACCTGTCTTTTTGTCACTGAAATCGGAGTAAGAACTGCAACTTGCCACATAATTTACTTGCTACATGTGTTTTGTTGTGCTAATATATTTGATGAAAAAAATGTATATGCCATTGAAAAGTTAGTTTCATTACTTATATGAGGTGGCACTCAAATTATTTATCCATCTTTTTAAGGAATATCTGTGCCTTAGATTCTAGTTCCCAGTTCATCTAATTTTATGTATATTTGAGATTTTCCCAGTCAGGAAATCCCATCTAGTTTCATTATTATATATAAAATCTTAAAAAAATCCCAAATTTAAAACTTAGAAGATACATATGCCCTTGGCTAGATTTGATCATACCAAAGAAACCCAATTCTGCAACCTACTAAGCTGCCGAAAAGCGGACACTAACAAAGAAGGCATTAGAACTTGACAACCACACCATTGCAGGTAGAATGCTAGATGCCCGGGAGAGTCTTCCTCTTAGGGGAAAATACCTTCCACCAAATTAAGTACCCCTAGTTTAAACGTGGATTGCTGAAGAGGCTCACATGGCTTCTTCTGCAATCCAGTCCAAAACTCAGTCTAGTTTTATTTCCAAAAAAAAAAAAAAAAAAAAAAAACTCAGTCTAGTGACATGAAACAAATATTCCTGCCTTTCCAGATCAACCAAACAATTTTATTTTTCCATTTGCGAGCCACCAACTTGTTAGTATCCGCATTGAATTGGGTATTTGGATGATCCAATCTGCCTAAAGTTGTTACCCTGTGTTTGGAATGTTTATGAAAACAAACAAGCATTCAAGTTCTCTGCCATGCTCCAAATTTACCAAACCAAAGAACAACAAACAACCGAATTGCACACATTCAAGACCACTGACCACCAAATAATACATTTTCAGCCTTTCTGGCCCTCTTCAATAACTCTTTTTGGTTAAGATGCTATTCTTCATCAGAGAAAGTGTTAATCCTTAGTGGTAGTTTCATGTTGCTGATATGAAGAGAGCTGTGAAGATCCTTTTGGGGACCAGCATCACTCTATCTGATGTTGAACTAAATCACTCTTCTCTAGGTAGTGTGTATGCTAGTGTGATGATTCATTTGACCTATTATAATGTTACCAATGGAAAATGTCACCCATCGATAAACAGTGTTGAGTTGTTTATCTTTTTATTTTTCTGAAAAGTACTTCATACCACCGTGATGTGCAATTATAGGTGAGGCTTGGTCCCATTTGTCATCAGCTTGGGCAATCAACTAAGTTATCAATCATTGTGGTATGAAGTATGTTTGGGCAATTCGGTTGTTTGTTGTTCTTTGGTTTAAACGATGTGCAAATTATTTCTGAGAAAGGCTTTTGGATCAATCAATCCAAGCCGATGTGCAATCACTGTGGGATTAATCCAAAAGCATGCTTAAACGATAAATTAACGAGCTTCGTAAATAAACCTTTCCATTGCAGCACATCTGAGAAAGATGTATATGCTATTTCTGAATCATTGCCAACATGTGAACCTTTAGTCATCCCTTGTGATTTTTGGTAATCATGCTATCCACTGATGAACCTGGAGCTCTCGAACTGTCTGCTGTGCCTTAACATTGTTAACTTCAACTTTCACACTTTCCGAGTAGTAGTACCCGCATCAACTCAAAATGGGTGGACCAAACCAAAGGCCACTCAACCGCCTCTGTACTGTCAATTGTTATTTATTTCTGCAAAGCTATTTTGCTGAGTACCAATGAAATGATCCATGAGATTTTGTTTTTCCAGGAACGTAATGTTCGGCGGCGGATATCGATGGAACAGAATGTGTCACCTGATCCGCAAGAGGTAGTTCAACAGAGCTAGGTCAGGCTTTAACAAGGGCAGGTCATCGAACCTAGATGATAGTGCCTGTAACTTCAGACGCTTCCATGGAAAACTCGCAAGTCATCCATCATGGATGGTGAAGCCTCAAGCCTGTGGCTGTAACCTCAAATGGCCTGTGGGCTGTGGTAGAGCGTAGTGGATAGCTTCAGATACACTTGTTTGGGGGGGATCTAGTATGGCCAGGATGAACTGTGAAGCGAAAAGATTACATCCTGCGGTAGTCTCATCATAGGAAAGATGAGCTGCTTGAGCTCCACTGTAACTGGAGCAGGTTGAGCATGGTTGACGGTACGGTGGTCTTAGATGATGCTCACTATTTGTTGGGGCACGAGCAGTGTGCTTCCGTGCTTGGGTTGGTCTACAAACCGCAGAACAACCCACTTTACTTAGCGTTACATCACAATCATGAGCGCTTTTTTATGGCCCTTTGGAGGCAACAAGAGTTATAAAAAAATGTGCTTATTGACAGTATATCTTTTTTTTTCCTGAAAAAAAAGAGGAAACTCATTCATTCATTATAAACATAGTACAGAAATCGGACGCAATAAGCGCCATTCAAAGTTTTGGAAAGCCACTTGGATGTTACAATGTTGAGAACGTGCTAAAGCTTGACAAGAACAAAGGCAATCTCCTATGACCGATGACCTTTGCCTGTTTTGCAAACTTGTCTGCGACTTTGTTCGTCGTCTTGGGATCTTGAGTACCGAGTAGTTCCTTCATCGTGTAGCGTCAATCAGCACCGCAATAATCTTTATTTGGATCTTGCATTGAGGTTCATGACTTCTGAGTTTTTTTTATTTAATTTTAGCAACGGCATCTGAGGGCTTGTAACTTGGATCGAATTCATCTGTGGTCTGTGGGCCTAGGACCCATCAAAGGCCCAATTGTGGGCGGCTAAGGATGGCGGCCATCTAGTCTACTAGAGAACAAGCGGCCACCGCACCACCGCGCATGGAGTTTGGAGGCGGAGGGCGAGGCCCCGGCGACCGGGTCCGGCGGCAGCTGCAATCGGTGGGGCGGCTGGCAGCGTACCTCGGCGGCGGATTCCTCGCCCTCTCCGTCGCCTCCTCCGTCGCCGTCCGCTCCCCTCCGCGCCCTCTCCGACGCCAACCAGGTGCGCGCTTCCCTCGCCTCGTTCCCCACCCTCCGAAGCGCGAACCCTTTCGGCTGTCGTCGTGCTTCGCGCCACGATTGACTCTAGCAGTGTGTCCTGTGCTTCGTCAGAGGAAGTACGCGCTGCCATGCGGCGCCTGCGAGGGCAAGGGAACCTACGCGTGCAGACTCTGCAGGGGCAACGCCACCATCGAGTGGTCTCCGATGCACGACCCGGTGTTCGTCAACCCGTGCCTCTGCCCTACCTGCGATGGCACCCGGTTAGCCATCTCCTTCATGGCTCTTCTATTTTCTGTCCTGCTGCTGCTGCTGGGTTCCTGTGATTATGAAATTATGAGAGGGATCAGTATTTGCTGATATTTTTTCTGTTTTGTCAGGGTGCAGCGCTGCTTGAACTGTTTGGGAAATGGTTACGCTTGAAGAAGCAATGTCAGTTTTCATTCTTGATGATATGATTGTCGGGGGGAGTTGCTATTGAGAGTCACAAATGAACTTTATAGCCATTAATACAGGGAAAGCAAAGCTGTTCTTTCTTGCTGTTGGGGGTGTCCGTACCTGACGGACTGTTAAAAGTGGATGGTTTCTGTTGGGAATTTCTGTCAAGGGAAGAGAGTGTGGCTCCATTCCAACTCAAACTAAATGAATTTTTTTTGACAATGGAAAAGAGTGCTGTTCCAACTCAAAAAAATAGAGATCAACGGTTGAAATGGAAGTGACATGCTTTCATGTATCCCCTTATTTGTGCCAGAGCCCAGAAGTACAAATTTCATTTGTTAGGGAAAAGATGTACTCCTATCGGTCCTATTATATACTTATGGTTGTATAATGAAGCTCATTGTGTGGGCCATGCGTACAAGCCAAGATCATGGTGGCAAGCCGTTTGCTGAATTTCAATTATATGTTAGTTTATGAAATTGTTCATTGCTATTATCTTGGCTGTGTTTATCCTAATCACATTGACAATGGTTTGTTTTGCTTGAACTGAAACTGAAAACTGAAGATTGCTTTTCTAGATGCATTATTTTTTTTTCGTGTATGCAGATTTTTTTTTTTTTTTTTATCTAGACGCCTTATCTTTTCTACTCACTCTTAGAATAGTCAGAATGTGTCTCGGTCAGAGTGATCTGGCCAATTAATCCAAGTCTGGTGTCTGTATTCTTAAGGACCTGTCATGTTGAAGGGAAATGAAAGGAAGATGATGGGCTGTACAACTAACACCGATAGTAACCTTACGTGTTTTCAGATTTCTTACAAGTTGTACAGACGAACTGTTCGTCGTCTTGCAAGAATAGTTTGAACTTTTTGAAGGATGATGATGTCTAGTGTCCACATAGAGAATTAATAGAGTCATTCCGTCTGCAAGGTGTACAGATATGTTACACATGCCCTTTCACTACCTCGTGAGCCATTCAGCGAAGGGGTATAGATGTTCTTTAGTTGGCAAAAATTTGTAACCCAACTTCAAGTTTTTCCACATTCTCAAAAAAAAAAAAAAAAAAAAAAAAAAAAAAAACCCTTCAAGTTTTTCCACTCTCTCCATCACATCACATTAAATACACCAAAAAGATATATGTTCGTAGTATGAAATATAGGTAAAAAAAGAACTAATTACACGTTTAGATGTACATCATGAGATGATTCTTTTGAGTCTAGTTACCCCATGGAAGATAATATTTAAAAAAACACTAAAACGCTACATAGTGTGACTTAACAATTTTTTGCCAACTAAACAAGGCACTGTCTGACATCACTAGCGTTGATGTTTTGACCCTTTTTGAAGGTGCATTTTTATGCAATACAAAAATTATGCCACAGTGTGCACTCCAATCAAATTCTGGTAATGTTGGCATTCCTCAGCCTCAAGGAGTTTCAGAAGTTGAGCACCAGGGGGTTTCTATAGTGCAAGTACTGCAGTTGACCTGAATGCCAATCAGTGACGTCCAGACAAAAAATTATTATGGATCAGATTGTTCATCGCAACCACCTTTGCTTCAACTTGGCCTATTTTGTGTGCGGTTCCAGTGATGGCTGAATACGATTACAGGGAACCTGTTTGGTCAACTGTTCTTGGTAGGTACGGAGTAGCTGCCAAGTGTGTATGGCTCAAGATCAAATATCTTTCCACCCTCAAGTATCATGTGTTCAACGTGATGATTCAAATTGCAACCAAATATCCACAATGCAATAAATAAATATTTTAAAATTTATACATACTCAGTACGGTTCTCCGCGGTTATGAACGAATTCATTAGCTTAGTTGCACACCTAGGTCAAAAACAAAAGGTGAGAAAAGAAAATATTGTTTTGAAACAAACTCCCAAACAGTATACTCCCAACATAATGAATGAGGTCGTCACTCTTCAAACAGTGTGTTTATTCCCATCACATCCTATCACATCGAAACATTTAATGCACCCAAAGAACTATAAAATGAATGAGGTCGTCACGTCATGGTAGGATAATTTTTTCATGCTGGCATCACCAAGAAGAAAACAAGGAGAGAGAAAGCGACGTCTCCTTGTGTCCAAGCGTAGAGACGAACACACCAATAATTGCAAGAATAAAATCAGCCCGCCTAAGACGCATGCCGTGTGGAATGGATCGTGATAAATGTTGGAGTCGTATCTTGAATTCGAGCAATAGCTGCAGCTCCTTCCTTTGATGCCGATCGATGCCCGATGCCGTCAGATGCATGCCGTGCCGTGAGCCCGTGCTGTCCCTGACTTGCCTTGTGCTTTCACGGAGTTGGCAAGTTGCTACTACAGTAACAGTAGCACGGAAAAAAAGGCTCGCCGAAAGGGAAACAAGACGCGTCCAAGGCTTGATGGGGCGCACTGGGCGATGGACCAAGTTCGGATCAGAGGAGGCGGCAAGTGAGTTACAGTGACAAGTGAAGTGGTCATGCCTGAGCCTAACTAATCGATGCGTCATGCGTGATGAACGATGATGGTCTTGTCGACATCGTCATCAGTCTCAGCTTCGGTGGGTAGGATTAGGATTACTCAACATTTACAACATTGACACCTTGTACCACAAGATGACTAACCCTAATAACTATATTATATACCATGTTTTAAATAGCGGTATGAAAAATAGCGCCGGGTTTTTTTGCGCTACGGCGCTATAGCGCCGCTTATAGCGGCGGCAGCTTACGCTAGCGCGAGGTTGCCGCCGCCGCTATAGCGTTATATGGGCGGCGCTTATAGCGCGAATAGCGGCACGAATAGCGACGCTTATATCGCGAATAGCGGGCGCTATAGCGTGCTACAGCTCAAATAGCGAATAGCGTGAAAAAGTGTGATAGCTTCGCGTGAGTTGCTGCCGCCCGCAGGCGTGCGCTATTTAAAACGTGGATTATATATAATAATTATATTATATATAATAATTATATTATATCTAGTAGCATTTCACAAATTCTATGATTTACCGTGTTCGCTTGAGCTTATCAACATGGTTTATGTACCATATTTTTCTCTCACGATAAATCAAGACAAAACGGCTTATTAGCCGCAGAAGCCCATACAAGCGAATAGGGATTCACCAAAGAAAATAGTGGACTTCTCATGGTGTTTTTAGCTAATAATTACCACTGATCATAGCACATAGGAATCTCAATAGGAGGCAGGCATTAATTAGGAAAATTCGTAATAAATTATGAATGCTAAAACACTAGGAGAACTCTAAAATTCCAGTTCTGATTATTCTATACTGTGTGTGAATACTATCTCTCCTAATAATAAACGATGTCTGAAGCCATGATCACTATAATAACGTCATCTATCTACTGGACAAATTGGTGCCAAGCTCGGCTCACCGCCCTGATCCCAAACCTGCTCGTGCCGCGCATGGTCAACTCCGCGCTATCCTTCCCTACGCGATCCGTCGTCACGCACCCCTGCAAAAGGCCAGCGCTGGTGTGGTGGGAGTCGCTGTTAAGCAGTGAGTGGCACTAGGATGCACCCACCATGCACGCGCGCGGCGCATCGTCGGCTTCGTTAATTTCCCTCTTCATCAATCAAAGAGCCATAAGCCCACGGCGAACGGCCGGGAACGTACACGAGACGAGCGCCGGAGATGTGCACCGGGCGAAGCCCGGTGGTTCTGAGGGACGGACACGGACGACAACGAGGAGAGTTGCGAGCGAGGTTGAGGATGATGGTCGGTCCGATCGTGTGATCGGTCCACGGGCTGCCGCGTTACTACCGTACGCCACCTGTGCCGCGCCCACGCTATCAAATCCGCCGGCCGGGCTACTAATCAAAACAAGGATGCTAATTTCTACGAGTAGGTATGATCCTATGCCCCCAGCAGGCCACCACCCCCAGAATCTTTCTGATATATGGCCGGCCACCAAGATTAGGCTCGGTGTGCCTGCCTTCCCGATCACCCTTCTTCACCCCTATTCCTCCTCCCATCCATCTCACCACATAGAACGATAGAAAAGGCTCCCGGAACCTGTCGTTCATCCAATCACGGCTGAAGACGGCGAACGCCTGCAGCGTGTGCGTGTGCCTTTATCTCTGGTGTAGCGTAGTGTACCTGTCCACTCTCCTGTGATCCGACGGCGACGGTGTGGTCCAGTCCACACGCCCCGCGGCTTTCTCGTGGTCACGGAGAGGCCAGCACCCTACACACACACCCCGCACGTCACGGTTGGGTTTGAGATCGGCGAGGTCCGTCTATCGCCCCGCCGAGCTTGGCACCATGTCAACCCAACAACTGGACAATGCTCCACCACGAGCTTCTCGTGTGTGTCTGCAGCAGCCAGCAAGCAACGGCCTGCGCCTGCCTGGCCCGAGGACGACCACCAAGTTGCGCAAGTCCAAAGGGTACCTGCCACAAGCTCCTGTCCGTGCCACCAAAGGAAAGAGAGAGAAATTCCCTCAACTCCAGGTCCTGGCTGTCCGGCCAAATGGCGTCGGGTCGGTCGAGCCATCCGTCCGCTCACGTTTTTCTCCTCCCTAGGACTAGGAGCCCCAAGCTATCATTCTATCCTATCAAGCTGTCCAAGTCAAACAAAATTAGCACACAGGTCGCACCATGATTCCATCCAGGGCTGTAATCTTCTGACCAGGGAATTTAGACTCAGCCGTGATTCCAGAAAATCTTTATCTATTTTATTTACTAACTATATACAAGTACGGAGTACTACTTATTAAAGCAAGGAAAACAAAATTCCACCATTATATGGAAGCCGTACTGAATGAAAGCAGTAAGCAATTGCATATCAACTTCTGAAATCCGCTAAAAAAGGCAATCAAAGTTGACCAACGCTAAAAAAAGGACGAGAGAGATAGTGAGAGTCATTTTTAGCCTTTATGAGGGAAAAAACATTAGGCCCATTAAAACATAGGAGTACTCACTTTTCATCACAGGAGAAAATTCAGAGCATTAGTGGCTGCTCCGCGAGGACGCGTGGAGCCTGTTTACAAAAAGACCCTACAAATTACTATAATCAACTCGCATCTAGCTTAATGTCCGCTTAGAATAAACACGCTCTCTAAATTTTACATTTTCACATAAAGAAGGAAAAAAACTAAAATCAAAATATTGTTTCAAACACCCACCCCGCTGTTTTGGCATGGCCTCTGCATCGCTCCCTTGCTCCTTTTCTCCTCTCCCCGCCAGCGCTACATTTTCTCTCCTCCCTGCCCTTTCCTCGTGCAACCTCCATACCACCATCACTCAAGCATAGAAGTTGTACAACCCACGCAGCATGGGAGCGCGTGTTGGAGGCCACACAAGATCTGGTTGCATGTAGATCGGGCGTACCTAGAAGACTAGCCCTAGTAGTCATGGTCACCGAAAAGAAGGAAGCACTAGCTTGAAAAGGTGGATATGGATGTATAAGAGCAAGTATTATGATGAGCGACTAGCCGGCTCATGTCTACGTGGAGGAGAGAGAAGTGAAGAGAGAGAAGAAAATGTGCGTCTCACGACGCGCCGCCGCGCGGCCGGCGACTAGGCCATCGCGCGTCCGCAATTGGCTCCGCATGCGGCTATGCCATAAATAGTAGCGGGCCCGGCCGGGCCTTGCCGCCGGCAGTTGGCGAGTAGCTTCTTTGTCGTGGTCTAATACCACCGTCACACGAATGTCCGGCTAATGCGTGCTCCGATGACCTAGCTCTAGAGACAATGACACCGATTTATTCGGTTGGGGCAAATCGCGCTCCCTAGTCTAGTGTGATCACTATCCGAGCTCAAACGCTCATACCGGGCGAGTACAAGCGAGTCGAGAGAGAGGAGAGGGCTCCCAAGTCTCTCGTGATTGAGGCTAGTGCCAATATCGAGTGTGTGTGTGAGTGTGGGTGTTGAGAATTGAACCCCGCCTCGACACGGTGGCCGGCCTTCCCCTTTTATAGTCGCAAGGGGGGGCACATGAGCTCATCAGCTGTGTCGAGGACTTGAAGAAATGCGGATACATGTACAGGATGATAGGGGCAGTTTTAGAGCTCTCGGATGAGCTCACTCCGCGGACACGAGCTTCCTTCGAGCTCAGTACTTTGGATGCCGAAATTGGTCGTCGCCGACGGGGAATCGGGGTTTGGGGCGGTGGTCGCGTCGCCCCGTCCCTAATCGTAGTTGGAAGACGTCTTCGGTATGGGGAGGCCCATACCGAGGATGGGAGGGCGCGCCCGTATGTACCCGTGATGGCACTTGTGGGGCGGAGTTGTTGGAGTCGACGGGGCATGGCGAGGTGATTGTTTGACGCTCTTTCCCTCGTAGCCCGTCGTGGGCCACGGTGTTCGCAATGGGAGTTGTTGAGCTTGTCGAAAGTTGTTGACCAACTCCCGCACCCGCGAGCTCTCAGAAGGCAGCGGATGAGCTCTCGGTGGTCGTCATGAGGTCCGTCGCAAGGGAGCTCGAGCGAGGCGGAAAGAGGTCCCCGAGTGAGGTCGAGTGCGATGAAGACGGGGAGCTCATTATGGGAGAGCTCGAACGAGGCGGAGGCTTGTCCTTGCGCGAGAGCTCGTATGCGGTGAAGATTTCGAGGCACCGTGGTGGGTCTCCTCCCTGTGAGTCCGAGGACGTGTTTGCTAGAGTAGCAAGTGGGGAGCCGTTTTTGTCTCAAATATCGATCCCCAAGTGGGAAACTATTAAACTTTTGGGTGTCTCAAATATCGATCCCCCACACCGACTTTAAACTATTAAACTTGCTCTAAGGTGTGAGACACTTATTAGGGCCTTATTAGGGGCATGAAAAATACTTTTATAGCTTTACATGGTTATTTGGTACAATCATTTACATTAAATCATTTACATTAGTATACTTTCTAGTAAATTTTATCAAACCTAAATATTTTGACTTAGCCTCTTTTGTTTGGCTGCCCCTAGCTTCTTGCAGCCTGTCTCACGGTTTTGACTGTAGGCCCCTAGCTTCTTGCAGCCCCGTTCTGATTTTGATTATGTAATACGCTTGTTTAATGTCAACGGCTCCATGGACCAGATGGTCCAGTGGCGTGTAGGGGTTCGAGCCTCCACAGAGTGCTCGGTTTTAATCTTTGCAAGTAAAAAAGAAAGGAAAAATTGGCCATGGACATCTAAAGTGCCCTCCATTTCTTTGGTGGACACTTTATCATCTAAAATCACCACCAAAACTCGCCGCCATTTGTAAACTATAAGGCCAATAATTATGAAATTTTAACAATAATAGCAAGATATGGTAGTTATCTACAAATCATCTAATACCCACTTCCACGTAAAAAACCTCGTTAAGGACATGAAATCATGTCGATCGCAAATCGTGGTCGTTAAGGTTAGTGGTGGACATGATTTGATGTCCTTAACGAGTATGAAAATGAGTATTAGATGATTTATAGATAACTATCATATCTTGTTGCTGTTAAAATTTCAATCATTTGCCTTATGGTTTATAAATGACAGTTGTTTTGATGGTGAGTGTTAGATGGCAAAGTGTCCACCAGAATGTCCCGTGACAAATTGCCCCAAGAAAAGAAATCTCTTTTGTCACATGTTACCAAAGTTCGGACCGACTCTTTTACGGGTAACACGCCCATGTGTGTGGATGGGGCATGGGTTCGGAGATTTTCTCGGATTGAGGTGAGAGTCCTCGCTTCAACCGCAATAGCTCGGGGTTTCCCCTCCCGGTAGCTCGAGATTTTATTTATAATGCTATTTAATTAATGATGAAATGATTTTTTCCTAAAAATTGTAGCTGTAAGGTTTGATGATTATTACTCGGGTTAGATTAGATATGACAGCTCTGGTGGAGTGTGTAACGCTGGCAAGTTACAACCACGGTTCGCGAGATGACGAAACGGCCGGTGTGGCTTGCAGGAGAAGAGAACCGAGACGGACAACGGGAACCGGTGGCACAACCACGAACGACGCCAAGTCACCTGTCGTGATCCACCTGATCCGGCCCTCCGCCCGGCGGAGTCGCACCAGATCCATCCAAATCGCTCGCCCGTGTCGCAACCCGTGCGGCGCGATGCCATGACGTCGCCGTGGCAAACAGAAAACGAACAAAATGCCGCCCCGGCAGAAAGCGCGCCCGCCGGACAGCGCGAGGGCGGAGAAACCCGAACCCGACCGAGCCGAGACCGCGCGGCGCCGCCGCGGCCGTCCCTGATGGACAGGACGGACGGGGTGCGATCCGCGGCCGCCCAACCGCCGGCCGCCACAGGACACGGGCCACGCGTGGGTCTGGTCTGCACGGCCCGCCCAAAAGAAAAGAAAGGGATGGCAGCCGATCGAAATCAAATCAAATCCCAAAACCCCCTAATAAACTCCATTAAAAACGAAAAAATGTTTTCCAAACAGGAGGAGCAAACTGGAAAAGCGTCAATGGATGGCTCCGCCGTCCGTCCGTCTCCCTCCCTTTAAAACCGCTGCTGCCTGCCTCCGTCTTCCTGCCTCGTCTCGTCCGTCCGTCCGTCCCCCTCCTCCTGCCCCGCCCACCCCCATGTCAACGGCGACCCCGCCGTCTCCGTCTCCCCTCCCGCTCTCTGCTCCGGATCGGCGCGGCCCGTCGTCGTTTCTCCATGGCATTTCCGTCGCGAGCGGCGGCTCTGCTCTTCGCTGGGACGCTCGTGGCGTTGGCGTTGGCGGCGCCGGCGGCGGAAGCGGGAGCGGGAGGAGGGAGCGTCTGCTTCGACCGGGTGTTCAGCTTCGGGGACTCGCTCACGGATACCGGCAACTTCCTGCTCTCCGTGCCCGACGACTTCCCGGACCCCGCGCGGAACCTCCCCTACGGCCAGACCTTCTTCGGCCGCCCCTCCGGCCGTTACTCCGACGGCCGCAACCTGCTCGACTTCTTCGGTAACCTCCAACTGTCTCCTTGCCGCCTTACGTGTGGTTTGTTGTCAGCGATTGCTGCTCGTCCTGATTAATGGGGATGGAATCTCCAGGGCGACTTTTCCGTGCGAATTCAAACATACTACTACTCCATGGATTTTTTGTTCCTACAGTAATAGTAAAAAAATTCGTAGAAATATATACTGTAGTTCTGGTGTCAACTCTGCCTAGTTAGATTGATTGTTGCCTTCCTCGTCGCTTCCTTCCTTGCCGCGTACTCGTCCACCATATGATGGCAGGGGATGAGGGAAGTCGCTAGGTTTGATTTTTCTTAAAGCAATAGACTGGTCATCGATCCTTTTTAGGAGGCGCCGCCAGTGCCGTCGTGGTGAGGCAAATATAGTATGGCCGGTTATGCTATTTTTTTGGCCCCCTGTCTCCAGAGAGAGCATGTTCCTCCTACTGAGGCTGGGGAATTTGATAACTGTGGTGTTTATACATAAAAACAGGCCTTCTAATTGCAGCTGGAAATGTCTATATGGGGTCAATGAAATGTTTTCTAAGCACATGCGAGAACATGCTCTGTTTCAGAATTCATGAATTATAAGCAGCTGCAGCCATCTCTATGCCTTTTCTAATATTATATATTCTAGTCACATATAATGAAATCTGGAGATCTCAAGAGCTGGGAAGAAACATTCAAGTGCAAATACCCAGTTTATACAGGGTGTATCATCAGCACAAGTTGGTTGCCTTTCCCAGTTCTCCCCAACCACTAGACACTGGTGGCATCATCTCCTTGAACTAGCACACAATTGGTAGCTCCAACTACCAGTTAAATTGGTGGCACTCATCACGTGGTCAACACTTATTATATCAGCCTTTCATTTCCCACCCATTTATCATTCTAGGCCTTTTCATGTTTCCACATCTGATTACTTGTCCTGTCTGAACTGTGTTCTTTTTTTTTTTTTTTTTTGACAACAATCCTAACTGTGTTCCTGACATGTGTTTGTTCTCTTGTTACATGCAGCGGAGGCATTTGGGCTACCGTATGTGCCACCATACCTTGGTGGCGGGACTTCCAGAATGGTGCAAACTTTGCGGTCGGCGGGGCAACTGCCCTCAATGGCTCGTTCTTCCGTGAACGTGGCGTGGAGCCTACATGGACGCCTCACTCCCTTGATGAGCAGATGCAATGGTTCAAGAAGCTTCTCCCATCCATTGCACCGCCTGAGACAGGTAAGTGACTTCCTGAGTTATGTGTTTGGTCACAGTCTCTTTTCCTGCAAGGCGAATGATGAAATAGAATCATTACCTGTTAACGGATTTATTAGTAATGTCAATCAAACATGTGATTGGTGGCTTTACATTATGCTAATAAAGATGGCGAAGTAGTGGCAGGCCTGCTGAAAAAAACATGGCTGTCTTTTAAAAAGCTTGTTCACTGAGCCTACTGCTTTCAACTTGTAACTTGTGAGGAAGTACTGTGTTCTGCTTATTTTCTGGTTGATAGAGATTGTAGTTGACTTGTAGAAAATGCTGACCTGATAAATGAGAAACAAAATTTACTTTATCGATCCTTCTATTGGTTGGAAACATGTGCTTTTAAGTTTGAAATGTGATGTTGTGATCTGGTGGCTGGCTATTGACTTGTGACAGTGACAGGCATGCAGGTGGGAATTATGGTTGTTTTTCGTTACAACTTCAAGAAAATTGATAGAAATCATTTGCTGATTTTAGGAAAGCATGAAATATTTACCAAGTTTTCCAATGAACGTTGCCTCATTTGACTGTTTTAACTAATATAATACAATTAGCTGTATAATTAATGAATGATATTATTGTGTGCGGTAGCTAGTTTCATGGAATTAGTTGTTACACACAACACAATTTAGACTTCTGAAAACTCAACCTACTGAAATTTTACTTGTATGCAGAGCAACAGGAAATAATGTCCAAGTCACTTTTCTTTGTGGGAGAGGTTGGTGGAAATGATTACAACCATTTAATCGTTAGGGAGAAATCTCTTGATGAGCTACATGAAGTTGTTCCTAATGTTGTTGGAGCCATAAGTTCGGCCATCACGGTATGTAGTGTGTCCCTCTTTCCGGTGAGGTAATGTTTGAAGCCTTTATTCATCTGCATTAAGAGTTCGCCTGTTTTTCAGGATCTTATAAATCTTGGAGCAAAGAAGTTAGTTGTTCCAGGGAACTTCCCAATAGGGTGTGTACCATTATATCTAGCAATCTTTTCAGAGCCAAAAGGAGGATTACTACGAGGAACAAACAGGCTGCATTAAGTGGCTTAATGAATTTGCTGAGTACCATAATATGATGCTTCAGGAGGAGTTGGAGAAACTCAGGAATCTTCACCCTGATGTGACCATCATTTATGCTGATTATTATGGTGCTGCATTGAACATATTCCGTGCCCCACTACAGTTTGGTGAGTACCATTTTCAATCAAAACAAATTATATAATACATATATGGTCACATGTTCAAAGATATGGCATCACCTAGCTTCCAGATTTCTTGATTGCACAGTACATTGTTTGGGACAAACCAAAAGAAGATCCAGCATGTATCTTTTATATTATTGTTGTTCGGTGTCCATTTTGTTTCACATGGTGCCATATGTATCCTTCCGTTAGGTTTTTGGATTTACAGATGCGCATTTTCTATTATGCCCTACATGCATTGTTTTTGTCAAAGGCTTTAGAATCTGCTGTAGGTGAAGTATTGCTTGATTCATTACATTAGCCTTAGCTCATCAATCTCCAAGTTGAATTTGAACTATGTTATGTTTTGTTCGTGAATGATGAATGACCTTTTTTATAGAGAACTGATGCTTAATTGGTTATGCACAAGATATACATGATAGTTTTTGCTAGTCATAACATATACTAGCATTTAATTTTGTTCGGTTAGTGCTATAAGTTGTGAATGAGATATGCAAGTCTTGCTTAATCTTATGGATCGTGCTTTCTCAGGAGACAGGATGAGTCTCTAAGTTGGATGTGGATTACTTATTATCAATTTATTGATTAGCTTGTGTAACTTATAGTAAATAAGGAATGGACACTTCTTATATAAGTCATACCTCTGGTCCAGTTTATAAAGTGTTTACGCATATCAACATTCAAACTTTACAATCTTTAAGCAATAATTCAGCTAGCAATTTTTGGCTATTGTAATACAAACTTGATACTGTAACACTGTTAGATTTGTAACCAAACATACCATATATCTAACAATCATAAGTTTATAGCTACAAACAAACTATATAATGTAAAATAAATGAATGGTCAAAGTGTTACTTAGGAGACTGTGTCATGTCAAACCGCACCTTATAAATTGGACTGGGGCGAGTAAGGATTATGTGACTTGACTACTTTACCTGTGCTAGATGTTAACATGTCTGTTACTTGTCAATCCAGTCTGCAATCTACAGGCATGAATCAAAAACCCTATAGGCATGGATCAGCTTTGAACTGTTCTAGCGCTTCTTTACAAATGCTTAGCTCTTATTAGAGTGGCACCTAAACCAAAATAGTCAGAAATAATCCATGTTTCGTTACTAATTATTGGTCAAAATTTTAGCTAGATTCTGTGTTCTTATTTGACATAAATTTATATTCCCTCATCCTTAAACCTATAGTTTTCCTTTTGTTGCCTACACCTGTGGAGCAGTATCTCATCATCTGCATGTTATATAATCGAATAATGGCATGGAAGCACAATTATATCAAAATAGGCTGCAGTAACCAGCACAAGGAACCTATGTAGAGAAACAAAACTATATTTACCTTTTCTGTTCTTCTGTGTTTGTTTACTAAGATATGCTGTTGCAGGCTTCACGGTCCCACTCAATTCGTGCTGTGGAAGTGACGCTCCGTACAACTGTTCCCCTTCAATATTGTGTGGGCGTCCTGGATCTACAGTGTGCTCTGACCCATCAAAATACATCTCATGGGATGGTCTACACTTCACTGAGGCGAGTTACAAAGTTGTCATTCAAGGAGTACTAGGGGGTATGCCAAACCTCCTCTTTTCAGAAACCTGCAAGGGTGCAGAATTCAAAGTTTCTCAACTTCACCAATGTACAGATAATCCAACAAACACTGTATCATACGATGCTTTGAGCTCCTTGATTTGATCTGCTGAGCTCAAAAGGCACATTTAGATTTGTGCTGGTAAAGAAGTGCATTTAGAGTTACAACGGGCAGTGTAGATGTTGCAGGCCCTAGCATCTTGGACACTTCTCAAAGCCGAGAAGAGATCCGTCGATCTAGAGTCATGTGTAGGTCTACAATCCACTTTCCTGCCGTGAGGGAAAAAAAAGGGGAGGGGAGTTTGTAGTGCAAAAATTTGCAATCGCTCAGCGCATTACTTTTCTCTGCTCTATTTTTCCTAGCAGCTTACCGCCACAGGTTGCAGAAGGACAATGAAAGTTGACAGTCTCTGCAGGTGGACATGCTTATATATAGGAACCTAGATCTATAAATTCAGTTTCTGAGGGCAATGTATGCAGCCGTACTTTGATATTGGCTCAATTGCCTTCTAACAGATACAAGCATATATACAATGAAGCTGCATTGATTCACATTGTCTCGCTTGATTTATAATGCAAAATTATTGTTCGAAACCAAAAAGGATCCCAGTCTTCGCTTAGAGATTAACATTTTTCCTTTGTACAGTTCTTGTTACTCTTTTGCCGCTGCAGTTGTTATCCATTTGCTAGTTATATAATTAAAAACTTTGATCTTGTGGCATGGAAATCTAGAATAGAAAATTGGCCCTGGCTACCAGGCGATCATCCATTGATGAGATACAATGTTGAATTCATTCGGAAATTGGTAAAGTGACTGTTAGATGGTAGCTTCGTTTGTAGTATATCTTTCTAGCGCAGGAGTTCATCGGAAGATTTAATTTTTGAAAAAAAGGTGGTCACATATATGGACTTGTCTGTTATGCACCTATATAAATCACACCATTATGGCAGATAATTTGAGGGTGTTAACATCGTCCCTTTGTACCGGCCTCCCCGCTCCTGCGGGGTCACCTCCCTTGCAGGGGTACCTCCGCACCCGAGGGGGTCGCCTCCTCCTGCGACGACGACTCCGCACCTTCAAAGACAGAGGGTATGGGCCTAGGAGCTACTGGGGGTCCCTTGGCGAGGGTCCCTTCCCCCAACATATAACTTGCAACATCACCACAGTTCTTGACAATGACACAAATAAGCGATCAAGTTCTAAGTTGACTTGACATAATATAGTGATAAAAACATGAATTATTAGAGTTCCTTAAGTAGAGGTTATTCCTATATGTTTACAATCCTTGCCATATAGTTAGTTTCCAAAAAATATTTGCCTTATGTGCAAGTTGGTTGTGTGTGCCTTTGATTCGATAATTACCAGCGGTAAATTACCGTTTAAAATGAGGAATCTTCGAAACGATCGGAAGAGGGGCAGAATTGTTTTCGCTTTTCGTTTCCATTTATCTTTACCATTATTATTTTTATTTTTTCGTTTACCAATTCCATTTCCATTTAGGCATTAAAATAAACGACTTCGGAAAATCGGAAACTATCATTTTGTTCTCATCCTACATATTTCGGAGTGCAATGTGAGGCCTCATCAGAGATAGACCCAAAACTTTGAACATCCGGAAATGACCATTCACTTTCCTTGGGTGAATAGTTTTTAAATTATATAAAATGAAAAGCGAAGTTGAAAAATTGTGAAACTTGTTGATTTGTCATGAAATCATATGTGGAGACTATGAAAAAATTTGGGGAAGGTTTCGTTGATATTGGGTTCAACGATGGTTGAAACTCGGGACATATAACACATGTGATAATAGAACTTTGGTGGAGTTGTCCCGGTTTTGGCCATCCTATGAGCCAACGTTAAGGAAACCTTCCCAAATTTTTTTTAGTCTCCACATATGATTTCACGACAACTCAACAAGTTTCACGATTTTTCAACTTTGTTTGCTTTTTATATAATTTAAAAACTATTCACTTAGGCAAGTGAATGGTCATGTTCCGTGAGATGTTCAAAATTTTGGGTCTATCCCCGGATTAGGCCTCACGTTGCACTCAAGAATATGAATACCAGTTTTCCTTCCATGTCCCCCTATATTCGAATGTCTTACGGTTCAAATTTGGCTTATAAAAGAAAATTCAATTAAAAGCAATAAAATCAAAATATATAGTAAATTGTTTTTAAAAAAATTGTCCAAATTGGATATGAACTAATAGGGAATGTAGGAAAGACACACACAAAATTTGGATGCCAAATTCAAAAAAAGATTTTTTACCGAGAACCTTAGTTAGGGCCCTCGGGGAAAACACCTTTACCCAGGGCCCTTCGATAAAGCCCTTGGTAAAATCCTGTGAAAAATTTTGAAATGTCGCCACCCCCACCAACGCCGGCCACCACCACCCCACCAACGCCGGCCTACCACTCCCCCACCACGGCCACCCCCCACCAACGCCGGCCACCACCCCCCCACCAACGCCGGGCGCCACTCCCCCACCATCGCCACCCCCATCAACGCCGGCCGCCACCACATTGGCGCCGGTAGAGTGACCATATTCTACCGAGCACCAAACTACCTCGCCGGTAGAGTTGACGGCAAGGGCGCCGTCGACGATGTCGACGTCAGGGCGTCAACCCCACCGGGGAGGTTCTTTGTGAGAGATGACTCGGTGGAGGCAGACTCTACCGGGGAGCCAAGTTACCGAGGGTTGGGCTCTCGGTAGAGTGATCTCTACCGGAGAGCTTTCTTTCTCCGAGAGCTGCTCGCAGAGGGAGACTCTACCGAGCGCTTCTCGTAGGGCTCTCGGTACATCGCTCCGGCGCTCGGTGGAGGCCGCCCAGACGGTAGTGTGTGGAGTCACTCGAATCCTTATCCCCTGGCATGTCAAGGCATAATAATCCATTCAGATGTCAAGGACTTAGCTCTGGGTTTGGCATCATCACATTATTTGCTGAAACGGTCGAATGCGCATGCAAGGAAGAATCACTTCAAAAGTTTATCACGCTTAGTAGAATTCATTGGGAGGGTTATATAAAATGAAAAAGGCGATCACTAAAGGATTTGCGCCTGTACTTTTTTAAGGAGTAGCACGCATAAACAGCAAGAGCATGTGTATCAGGTCATGACGCCTGAGTAAACTGGAAATTGACATTGCGCCGTGATGTTGACTTGTGTATGATCTGAAAATGGAACAATTCAATGAAACATAACTTTCACACAATATTATACCATATGTGACATACCTCTTTGAAAATTTTAGATGAGAGGTTAGCTTGTAGCAATTGTAACTGCATGCATGTTGAAACTAACAACAGGATGAAAGTCGGCAGCTGTGTTGATTTCAGTCACATGAATGCGACTCATAGGAACAAGTCCTTACTGACCCGTCACCAGATAAGTATACAGCTGATCAGGTACCATCTGTGAACAATCGAGTTCCAGTGTTCTTCTGAAAATTTTAATTTGTGTGTAACTTTCCGGCCAAATAGCAAATCCATCAACATACTATATATGGGAGGTGATGCAATTTCCAGTATATGAACTGGTATTTCTACAAAGAATTTTTTTTTCTAATCTAAAAGACTAAATCTGACTAGTTTTTACTGTCTAGAAACTAGAAAGTCATATACTCAAATAAAAAGTCAAAATTTGAACTTCAAACATTACTGCCTACTTGATGGGAATCATGATTCTTGGACCATATTAGGACTAATAAGTTGTAACTTTCGTACGTTGTGTGTATTTGGTGGTTATAATGTTAAACATGATGAGCAGATGTCACAAATGAAAGGACTGAAAGGATTTGAATCCCCTTTGTCTTGTTAGGAGAAAGACTGTGTCATTGTGGTTGATAGAAAGGTGATTACTGTCATGGCATGCATACTCTATTCCTTTGACGGAGAAGAGATCAAGTCTTGCCCTTTTTGCTTCCCCTAGGATTCGTTGGTAAGAGTACCGGTTCAAATTTATCGTTGTCTCTGGCGTCACTGCAGCAGAGATTAAGTAGCTTTCGTAGCAAACTGATGACCATCTGAGCTGATCTATTTGTATCAGATACCACTGTGTGTATGCGCGGTTGCGGAAAGCCGGCCGAAAACCTTTGGTCTTAGTCCCTCCTAAGACCATGTATGGGGCTGACGCCGAGAGACTGTGACGATTCTATTCACAATTCAAGGAGAGTTTTACAAGTAAGCGACCTTAGAAGGCCGCGTCGTAAAAAAAAAAAGTGAGAAATATTACATATATAGGAACAGGTTCACCACCTCTCTGAAGTCTGAATACACATGTAATGATGATGATGCAAAGTAGTCGTCAAGCTTGCTTGGAGTTTCCATCTTCAACAGGCCGGGCCGGCTACTAAGTACTATATGCCGTCTATTGGCAATTCATTGATTTTTTTTTTATTATGATTATGATGAAGTTTGGATACAGCTATATGGGGCAATTATAAACTATTATATAGTCGGTGTTTTATATACTGATGAAGTATTGAACTACTCGTACTTCTGTTATATATTCATGTGTCCCTTTACATTTTAAATTTGATTGAGACAAAAGAAATACTCTGTGTATGTATGAACCTTGAAAAATGATCTCTCTAATACGCAAGGAAGGGGCCGCAAGCTCTGAGGTGACATGCTCTGTGTGTGTGTGTTTTTAAATGAAGCTTGCAAAAAAAGGCCGAGAAAAGAAAACTATGTATGTTTGAACCTTGAAAAATGATCTGGAATCAGCTGCTTTGCGGAAAGAATATACTAGGCAAGCGAGACGCTCTTTACCGAAAGGAATCTGCTGCTTTTGCGGGAAAGAATACACTCGGCAAACGCTTTGCTGAGTGTTGCTATGGCACTCGGCAAAGACAATCTTTGCCGAGTGTTTTTCCTTTTGACACTTAGCAAAGAGTGGCAAAAACAATCTTTACCGAGTGTGTTTTCTTTTTGACAGCTTAGCAAAGGGTGGATCTCTGGAATAAAACACTCGGCATAGTTCACGTCTCCGGTAGTGAGAAAAGAGTTGTGGATTTATTTATATTCTATGAAAAGTTCACGTACGTTATCGGCCTTTCTTCATTTTCCATGCAAGTGGGACGCAATTCTGAATTCTGATTGACCTAATCCATCATTTATTTTTCTTCTGTGCATGCATCTAGTTACTTCGGTTCGATTATTTTTTCCCCTTTTGCATACAAACGTATATATATGATTGATCTTATCGTTTTGATTTTTTCTGTGTCCAAGGTCGTCTGTATTTATTGGTAAAGTAAGTACGACACATTAGTTTTGAAGACAAGACGTCTCTATATGTTCCTGTATATTATCTGCCTTTTCAAACAAGCAAGAAAATATCATCCAAATGCATGTACGTACTTAGCTCTCGGCTGCTACTCGCACCTGTATATGCAGCTGAACGCCAAGAAATTTGGGTTGGTGGTATGGTCAATCAAGTAGAGCTAATTAAGCCGCCAGGCATACGTTAATAACAACATTTTTTATATATATCTGTATTACGTACACAAGTGTATAACAAGCGGTCAGAAGAAAAAACGAACAGGAACGGCTATCCATGCACCAGCTAGCTGCTTCAAAGCCGGACCGATATATACACGTACATACACGTACGTGCAGCCGTACTCAGCTCGTCGATCCGCTTCATATTCAACCTAACGCATGCGATTTCTTCGGATTACACTAGGACAATATATAAAACTGAAGGACGGGCAGCGACAAGCGGGGCAGATAAGTCTCGAAAATTCTTTTGGATTATCGACTTTGTAGCTCTCCGACCCTCCACAAACAAACCAAGCAAAGCCGGTATGATCCGCGGCTTGAATGCAAGGTGGATGACGCAGGATTGCCTAAGAGTCTGGCGGGATCCAGCCCAGGAAGCAACCGAAGCAACCACACAAAAAACTTCGAAAACAGCGGGACCCAAAACATGGACTCCGGACTTTCCGGGACCCTAGGGGCGGACTGTCCGCATAACACGAAGGCAACACAAGGCGGACTGTCCCGCGAAGGCCTTGCAGTCCGTCCAGAAAACCTAAATAGCTTCGGCCGGTTTTCACGGGCTTCACCGAGAGGCGCCACCGGATCGTCCGTCGCCCAAAAAACCTGAAAACCAACTGGAAGAAAACCAACTGGGGACTCCGGCTGCTAAGTGCCGCGGGCCGGACTATCCGAGCTCTCGCAGACCGTCGAGGCTGTCGGTGCATTGGCTGGCGAAAACCGAGACGTAACTCAAACACACACCGTATTTGGAGATGCCGAGGGAAAAGGAGCGTGAAAGGAGGTTGAACCTCCCGCAGCGTGGAAGAAACGGAGTGTCCGTCGGGTTCAGCGATCCAAAAACCGGACAACAGACTCACACTCTCGTTGGACCTGGATGCGCTGGCTAGGCCAGAGACAAAACTCAAAACACGGGCTTGGGAGCCGGACTGTTCGTCTCCGCCGTTCGAAAAGAAAAGCAAAGAGCCGCACTCTGTTTGGCTCAACTGCGCAAGGCGGACTGTCAGCGTCTTGTCCAGGGTTTGGAGAGCTCCCCGGTATCCGCCCGCAAGTCATGAAGGAAAACACAAAAGCAACATGAACTCAAAATCGCCCCTTCACTAAATCCGACCAAAACTTCGATCAAATCTCAATCTCGAGGTCACAAGATTTTAGCGGTGATCTAGGCATGTAGGTGACCAAATCCCCAAAGAAATTTCATGTTTGGCGAGCAAATCAACGGATTTTTCAGATCTCGGTCAAAAAAGCTTCTGAACACGAACACAAAAGTGCTTCGATCTAGCGATTCATGCGGTTCAAGCGAATTCCTTTTGGTGAATATTGCGTGCAGTAGAGCGAATCCGCGGCAAAAGAATCAAACCAAGCGGTCCACAAGCGGCGAATCGAGCACTAGAAGATGGGAGGAGAGAAATCTGAAAATAGAACACAAGAACACCCAAATCTCGGAACAAAATCACAGCACACGGGTGCATCGATCGACCCCAAAATCGGAGGACATGCACAATGAGGGGGTGTGCTTCCTATCAAACAATTCACAAAATAGTTGTTTTGGACCTCTCCCACTCCACGGCAATACAATCTGATGCGAAACTCTGGAAAGCAGCCGAGGAGGCAACACGAGATGGAGATGGAGGCATCACAGCGTCATCACCCCTCTTGGATACAATTGCCAAAACCACTTAGCGGGGGGGCATAATGGTTTTTGGATATCTTGATCCGGCGGTACAGCGCCTTCTCATGCAGCCAGCATTGCTCCGCGCAATCTCGAAGTAAGCCACGTCGTCCCATCCATCCCACAAGAACATCCGCGTTTTTGAGGCTCAACATGAAACACTACCACCGATGGTTTGAAGGCCAAACCACCAAACTCATGCCGATGGTTTGAGGGCAAACCACCAAACCTCCACCGACCGCGTGTGTCATCGCCAAGTCTTGCATTGCGCTTGCCGCTGCGCCCGTCGTCGCCGGTCTGCGCCGTGTTCTCTTGCATGCGTCGATGTCCCAATATGCGGCCCACCATGGCTAGCCACCCGACAATCGGTCCATCGGTCCAAAGCCTCGTCCATCCTTCACCTCGCGGCCCGTCGCGGCGGTGCGTCCTCTTGGCCCTTCACCTGCCCGTCATCTCCATCTCGAGCTCCACACGCACAACACAAACCAACATCTTGACATCGCGTGTGTGCGGTGAACATATACCCGCGGCATAAAGAATAAAGAAAAATAGGCGTAAAATGTTATTTATTGACAATCATCAATCACATAACTACATACATTTAATCTAAATCAACCATGTGTTAGAAAAACATGCACCGTTATCTTATGATAGCCACCGCTGATGGCGTTGAATAAATATGTTTTGGTGCAAACGAGGGAGATGAGTGCCGGAGGAGAGCCAGACGTCAACCACAACCTGGCTAATTAAGGCACCATCCCATTTTTTTATGCTAGCTGAACGTGTTTTGTGTTGCCCATCAATGGTCTATTTACCATGCGGAGAGGCTCTGTTTTGCAATGTGGTGGACATCGACTCCTCTATAGGCCTTGTTTGATGCATTCGTAACAAACCTTGGGGCGGATTAAGTGGAATTGAACTAAATTACACACTAAACCACTTCAACACCAATGGATTGATGTGAATACGACACTACATCCAAACAAGAACTTAAAAGCGCATATATATACTCGACGGCGAACACAACAGATAGTCGTCAAAAAAGTCATGGGTCCATCAACCCTTGCTTAGCGCGTAAAACCATTCTTGAATCATTTTTTGTTCTTTGCGAGGAAAGCAGGTAACAGGTTTGGCACTAAGGCGACTGAATAGCTGTCGTATTCATTACTTTTGTTCTTACCAGGTTGATGGCCTAAGGTACCCCGCGTGTCGGTCTTCATTACCACAATTGTTTTCTCTTTTAGTAAATCTCGTTGAGGGCGCCACTTTGCTGGATTTTGTGTTGTGTGCTTTTCCAAGTAAGCGGATGACGCTTCGCCAATCCATCACGAAAGCGTGTAAAACTACAATCTTCCATTTAATAAAATGCGTCGTGCTATCACGAAGACACCACACTCTCGAAAAAAAATAAGGTTTGGCACTAAAGCGGCGACTGGTGGCCTGCCAACAATTTGGACATTGGCGGAAAATATGCAAAATATATAAGGCATGGAAATGTAGATCAACTCTCTCAAACTAGCCCTAACACAATGCCAGTTAGCTTTAAGTAATTTGGAATGCCTAACATCCCGATATCAATTCAATAATGAGGTCAGTGTCAAGATGAAAACACTGTAGATAAGTTTCGTCTCTACGAAACTCATTTCATCTTATGCTGACGAAGCACTTTCGTATCTCTCTTAATCAATACTATGCCACACATCAGATTAATTAAGAGAAATGATATACAATTACAGGTTGTTTCTAGCCTTCCAAACAACCAGATTTTTGAGCCTTTGGATGTGACCACGTGGAGGCGCATATGGATGCGTCAATCTCCTTCCGCCTTCCTTCTTCTCCCACCCCTATCTACGGCTCAAGCATTTTTCATCTCTCGCCCGTCCTCGCCATGGATGTCACAGCGCCCGCATCGACCTCCGGGTCCCGCCACGACGATCGTCCATCGTCCCCTCCGAAACGGTAGGGATGAAAGCGGTCGGGAAACGATCCGGAAGGAGGCCAAATCACTTTTCATTTTCGTTTTCTTTTCAAAAGCTAAATCGATACGATATTATCCTTTAAATGAATACGGGCGCCGGTATTCGGTAATTTGAAAGCGATATAGTCGGCCGAAAATACAACGATAACGATCGAAATCTACCGTAGCGGTATCCTCAAAAGCGGTAAAAACACATCAAATTGTAGGAAATAAGAGAAGAGCCCTATAACTTCGCAACATTACCATAATTCTTGACAATGACACAAATTAATGATCAAGTTCTAAGTTGACTTGACATAGCATAGCGATGAAAACATGAATTATTATAGTTCCTTCCTAAGTAGAGGTTGTTCCTCTATGTATTGTAACCCTTGCAATATAGTTAGTTTCCAAAAAAATATTTGTCTTATGTGCATGTTGCTTGTGTGTGCCTTTGATTCGTAATTACCAGCGGTAAATTACCGCTTAAATACTGAAATCTTAGGAACGATCGAAGAAGTGGGCAAAATTGTTTTCGGCTTTGGTTTCCATTTACTTTTGCCATTATCATTTTCATTTTTTGGTTTACTACTTCCATTTTCGTTTAGGCATCAAAATCGGGGAAATACTAAAATGACTTCGAAAATCGGAAACTATCATTTTCGTTTTTCATCGATCCCATCTTGAACAGGCTAGCCTCTAGCGCCGCGCCACCCCCGAGCGCCCCACCCCGGCCACCATCAAAGCGGCTCCCCACCGCCCTGAGCGCCTCACCTGCCAGGCAGCCCTCTGGCGCCCCAGCCCCCGCCCTGGGCAGCCCTTGCCCTCGATCTGCCCCATGGCCCCTCTGACGCCCCAGCGCCCTCTATCCCTGCAGCCCCAATCCCTTAGTCTTATTTGTTCTTTTCCTTCATCTCGCCATCTGTGTCTTCTCTTTGGAAATTTGTAGTTTCCGAACAATTTCATTATATTTGTGAACAATCTAGCATATATTTCCTTGATGTCTAAAATCCATAGAAATAATCTGTAAATTTTTGAATTTTGGCATATATTATGTGAATTTCCAAGTTACATCACCATGTCACAATAAATTACACCAAAGAGGCTAGTAATATGACAGTGTAAATATAGGTATATGGGAGTGTAAGTGCATAGAAAATTTGGTTGTTAGGAGGAATAGAAATAACCGATTGTTACGTAGACATCTCCTTATTTAATTCTCATAAAAACTCTTATAAAAATCCACACTGACACTGACCTAGTAAAAAATACGGAATTTGATAAAGTCACCCAAACAATACTTTTTCTCTATAATGCCAATTTGCCAATATGAGGTGTGCATTATTCCTCTGTATTGACGGCTTCAGAGCTCAAGCAAGTAAAATAGTCAGAGCCATGCAAAGCTGGCTGCCTATAAATACGCACACATGGTATACCAGCACCCCAGCACGTCGAAGAAGCCAGAAGTCTAGTCTTGCTTGATCACTCTGCCCTAGCTCTCTCTCGGTCTCTCCCCAAAGCCTAGCTTAATTGTGTGGTGACGCTATGGATTGGCAAGACCAAGCCAAGCCATGATGCAAACCAAGTTCTCGAGCTGTCGTGGCGTCGCTTTCGAGCTCAAGGCGTCGCCGGGCAGCAGCCGTTCGCCCTCAAGCCGTCGATCATTATCCACCCTGAAATGCCACCGCCGGACGCCCGGACGAAGCGGCGCCGGACGGTGGGTCTGGCTGCCGCAGTCGTTCAGCCGTACCTCCTCCAGGATCTTTCCTTCCGCTTTGCCAGGTCGACGAGCCCGCGTGAGCAGCCACTTCTGCGACCTCGATCTCGACGACGAGGACGCGGACGACGATGAGCCCGTCGTCAGCGGTGCCGACGTGGAGATGGCCATCGCCGCGTCAGCTGTGGCTGTCGTCGATGACGTGAAGAAGGTGAACGCCCCACCAGCGCCGGCGAAGCCACCGGCGCCCCTCGAGGCTGGGTGTCATACTGCTGGACCAGGGCTTGTTCACCGTGTACAAGCGCGCCTCTTCGTCCTGTGCGTCGCGCTGAACGCGGTGGGCCTCGTGCTCGCCGCGACGGGACACTTTCCGTACGCCAGGTCACGCCGCCGTCTTCGCCATGGGCAACATACTGGCGCTCACGCTGTGCCGCTGCCCGGAGGCGGTGCTCCGTGTTCTGGCTCGCCGTGGCGCTCTTCGGCCGGCCGTGGGTGCCCGTCGTCGTCAAGACCGGAGTGACCGCGATCCTGCAGTCGCTAGGCGGCGTGCACAGCGGCTGCGGCGTGTCGTCGCTGGCGTGGCTGGTGTACGCGCTGGTGCAGGCGCTCCAGCACCGTGACGTGACGCCGCGAGAGGTCGTCGGCGTGGCGTCGGCCATACTCGGCCTGCTCGCGCTCTCGTGCCTGGCCGCGTTCCCGCTGGTGCGCCACCTGCACCACAACGTGTTTCGAGCGCACGCACCGGTTCGCCGGCTGGACCGCGCTCGCGCTGCTGTGGGCCTTCGTCGTGTCCCCCGCCGGCTACGCGGCCGGCGACCACCTCCTACAAGCAGCCGGCTCACACCGGCTCCGTCTCGTAAAGCGGCAGGAGCTCTGGCTCACCGCCGCCATCACCTTCTTCACCTTCCTGCCATGGCTCACCGTGCGGCGCGCGTGCCCGTCACGGTCACCGCGCGGTCCAGCCACGCTTCCGTGATAACCTTCAGGGCGGCGTCGAAGGCGGGCTGCTCGGCCGCATCAGCCGCTCGCCGCTCTCCGAGTGGCACGCCTTTTGGCATCATCTTCCGACAACGGGACACGCACGCGATGCCTCGCAGGCGCGGTGGGGCGACTTCACCCGGGCCTCATATCGGACCCTCCGACACGCCTCTGGGGTGCGCGGGTCCACTTCGCCGGGCTGCCCTACCCCTCAACATGTACCGGCGGGCGACCATGGTGGCGACGGGCTCCGGGATATGCGTCTTCTTGTCCTTCCTGATGCAGCCCGGGCCGGCCGAGCTGTCGCTGGTGTGGGTGGCCAATGGGCATCGACGCCAACTTACGGCGAGGAGACAGTCGGCGGCGTGCAACAGCGAGAGGCTCCGCGGGCGGGTGATCGTTCGACACGGCGGTGATGGGGCGGCCCAACGTGGCGGCGCGCTGGCCGTGGATTTACGGCGCGGCGTTGGGGCTCGGAGGTGGTGGTGGTGACCAAGCAACCCGGAAGGAGCGGGACGTCGTCGCGGGGGTGTCACAAGGCCGGTATCCCGGCATTCGGGCCTATCTGGGATTCTTGATCGAGCAGGCCAGGGATCCTACAAAAGGAACCTCCAATACAGGAATTTCCTGTTTGACTATCAATATAATCACTGCTTAACCCATTAATAATAGGGTTTATTCACTGTATCAAGGAATCAAGGAATATAACTGTGATATATAAGCCGTTTGAAGATAAATTAGCTAAGCATTAATTTTCGTGGAGCAATCTCAATAACTAGTTGTCCAAACTAAACAGATTTTTGAAAACACAAGGATTGTAGGATGTCAAAATTTGTTCATTTCTTGACAAAACTAATTGCTACTCCTAATTCTGTCACGAAATACAGTGGATTTTCAGTTGACCTAAAATCAATCCATCACAATTAAGTTTGATTGGATTTTGTAAAAAAGAACAATAATATATATTTTTGGTAACTACTAAACTCTATTCTATATCAGGACCGGGAGTACATATTTAGTTTGATACATTAGAGTGTAATTTGACTTATAACTACTAAAACACTATTTTATATCAGGGCCGCGAGGGACCGGGAGTACATTATTTAGTCCAACTTTTAGTCAATTACGATACTATAAGTGTAATTGATACGTTCTCACTAAAAATATTCTTGTACTACATGTTTTAGTCAACTTTTTTACACTATTTATATATAGCCCAAGTGCAGCACGGTATAGTCCAATTACAGCATGGTGTCTAGCTTGTTGAATTTATGAGTTGGACTTCAGGACTTGACTTGACCTTAAAAAATCTAATAAATTTCAAGGCCTATAATAAACACTAGTGCAGTAAAAATTAATCGGTAAATTGACAGAAGATTGACTGTAATATAGTTAGCTATCGTGTGCAATGAGTTTAAGAAAAGTAGAAGACAGTGGCAGGACCTGTGCTCTGCAAACAGGATCGCGCAGCAGAACAGTAATGTAGCACCAACGACGGTTTTGCAACTCCAAACTCAAAACAAGAATGTTGAAAGTGAGGGACCTTGGACCGAGAGACAGAAAATAAGTGAGGAACAGACACACGAGGCAGAGAATGAGAGATGGAAGGAGAAAATTACGTTCTTAAAACCACCAGTTGCTGACCTTGGTTAAACCAGTTGATTAAGGCTCTAGAGGATGTCCCCTTGACCAGGGTTCAAAGCCTAGGAAGATTTGGGGGTTTGTGCGGGTTGAGCCGAGAGTCTTGATGATGATAGGCTGGGGCGTGTTCGGGGTTCATGTTGAATACGAAGTCACTTGAAGATTCATAGGAGGAAAATTCTAAAATTTGGCGGTGGTAAAAGTGTTTTTGTTAATCAAACTATGCGGACGGTTGGTTCTTGTCTTAGCGTTGCTCCCTTAGGCGGGGTTTAGGGTTTAGGGTTTCATATATTTGATGCCCGGTGTCTCATTCTGCATAGGAAATACAAGGTCTTACTTTGGTATCTCGATTCCACCTATTTACAAATACCTCGTTTCTAGAGACAGGTTAGTAGGAAAACATTTTCTTCGAAATGCTATTCACGACAATTTCAAAGCCCGCACATATATCTCGCAGAGTCTTGATGAATGGTTGCGTGGTTCATGTTGAATAATGCCTAAGGGCGTGTTTTTGGTTACCAAACAAGTTGTTCGTTACGCGCCCGCCAAGGCCGCCGGATATATTTTGATGCCGTACCGTTTGGATCGGGCGCCGCTATGCCATCTTTCTAGAGACGCCATATTTGTCAAAGTTATTCACGTAACTCCCGCCACGTAGCGGAATGGTTGCTATACGAAATGCCGGACCCGCACTAAAGAGAGTGGGCCCGAACAAGGCAAAGGCCGAGGGACAAGACGATAACCGCCCGCACATATTTGTCAAAGGTTCACTGCTGCTCGCAATAACGCAGCACTAAAGAGAGTGGCGAATGAGTGAGGCAGGGACGAATCGTCCGCCCGCCCAGCCTATGGCCGCCACAACGGTGGCGTGGCGGATTGCGTCGGCAACCAAACACGTCCAAAATGGTCCAAATGCGATTCGCCTTGGCTCGGACCCTTGACAACCATCTTACGGATACAGTTGGTAACAATATAACCAAAGGCAACAAGAAAAGAGTCATAAAAATATACACCCGGTCGCGTATTGCGAAGAACCCTTTGTCAAAATGTCAATCTGCGTTAGTTTCCATGGTCCTGTCTAGACTGCTGATCTGGCTAGACGATGATGGCGTCAGCAGCAGCACCGTTCCCCCAGCAGCCTCCTCTTCTTCCCGACCAGACCAAGCACGCCCCTGCCCCGTCGTCCTCCTCCTCCCGACCGTCTCACTCCCGGCCCCTCCTCCGCATCCGATCTCCGAGCGCTAAGCAGCCAGCGGCCGCGCCGGCGTCGTCTCTCGGATGGAGGTCGCCCAGCCGCAAGCGAGCGACGCCCAGGGAGGTGCCATGAAGCTGCTGTTCGTGGAGATGGGCGTCGGCTACGATCAGCACGGCCAGGACATCACCGCCGCCGCCGTGCGCGCCTGCAAGGACGCCATCACCTCCAACTCCATCCCCGCCTTCCGCGGCGGTACGAAACAAATTCGCCGACCCCGCTGTCCTGTCCCCTCCCCAGCTTGACAGACATTTCGTCGAACATGTCGCCAGCACGGCAGTAGATGCTGAACTGAACTGGGTTCTTTTGGTTGTGGGCTGCGCCTTCTGCAGGCTCCATTCCCGGAGTGAACACCGACCAGATGAAGCTGCAGATCAAGCTCGGGGTGCCGAGGTCGACGCAGCACTTTCTGGATGCCGAGAGAGTCAAGGCTGTCTTCCCCTAGTGAGCATTCTCTCTCCCATTTCTTCGCTGGTGCCTGTTAAAACTTTGAAATTTAGCAATCCAAGTGCCGGACAGTTGCAGTGCAATGGTGTGATGGGTTTTACAGTTCACAATAAAGTAGACTTTTTTGGCGCCCTGGTTATTTCTGAGAATCTGAGATGATGATTTTATGAGCATACATCAGTGGTTAGGGAGCACAAATAGGTTGCAACCATCTTTTATACTTGGCCTCTGATATAGTCACAAAAGTCATCAATTGCAGAATGTATGAGCCTAAGACAAGGATGTTTTCCTAGCACAATTGCATTGATCTGCATAGAGAACTTTTCTGGCTGCAGTGCTCATAAGTCATGACAGTATGGAAATTTGTTAGTGTGGTCCTCACCAGTTGAGATTCCACAGAATGTGCACAGAGACCACAATACCAATGGTTTGGTTTTGGCAGTCGTGCGCTTTGATTAGAGATTCGTATTCATGTACAACCCTATACTATCTCCTTGACCTATATGACAGAATGATATTCCTTTCTCTGACCTCATTTCCCCTGGTGACTGGGTGGAGCTTATGGCTCTGTTCGGTCCATTACCAGATGTTGCCATGCCTCATTTTCGCCTAACTATAGCTGATGTTTGCTTCATGACGGAAGTTGTGGTAGGTCACACGCTTCATAGGCGCCATTAGTTCATTTTTGCATGCCATAGCTCACCTAACTTGTGGCGCTGTTTTTCGTGCTCCACACTTATGGCGCGGCCGAAGCTCTGTCATGGCCTGCAGTAGGGAGCCAAACAGGCCCTAAAAACACATGATTTTCCCCGCTTTAGTCAAGCTTCTATGAAATGTTTCTTTAATAGTTCATTGAGTCAGCATCAGCATCACTCAATGAGAATACCTTAGTAAACAATTTAAGCTATCATCATTTAGTAAACATCCATTGGAACCATCACACCACCTAAGACTGGCAAATACTTGAAATAGGACAGCGAAAACACTAGAATTTCTCTTGGTCGGTAAACAAAGGGTAAGGCCATCTAGAAAATTCAGGACTAAGTAGTAAGTACACCCTTTTTTCAGTAAAAACAATATCCTGCACATTATTCATACTAGATTTTATACCTAGTCTTCCATCAAATATCATGGCAGATTAGTTCATTTTATTACTGTAAATTGGGTTATGTAATGTTCAATAGCTGTACATTGTAATTGTAATTTTATATAAGATGATGTCAAGTTGTAAAAGAAATAATTTATGTGAATTCATATTACGTAGGTGTATGTCGGTGTTATATCTTAAAAAGCAGTTATATTTTACTTGAATCATTGTGAAAGAATGTTGTATAAGTTGAAAATTGTGCGGATACTCATGCAGTTTTCATGTTGACTGCACCTTTAGTAAGATTTGCATAGAGTGCACTAGTTAAAATACTTCCTCCGCTCCAAATTATATCTCGTTGTGACTTTTCTAGATACATAGCTTTTGCTAAGCATCTAGTGTACATACGACTTGCAATTTGGAATGGAGAGAGTTGTTACTTTCTTCAAAAAAAAAAAAAAACAACTAATTATTCAGTAGCTGCTCAACAAGATTGTCAATGTGATTGACAATGTAAAAACCTGGCCAAAATCAAGTATCATGGGTGGGATGGTATTGGCAGGACAAATGTCACTAACAAAAAATTAAGCAGGCACCTTATCAAATTCAGTGGAATATATTTTTGCTTACAACTATCAGTATCGATGCTGCAAGGTGGTGGCAGGCCTTTCTGGGGGTCAAGTTAGGGTAATCATGAGTGGACACTCATAAAAGGCGTGCCCTGAGAAAATGTGCATTGCTGTGTAATTATAGTGTGCGTCCTTGTTTCTGGATCTCATGTGCCATTGTCTCGATCTTTTACAGTGGCAAGATAATCAGCTTTGAGGTCGTCGACGGTGGCATGATCTGTTCAAGCGGCGTGTGCCTGGAAGCAATGGGGGATAAGAACGATGACTGCTACATAGTCAATGCTGCAGTTTATGTCGGCTACTGATGTAATTCCAGAAGAGTTGCTTTCACCAGGTACCTGGAACGGTAGAGGTTGGTTATGGCTCCTCAATTGCAGAAAACAGCTGTTGTTTTCCTACCGCAATAAGCCAATGAACATACAGTTGCTATCAGCATTCCCATTTGGTCTTCAAGCATTTCTTGGTCACTCTTGCGATGGATCCATCGCGCAGATGCGTCGGCTTGGCTATCAGAACTTCAGCGACAGCACCGCGGGCCCTGTCGTGCACGCTGCCCGGCGGGCGGGTGCTGGTCATCGTTTTTTTGGGGCGGCGATGCAGCTTCTGGTCATTAAGACCTTTGACAGTGCAGCAGGTTGCCGCCGCCCCGACGCAGACGGCGTCGGCTGCTGTTGCATCGCGCCGTGTCCTCAACGAACTCGTTGCCAGGTCGCCAAACAGATCATGCCCAGAGTGTGCATCCACGCAATCAGTCTGCTTTGGCGCCGATCCATCCAACCAACAATCTTTTTCTTTCTTTTTAATACGCGGACGTTTTTTTTTTTTTTTGGCAATACGCTAAACGTTGTTTCGTTAGCTAAACAAATGCTTCTATGTTTCAACCCTTCCAAAGAAACTGTTTCAATGAAATTTCATTATATCAACTGCTTGATGTATTCTTGTATTTATCTATGAGCATAAATATTCCTTTTTGTGAGAAACAATCATCTCTAAGAGTTTGGCATAATTCACTCTCCAAAATTAAAGTTTCAGTTATTTAAACGCAATAGAGGAGAAAGTAAAGAAAAACTTCTGCAAAGTGAATACAGAACTTTTCGTAAATTAACCAAACGAAACATGTGTCTGTCATTTATGCAAGTGAACACAAAAAAAAAAGTGTCTATTTACACATGGGCCCTTCCTCTCGGGATCGACGCTGGGAGCAGAGGATGGAGGACGACCAATCTGCCCGACTCGTGGCTCGCTTGCCAACAACGCTAACCCCTGGTCGAGCAGCAACAACCCACGGTGACCTCGTGCTCCAGCGTGCCCTCCGTGAAGCGCACCCTTGCGACATGCACCACAGGGTGTTGCCGCAATGACGATGCGCTTGCGCCACAGGGAGGATATGGACCGTGCCTTGGGGATCTGGCCCTCGAACGGCCTTGATGAACTCGGGGAGCCAATGGGGATCTGGCCCTCGAACTTGGCCTTGATGAACTCGGGAGCCAGGTCGCCGACCACAGCACCACCACGGTCAGTGTCCGCAAACGTGTTACCCACGCGCATATATGCGCGCTCGGGAGGAATTTTTGCGAAGTTGGGAAAGATGGAGGAGATGCTTAACTGTAGGAGAGAGTTTTCTCTCATTTTATTACTAAAAATTTGAAGATGGAGAATGAACATGCAAAAATGTTGGGATGCTCAAACACCACCTAATAATATGTTAATAAGAAACGTTTCCCAGACACCACCTATGTATCGATGTATGCAAGAAACAAAACTTTTAATCTCTATTGTATAGATTCTATCTTGTACGTAGGACGCTCGTTCTTCAGCTCTCCACGGTCTTCGTATACATGCACGTTATGCACAAAAAAATATTTCAGGACACTTGACTACAGCGTTGTTGGCACAGATTTTTAAAGACCATGTGCATACTCGCACGCCATTTGCCTCGCGTTTTCAGAATGTGGCATCATCATAATAATTCCGAGTCCCACAAACTTAGTACGTTCAATTAATATTTTCTTAGCTAGGACCTAGGAGTAGCAAGCACTGAAAGACATTCGGTTACCCATTCAATTCTGCCCAACAATCAATACAATAGATAGAACAGATCAATATCTGTTTGGTGCGGATCCGGTTATCTTAGGATGCAACCTTAAAAAAAAATTGGGTGAAATATGGCAGGCTGGATTCAATGTTTCATAAATTATATAACGGTTTCAAACAAAATTTTTGAATAGGCCACATTTTACATTGACCTTTTCACAATAATGTTCAGGGCTCATCAAAAGAGATCACATCTACTGTACGACTGGCATTTCCTAAGCTTGCCTTCCTGTAACGAGCAAAATTGTGATTGTCCCTGTCTCCATGTGCCACAAAGGTAAAAGATCAAGTATCATGAAGTTCAAGGGTTGTCTTGTGACGGCAGTGAACTCTGAACATATTCAATTGCCTTCTGCTGCACAAGCTGAATTCTTTCGTTGTCCTCACCCAGTGACTTCTCGAAATTAAGGTACTTCTTGAACAAGAACTGTGACGGTGAAGCACACAGCATTGAGCATAATGATCAAGTCCAAAGAACAAGACACATCTTATTATAACTTTTTACCAATAAAAAAAATAAAATAGAGAAGCACAAAAACAAAATAGGTAATCATGTCAGTGTTACAGTAACAATCCAATACCAATCCAAGCAATCATGTCAGTGTTACAGTAAAAGGAACAAAGATGCTAGATTTCATGGCAGAGACACAACTAAGAAATAAGCCAACACCCATTCAAGGTTGAGTTTTAGCAAGAAAAAGTAACATAAAAGCAAAATAGGTAATATTTCACTCATGAAATCAAGTAAACACAGGAAATTGAAAGCAGCATGATGGCAGAATCACTTGTTATCACAGTACATATAAGGCAGCAAAATACTCATACAATTGGAAAGGAGCCATACCTGCATCTTTTTTGGAGGTAGGGTAAGACAAGTCACCCTCTCAAACAATGCCCGTATAACTTCTATGTCACCAAGGCGGATTTCCTACAAAAGGGCCATGTATGTCACCAAACTTGCATAATTTGAAAGAATAAAAAGTACAGATGTCATTTTGACGAATTTAGTGCTCCTTACTTGGTCAAGATAAACACTCCAAAGGTCTGTTCTTTTTGGGTACTCCCATAATATTAGTTCAAATCTGGATCTTCCTTCTTCAGGCACCCCACATTTGAATTCTAGAATAGCTGTCTGCGAGAGGAACTTTATGCGCTTCCTATGTGGCAAACTTAGAAGCGCCACGGTTTACAATGGATTTGATGTACTCAACATCCTTGCCTTGCTTGAGGGCAAACTGAATGCGGCATAACCATATCTGCAGTTACATTATACAAGTCGAATAGGATCTCCAGATACGAATAGGGCAAACTGAATGTGGCATAGCCTTATGGTTTCAATTCAGGGGAAAAGTACAAACTAACCTTGCAGGAAGCCTTGAACCTTTTGGTCATTCTGTCTAGAAGTTCATCTGCAAGTTCGTACTGTTCGGTCCTCTAGTACATTGCAAGAAGAGCCAAGTGCAACTTTTTTCGGATCACAATATTGCAAGGCTCTTTGGAATACCTTTTTTCACAGCATCCTGTGGTGTGCACAATCAAGTGTCTCAGTATGTCCAAGTATTGCACAGCAACAAAAAATACATCATTATTCAGCTTTACCTCCGTGGACTACCGTATTCATTTTCCAGGTTGAAATATGCTACCCAAACATTAAGTTTCTCCTCTTCTTCTCTGGGGATTATTGTTTTTAAAGCCCTAAAACCATGAGACAGTTGTAAAAGATGACAAGTGAAGCATCCAAAAAGCTTAAATAAATTAAACGGAAAAAGGACAAACACACATCATCTGAATTGACAGAAACAAGGATTTTTTTTTTGAAAGAATGTTTCAACAAGTAAATTCTACATCCTTCAAAAATGAAACCAACGAGACTTAAAATCAAAATCTATCAACACTATTAAGATGATAGAAAGTAGACACACCAAACATCTTTTTCGATATTAAAAACAAAAGTTTTGGGAAGCAGAGATACCAAAGATCTTTTCGATATTAAAACAAAAGTTTTGGGAAGCAGACAGACCTCTCAGCTACTGCACGTGCTTTCTCAACATCTGCAAGATCTAACAAAGTGGCCATATATTTTATCCAGACAAAACTACTATTTGGGAGCTCCTGACCAACTTCTCAAAATCATCTGGAGTTTGTGGTACATCTCCCTGCAAAGCCCTTTCCTCCATAGCACTGATTTCTAGTTCCCTGTTGAAAACCATAGAAAAGATGTAAAGTTTGATGCATATGAAAAACGAAATAAGGTCACAAAGTAGAATCAAATGTGTGAATACCTTTGTTTTCTTGCTTCCTTCTTTAATTGTTTATCATTCTTTTTTAGCATTTGCTTCAGTTCCATTGGCAATTTCAAGACCTTTGTTATTATTGTTATTATCATCTTGGTCAGAACCTTCAGATTCATCCAAGGAAACCTGAAGAGGCGGCACAGAAGCCCTTGGTTCTGCTTTGCTATGAACTAAACTTCTATTATGATATTCAACCATCTGAGGGGCAACACTGATGTCCATAAGAGCACTTTCGTCATCTTCATCATCATTTGTGTCAGCAGTCAGATCAGAATCAAAGTACGACTTCTTCATTCCAAGTGATACTCGATGCCGCTTCTCATCGATCTTTATTTAGAAAAACAATGAATTTTAAAATGTGCAATGGCAAAATGAAAATCCTGAAAAAGAAAAAACCTTACCTTCAGAATTTTGGCTTTAACCATATCACCAGCTTTATAGAAAGAGTTAATATCAACAGCAGGTTCATCAGAAAGTTCTGATACATGGCACAGACCAACCTGCAAAAAGAGTATATTTACAAAAACAGAATACACAATGATTTCAAAATGCTGAGTCTAATGATAAAAATGTACCAGTTCACTTCTCCGAATTGTAACGAATAATCCAAAGGATTCAACCCGCTTAACTTGGCCATCAATGATATCCCCAACATGCAAATCACTATAGCTTATATCATCCAGCTTTTCCGATTTGGAACCAGTGGTCTTCCTAAGTGATGCCTCAACTCTCCCTGATGATGGGTCCGTTGACAGGACCCTGCAGATTTTTGTTAGTTTCATAGGACAACACATCTGTAATTTATATGAGCATTTGAAAATGGTAAGATCTCACCTTCCATGTACAAGCATTCCAACAGGGAAATCCTTCTGTGGATTTTCAACATATTCATCTGACAAGTTTGATAGAGTAATCCTAGCCTCAACCATTCGGGAAAGCATAATAAAACATCCTTTGGAATTAACATTCTTCACATAGCCCTAGAATTTTAGCAGAACAAATCCGTCACTTCACATTACACAAGATACACTTAGTAATAAATGATAAAGAAAAACACGCCTTTATTTATCAAATATATTCACCAAAAAAATAATTCAATTTATTTACAGCTAAACTCGATTCACTAGCTTTTTTTCTCTGTCTTGGCTGCCTATTACATGCCGTTATTTTCCACCTTTCACCAATATATATGTAGGTTTTGTTTTCCTTTTTCTGTAACTCCTCTCTTCATTCTTTTTTTTGGGTAAAATGCATAGTAGGGGACTCCCCTACTGTATTTCCCCTAAAAGAACTAACTTCAATTCATGGCATATTACAACTTCAGCAATGACAATTGACAGGTATAAACAAAAAGTTTAATGTCAGTTAAAGCTTTGCAGGCAACCTTGGGACTAGAGGTAAAAAAACACAGATGTTCTGGTACAGAATATAGGGAATTCACACACAATTATACTATGCGAGTTGACACCAACACTATTTACAGCTTTTTTTTTTTTTTTTTTTGTTGGCAAGTGGATTTGTTTTTCATGAATGATAAATCTATAAATCTAATATATGTTTTAGATAATGCTTGAATTATAGACTTGTCTTAAACCCATGTTAAATTATGTCCATTGCAAAGAACTTCAGATAAAAAGTAAAATAGTACAAAAATTGTGAAAAAGTACCTTAATCTCATTTCAGGAGCAGATCCATGATCTTCTCAATACGGGAGGTACAGGTTGTCCTAAGAAACAACAATGATACATGATGTGAATGACAATGGGAATGCTACGTATACTTTCTGTACAATGTAACAACAATCAAAGGGCCTGCTTGGCTGTGTAGTAGTGGCTCAGTATTTTACCCCCAAAAGGGGGTGATCTGGAGCTAATGCTTCATATACAAAGCCAGTTTGGAGCACCTTTTATGTTTTTAAATGGAAGAGAACACTTAACACATATCCTTAATTTATGAAAAAATAACATGATCTCTAGCACTTACAGATCATCAATTAGTCCCGAGTTGTTAGAGTCTCTGATCAGGTTTGATGAACGGAGTGATAGATCAACTCGAAGTGATCCTTCTGAGCGGCTCACAGACAGGACCTTGCACTTCACAAACTGGCCCTCACAGAATCCAGACAAGGGTTCAGCCACCCATGAGTCAACAATTTCAGTATAATGAACCCTCCCATGGAGATGAGGTCCAATCTGAATGACAAGCCCACCAACACCAGGTAGAATTTTTTTTAACACGTCCACCAATGATATCTCCTTGTTTTGTTTGTTCAAACACAGAGGACTTTGATTGTTGTATTTCATCTATATTCGGTTGTGTGCATTGGTTATCAAGTGCCTTCAACCGAAGCAACCTTTTCTCCCGGTTCACACTGATAACACGACCTTTCACTGCTTGACCTACACTAAAGTGCTGCTGGAATTCTTTTCAGTTCGCTGGGCTCGAAGAACTATCGAGTACAAACAAATGAGCCATAACATTTCTTGATACAGTTAACCAGACCCATTCCTTATCCACCTTGACGACATAGGCACGCACAATCTCATTTGTGGTGTGATTTTGTTCTTTTTTAGCAGTTAATTCTTCGAACTCTCCTGTTCAATTTCGAGTTAAAAAAAGATCCAACAATAAGAAAAGTTAGCCATTCTCAAAGATTAAGAAAACACAAAAAGGTACAAAAAATGCAAAACAGTTGGCATAGAGGATTTTAGATATGGATGAAGAATGAAAGTGGTAAGATTTATATGAGATGATTGTTTATCATGGAATAGACAAATTAAAAATAGATATTAAAGCATACCCTTGACTATACATGGCCTAATAGACAATTCCCATTTGAAGTTTTTTGCCACTCTTTCCAGAAGGTTCAGCCTTAGCAACAATTCTGGCAGTAAGCTTTTGCCCTATTCTGAGTTTACTAAAGGGATGCTCATCAGAATCCTCTTCAAGAACCTATGAGAAATGTATCACTAATTAGTAATTAGCCAATACGCATTATCATAAGGCATCTCAAGCAATGTCTGGTGTTCACCTCAGTAATATGGATTCTTCCATGAAGATTGCCACCAAATTGCAGTAGAAGTTCAAGTGGCTTGATATCAATAATCTGATGTCCAAAACGTATTTGTTTAAGTGAAGTTTGTAGACAATGAAACAAAAACAGTTACCAATTTTAGGATCATAATTGAAAATAGTAGCACCTCTGCTTCAACAAGTGATCCAATTTTGTAGCCTGATTTCTTAGCCCTTTTAGAATCAGAGAGGGCAGAATACAATGCTGAAGCTTTTTGGTAGTAGGATAAGTCTTCCAGAAGAGTCAGAGCTTGGGATATTTCCAACAACCACAGTAATCCTTCAAAAAGGGAAAAAAGAAAAAATAAGAAAACAAGTCGGTGAGATATTCCAGATAAGAAATCACTCTTCTTTATTGTTCTGCACTCAAGAAAAGTACAATCTTTTCTAACACAATATCATTCTTTATTGTTTGGCTCACATGCTCCTGCTTGGGCTATGATAGTTGCAAGCTCGAGCAGATATTAGCTGGGATCACATGAGCAAAGCTTATTTATACATTAGATGACCATATCAGTAGACTAATTACAACATTCTTCTGTAGTGATAAAGCTGCAATTCGAAATCAATTTATGTACTCAAGACTGATAAAATGATAAGCCTACCCTAAATGAATTTATATCAACAGATGAATCATAACATTGTTCTGCACTATCTAGTACAAATAGAAAGGTTCAAGATTCCTCAGCATTATGTCAAAGCCTTCAAAGGGGTACTCAAATAGTGAGATTAATTAGAACATTGTTCTGCACTATCTAGTAGACTAGTACAAATAGAAAGGTTCAAGATTCCTCAGCATTCATGCCAAAGCCTTCCAGTAAGGGTACTCAAATAGTAGCAGATACTTCGTCCAGTTGGAAATACAAGTCCAAAAAGGTTTGGCAAAGGTTAAACTTTTTTCAACTTTGAGTAGTAATATTATACAAAATATATTATCTTTAATGAAAAAGGTTAATGTATTAATACATTATGAAATAAGTCAATAACTATTACAATGATTACAATTTATCTAGTAATGCTGAATTGCTGATCTTCCCTTGTCAATCTATATAAATTTTTACATATTGATGATAAATGTTAAAAAGAGTTTGACCTATGACTATGACAAACTTTGATGTTCTTATATTCCCCATCGGAGAGAAGTATGTAACAAGGCAAGAATTTGGAATCAAAATAGGGCAAACTTCCAATGTTACCGTTGTCCATTATCATAGTGGTGGTGCTGAAGCAGTTGTGAGTTGTAATCCATCAGTGGTGCAAAACCAATTGCATAGTTGTACTCAGGGATGGAAAGGACCTGGATTAAACAAAACAACAAAAAAGTAAATAATTGCCATCAGTCTACAATTCAACAAACAAATTGGTCAACAAATAGAGTAATGTACACACCACATAGCTCTCTTTGATTATTTCCACAACTGCATTCACTTCCTCGTGAAGCTCCAAGTCTGCAACTGTAGACCTTTGGCGTTTCTAAAGTGAAACAAGAGATACAATGAAAAGTTCTGATAATACATGAAAGAGATTGAATATATAGTTTCAAAAAACTGCATATCGTGCTTACAACAATACAAAAATGGGGATTGAGATGCTGGTAAAGTTGTTACAATATGATACAATGTTATAACCTATGCCAAGGTAAAGTTGTTATAACCTATGGTCTGACCAGGTATACTAACAAAGTAACAAGTTCACACCAATGGTACAAACATTACCTTCTTTTTTCCAACATTTCGGACGCTGCCAATTAGCTCTGGTTTAAGGGACAAGTTAACAACTCCATCAGATAAATCCAAAACAAGGCCTTTCACAGAAGATCCCACTTTCACACTACTGCCACCAACTGCAAAAATTGGAAAAGATAAAATTTGGCAGGATTGCTGGTTGGATAGTTATTATCATGAAAGGACAAAATTACTTACGTTGATGGTGCTCGATTAAACCAACAACATCTGGATGGTCTTTGAAGTTAAGGATAATACCATATTCTTCTATTGCTCCAACCTCCCCCTCAGCTAAGCTACCAATGCCAAAACTGTGAGCCCAATCGTTTGCTTGAGTACTTCAATGCTGCAATCTATATCAAAGGTAGCCACAAATGATAAGTGCATGCTAAAAACATCATTATAAATAAGCTTAACATATCAGCATATGAAATTTTATCTACAGTGTTACTGGCAGTGGTATTTTGATCTAAGCTAAAAGTTATTGAATAAAATACCCTACATCAAGACCCACAGCAAACTCACACACCCTAGATTATCTTGTAGGAGACCAATAGGCCACATCTATCACATATGCCAGCAAATGAGCCAGGATGCCCTGGGAGTATACATAAAAATGAAAAATAGCATCCGTACAACTACATACAGTAACATAATACAAGAAAATAGCCATTAGTTACACATTCCCACAAGAAAACTGTAACTACTTGGCAGGTTTCCACAAAATCTCACGTCCTCACACATGAAGAACTATCATTACCAGCTACTATCGCCATTTCAAATTATAAGATGTTTTGGTTTTTCTAGATATATTGCTTTTTGCTATTTATTTATTTAGTATCTAAGTGCAAAAAGCTATGAATCTAGAGAAGCCAAAACATCTTATAATTTGGAATGGAGTACCATAAAGTTTTGGAAACTTCTATTCAACATAGAGTAAGAGGTAATTGTTTTTATTATAACCTTCTGATCCAGAAGAAAGTATCCTTGAATAAATGAAGAATCTGTTGAGGAGCACATTGACTGTTGAAGTGCGAGTTTTACTCTAGCAGTTTCCGCATTTACCTGAAAGGGGAGGAACAAAAAAATTTAGAAGAACACAATTAACAGAGGATAACAACAAATATATACCAACAATTATGGCATACGCTGAGTATATGACTCGAACTGACTGGCCAACATAGAACGCATCAGAAAGCCTTTCTATCCGCCTATCAACTGCCTTTGTGAAACAAGAAAAATTAGATATTCTTTTCAGAACAACAAAAAGAATGACAGCTGAAAATTTCTTACTTTGTCCTTGGGAGAGAAACCAATCAAATGCCCGAGAAAACGGACAAAACAACCAGCTTCGATAATGTTGCAGATGTAACCCTAAGATAAAATAAATGTCAGTTGAGTTGCTCATCTTCGGATATAAGAAAAAATAACTAGAGAAAGATTACATGAAAAACAGCTCCAGTATGGATCTGTGATATCTCTGAAGGAATGTCATTTGCGCAATTGATAAGTGAGTGCTTTGCGAAAAGAACTAAATTTTGACCTTCAATATCTGGAGACCGGTATTAGAAAATCAAATGGAAAAATTAGCAATGTGATCAAATATCCACCTGACAACAAAAGGTGCATCATCATTAAGAAGTGCAAACAGCTGATTGTATCGTGAGTTTCATGTACAGACCACGATAAGCTACAAGCGTGCATGCAAAATAGTAACTTCCTACTTGCCATTGTGAAATTCTGCACATCCTTTCATACATGGTAGTATGGTACTCCCTCTAGATATACAACAGTTTAGAAAGTGTATGCTTCCTCCATCGGTTCAAAAGAATTGTATTGGCCATGACATAATGACTTTTAGATTCTTTTTTGCTATCATTTTTATAAGGGTAATGAATGTCCAAAGCGTCAAATGTTTATTAACAGAAAAAGGGATGTTCTGTTTTTTTTTCAAAGTGCATTGAAAGCAAATGAAGTTTGTTGACTTCACGAGAACTAGAAGTTGGTTGAACTCATGCCCAGGTTTCAGCAAATTCTTCAACTGAGCGGCTTGACCTAATGGGGAAAACACAGGCCATAGTCAGTACAGCAGTAATGTTATATGAAACAGCAACAAAAGAATCTGAGTGTGAAACCCACAAGGGAAAACTATTGATGCAATAAGTTACATGAAAATCATATAGCAGATGAAGATATACCATGATGGTCTGCCAAATGTTCATTTAGTATTGTCCCCTTGGAGAATCCATTTACACTGACAACAACAGCTGCAGCAGTAAGCGTTCCACAACACCAGAGACAATACTACCCAACTTTTGAGTGTCTACTGGAATAACCCTACATAGGGCAAAAATAAATGCAAAGAGGATAAAAGTTAAATTGTGAATCTACACATCACGATTCTGGATATTCAATACAAGTTCAAAAACATAGCAGAGAATACATGTATGTAAAATTAAGGCAACAATTACAGCTCATCATGTCAAATAAGGGCAGTATATTAATATAGCATAAAAATAGTAGAACAAAAGAGCATGTAGAGAACTCACCTATTACGGGATATGACAAAACTAACATTTAGTTTCCTTGAAGCAGGGAGCACATTGACAATTCTACATTTGACCACTTGACCAACATGATAAACATTTTTCTGCTTCAGTTCCAGCCTCCAATCCAAGGTCAGATCTAGTATCAATTTACAAAGAATCAATAAAGCAGATGATTCAGAATCATATCAATAAAACTATGATGAAATATCTATTTATCGAAACAATGGTGCCAAGAGCAGCACAAGACAAGCAACCCTCACAGACAGATATACAAATTCAGAAGTAAATAAGTACATCTTTCACTATTGAAGATTGTAGAGAAATCTAACTGATTTACAACACCAAGCTGATCTGCTTCAGAAATAGGAAATGGAGATACAAACCTGCTAACAAAACCCTGAACTCCATTGTAGAATTTTACAAAGCAACCATGCTTTTCAATTTTAGTGATCCATCCATGAGTCACTAAACCAATTTTGCATCAGCATATGATGCTAGCACATCAAGTTTTGATTTCACCTGAAATAGATCCACAGTTATACTACAGGACAGTCTCAGAGAATAGAAAGAATGCATATAAATAGGGATACAAGCTCTATCTTTATTATTCTAAGCTAGAGAAAAATTAGGAAAGATTTAAAAACAATATCATGTACTGTTGTATATAATATACTGAATTCATAGAATTCATAGAAGTTCTTAAAGCAAGAGCAAAGTACCAGAGACTTCTTGTATGTCACAGTAACTCTCTTGGATTTGCAGCCCAATACACGGAAAAGAAGCTCAGCTCCAACCTACACAAAAGAACAAAGTTGTTCAATCATCATCATATTGTTCAACATGTTTTAACATAGTTTCCAAAAAAAAAAAAAAAAACTCTTAACATTAAAATTTCATGTACAAACAATTGGAAGTGGAAATGAGCAACCTTAAATTTCTTTTTGGTGGTTTCACAACATGTTCCAACTCTGACATGTGAGGAAGCGGGCAAAGTGCTTTCACACCACTTGAAAACTGTACAATAGCACCGAATGGCTCAACAGTAGCAACCTTAGCTCTCACTAACATTCCAGGTTTAACATCATCATGAGTGAAAACAGACCCTTCAAAAGCACTGTCCTGCAAACACAGAGAGCATAGAGATCCTCAGCCAACAAAATTGAGTAAACAAATATCAATAAGACTACCAGTTCTATCATGTAAACATGGACATGTACTAAATATACATGTTCACAACAGTGTAAGTCATCTAAACCATATGAAAAGCAATTAACAGCTTGCACTATTGCAACTCCCATATTACCATATAATATACATTCATATTGTTCACAACAAATTCAAAAGGTATGAGGCACCAAACCGATGCCAAAAGTTAAATGGCGTGACATGAGCTATGAAAGATAAAATAAAAGAAAGTGCTCAGTATCTTTGTTGAAAACTAAAAATTTTATGTGAAATAAATCAAAGACACATAGTATAAGTGTGCCACTAGCATTCCTTTTGGACGAATACCATTGCTTAACAAAAAAGTGGCATGGTGTAATTACTTTTTACTGTGCCTATTGCAACTCCTTCAAGATTCCGCACTCAAGTATACGGACACGTAAGCTACTGCCTTCCTTAAACTTCTCCAAGTTTTTTGCATCCTTGTCTGACACGTCATGTATCTGAGGATCAGGTCACAGTATCAGCATATAAGCATATTAAGATGCATCTTTGTGCTTTCACATCATTTTAACAATGAAGTAAAATAAAATATTCATTACAGTTTTACATACACTAATAAATCCAGGTGATGGAGTTGGAGAAGGTATTTCAAAAAAAAGACCAGCCTTTTTATCTACCCTCAGCACCTTTGATTTATCATAGATATCTCCGACTTTCAGATTCTGCATGATGAAAAGTTACCGATCAAAAAAAAGAACACTGAATAAAATAACAGCACTTCTATTTTCTACAGAGGCAACCTTACAGGCATAAAGGGAATCATATAAGAATACATCAAACTGATTATCATGCCAAGACAGACACAACTTACAATAGGGGGTACTTCAAGACTAAGTAAATGTTTTGTTCAATGTAAGCCCAACTGCTCTTGTTGATGGATCAACGAACAGGATGCGAGCATTTACCTGTAAATTATAGTGGAAGTACTAGGAAAATCACTCCGGATATCCAATATCGTAAAAAAAAAGAACATCAGACTATCAGAGATGTTGCAAAAATGTAGGCGCCACAGACACAACAATTATATCAAACAAAAATAACAAAATGGTGAATACCTTCCTATTCTTACTGTAATCATCTTTCCAATTACCAGAGGGAAGGAATTCAACAAATTAAAAATATCAACCTGACAATAGAAGGAACACAATATGAAATGAAATACAAACACTCCTGTAAAGCCAAAAATAAGTCTAGTCTGTGAAAAAATTGCTTACTGTTCCACTGAAATAAGTAAGAAACGACAACATGACACCATTTTCAAGAACTGAATGGACGCGTGCATTAACCATCATCCCAGGAATCAAATGATCAATAGAAAGGCCTTTCAGATCCTTAATCTATATACAAAAACAACAATAAACCACAAATAAGAGGTGAGTCAGGTCCCAATCAAAATAACGAAGATACTAAATAGCATTTATAGTGGTTTGCCATACAGTAGATTTAGAAAGCAAGTCTTCATCAGAACTCAGGTGAACAATAGCCCGAGTTTTGTCAATTGCCTTCACAACACATTGCATGAGTTGTCGGCGCTCAATCTTCATATTTTCTGTACAAGAGAACAACAGTTAAACAACTCCCTAGGAAGAATATCACGATCAGCATTGTCAATGGGAGTGATCAAACAGATTTCAAATATATGGCCCATATTAAGTAAGACAATAACACTAATGTTTATCCTTCTAGCAAGCATCTAAATCTATAGAGAGCAGCTTAAAGTTACATAAGTAACACCACTACATTTTATTTACTCCATACTATGCCTTGTAAAAGTGCATGAATTACAAACATGAACACAAGAAACTATAAGAACTAAACTGTTTTTATGCATAAATACACCAAAAAGAAAGCACATGAGAGAAGGGTCAGATCATTTGTATTTTCAAGAGAAAAAATGTATTTTTAGAATATTTCAATTGTATACAAAAAAATATATATAACACAAGCCGAGCCTGCTAGAACAAGAAGCCCAGTCAACAGATAGAAAGAACTTAAAGACTGCTAGGCAAAACTTATATGTTACCAAGGAGCGCAGTCCAATATGAGCAGGTGATATTAGAACATCAGTCAGTGAAATGCAGTTATATAAATATTTCATGAAAAACACACGATGAAGTTATTTCTTAGTGTACCTTTGTCATCCTTTTGCATAAATCCGCTAAAGGAAGATACTCCAAAATGAAGAATGTAACCATGATCCTCAATGCTTTTGACTTGGGCAGTAAGTACCTAATGAAACACATACATGTGCATCCATTACATACAAATTTGACTTAGAATCTAACTGTTTCCAATGGAACTTCTCCCTCCATACTTTTTGTTTGAATGTTTTTGACGTTTCATGGTCCCTATGGTGTGACTTTAGCCTCTACCTTCTATAAAAATATCAAATATATATAATAATAAATAACACTTCTTCAATGCATTTCTAGTAATAATATAATTTTCACACAGCAAATGAATGATAGCTTTAAATGCATCAATTGTCAAATTTTAGGATGCTCGAAAGCCAGGAGTTTAGGAAGTAAAAAAATAGCAGGGAGCATATAATAGGCCTACAAAGGAAAGAATCTAGCATACTGCAGATCAAGTAGTAGTAATCAGGTAGCAAAAAAAAAATGTAGTCAAGCTCCTTGTTTTCGAAACGGTTGCAAGGCTGTTAACACCTCCACATATGTAGAATCAATATTCAGTTTAGCTATCAAAGGAACAACCGATTTATTATAAACAAAAATTTAGTTATATAAGCTCAATAATTTATTGAAAAGCCTGGTAAACTCCACAAATAGGGATGTGAGGGAGGGAGGGGGCAGGGGAGGGGGTGAGGAAAGGAAGTGCATGTGACCTGTGACCATGTCTCATGAGAAATGGTAAATGTCCCCAATAGCCAGTTAGGATCCCCCCATAAAACTGGATCTGATCTTTTCTGGGTGTATATGCTACTACAGATATTGGCAAGCTTGAGTGTGCACGCTCTAACTAGTTACTCTGATTTTGCATGTAAATTTTTGCCCCAACTTTTTTTTTCAGAAAACATGCTCCGTTTATAATTTCCGTCGAATGATCAAATCATTTAATCAAGAACCAAACACTCAAATGGTTGTGAATTATAATATAAAACTATTAAGGACAAAAGGTGCACAATGAAACAACCATACATATAGTTGATATTTTTCTGCCCCAAAAGCTCAGCTTATGAAGCACATCGAGATTAGGGTGATTAAAAATTACCATTCCTTCCTGCAAGCCATCCAGGGAAAGTCCCTTGTACAGTAGGCTTAATCGCAATGATAGCCAAACCCGTTTGTTTACTTTTCCTTCTTTCTTATCCTCGTCAACTCGTAGGACTATACAAGGAACAAGCTGACCAACATGAACAACTTCTGCACATAAACTGTTCTCACTATCCTGCAAAAGAACAGTATCAGTTGGTTCACCAGATGGCAAATCACTGAGAAAGCAATATCAATTATGGATTACTTAAAAAAGAAAATATCTACCTTACGATTTTCCTGCAAAGCAATGTCGCACACATCCTCTGAGCGAACAAACCCTCTAATTCCACCAGGTAGACTTAACACGATATCTTTCTGGTTAACCTCAATTACAACACCCCAGAGCTTCATATTTGGTGAAATATTCTGACAAAGGGAGGAAATGTGATGACCAGTTCAGCGATATAGCAGCATTTTTGTGAAGGATTTGAAAACAACAACAATAAGAGATCCCAGAACTGACCACTACATGTCCATGCTAACATGCACTCAGTAAATAGATACAGATTACGAAATAACAGCATTTGCTACCAACCTGAGGCCAGTCATCACATGTTCCAAAATCCAAACATTTCAAGGTAACAAATAAGAATAATCACAATAACACCACCAAATACAAAGCTAGTGATATAAAACCTAGACATCTCATTCAAATGGCCAAAATGGCAACCCCTGTCAGCCTCAACTAATGACCAACGGATGGGAAGTGCATCAGTAAAAATGCCAGAGAAGTTCAGTGGCAAATATGTTTCCAGGAATAACAAGGGCAGATAAGTTTGCTCTCACCAGCTATTCGTTAGACCAAACATGCCAGAGAAGTTCAGTGCAAATTGACAACATAAGAATAAAATTCTAGCACCTTAAGATTTTAAATAATTGGAATGGTCAGGGAGTATAGCCTGTAATGAGGACAACAGGCAACAGAGGGGACCAGGACCAACTCTGTGCTTGGTGGAGAAGAGAGGTAGAGACCCACTACTAATAATTCTGTGTTTATTTGGAAGAGGCCAGAAATGAACAATTAGTCCTACCTAACCATGGTTATTAAGAATTTGTTCAATTGTTTCTTAAGTGTCAGAGCAGTCTAGGAATGCCAAAGAGGCCCCGGCGCCATACGAGTATGCAGTCACCCCATCGATTCCACCATATCCCCCAATTCTGCTGCTGGCCCATTCAATTTTGCTTCTATCCCTGCTTGGCTCTACTACGGTTATCTTGATTTCGCTGTCTCACACCTGTCAATCCCTTGATTTGGAAGGGGATGTTGGCGGCAGTCGATATGAGGGGCGCGCAGAGTGGTTTGGGAAAGGAAGGGAAGCAGCAGAGAGAAGGAGGAAAGCGAAAGTGAGGGGGGCAGAGGTGCAACTGCAGCGCTGGAGAGAGGGGACTGGGGTTATTGATATACAGGTTCACAACAGGAGGGGAGGGGCACATGGGCTGGCCTAGCCCACTTTTTACTCCTCCTTACTTTTTTTCCTTATTTTCCTTTTTTCCTCCATCCTCCAAAGCTCTATCCTGCTATTTTGTATTTTTTTTCTTCAAGTGGTAAGGCATCACCTTGCCTCGCGCCACGCCTTAGCTGCTTACGGCGTAAGGCAGTAGTCAATCGCCATGCCTTTCCTTACCACCTCAATAACCATGGTTCTAACTTCTAACAAAATGGTGTGTGCACTACTCTCCAAATTTAAAATGCTTGAATAATTGGATAGTAGCTAAGACAAAAAACATATGAATTTTGCAAATCATATAATGCGGACAAGTGTGGCAAGTGGGACAGCATGTAAATGATCTCAAGAATATGTGATCCAGATTCTTGTTAGTTTTTCAGCCAAGGCTTGCCTCTGACTCTAATGAACCCATTTCACGTTGTAGCATTATGATGGGCAAGGTTTAATTCTAGGAACCAGGCTATCCACTGCTTTTAAGCCTGTTTGCATAGGTTCATGGACAGATTTACGTTCATATCATGTAAGGTTATACAACCTGACAACCACTCTCTTTAACAGGCTGACTATTTAGAGAGAAGTGGACAACAGGGGATCCCACTTAGGGTCTCTATAGCGTTTCCCATTTATAATAGCCCGATAAACAATACTATTGACTTACGCTGAGCAGTTAAGAGACCCTAAATGTGCGATTTCAAGGTTAAGGACTTATGATGCAGTTCAATTGGAAGGTCTACCCATTCCTACATACTAACTGAAATTAAGAGGGTAACCTTTACTGTGATGCGATTAGCAAAGCGTGGGAGCTTCCCAGTGGTGGCCCCACCGAAGAGTGTCCCCAAGTCATCATCCACGCCAAAACCAGACGATTCGCCGCCCCTCCTCTTCCTTTTCCCCTTGCCCTTCTTCCCCTCCCTCTCGAAATCCTGCTCCGCCTCCGCGCGAGCCTCTGCCATCTCATCCTTGCTCAGGAGGCTGCGTCCCCCTGCGAACCACACACCCCAAACGCACAACACATCAGTGGAAAGCAAAATTGACATGGAGGGAGGGGGTGTTGTGGCGGGATTACGCAGCTCGACTCTTACCTCTCGGGAAGTCAGCTTCGTCAGAAGCTGCGGCGAGGAGCGCAGCAGAACCCGGCGCTGCCGACTGCTGCCGCTCTCCGTCGCCATCCCCCTGCTCGGCGGCTGCATCCTCCTTGCGATGCCCTTTGAACTGCTTCCGGTCGGGCCGCAGGTCGGTCTTGCCGCCACCGCCCTTCCCCTTCTTCCTGTCGCCCCGCGGCGGCGCCGCAGCGGCGAGCGCTCTAACCTCCTCCTCTGAAGCGCGTCACTGCCACGCTGGTCCGCTGTGGCTATATGGCCCAAACAGCCTCGCTTAGCACTCCCGTGACACGGCGCGGGCTGCCTGCTCGTCGTCCGCGCCGCTCGCCGTCAGCAACTCCGCAGAAAGCAGAGTCGCCGCCGTCGCCGCCGTGCAGGAGGTAATGAATGGGGCCGCTGCCTCCGCTCGCTGGGGTTGGGGGTTTAGGGTTTTAGTAAGTCATGGGCTGGGCTAGGGTTTTGAAAAGTAGTGGGCTTGGTGTTTAAGTCATTTGTTACCTCTCGTAAGGCCGGCCCAAGTTGCGTTGGTCCAAACGAATCTTTTTCTTTCTTTCTTCTTTCGTAGAACCTTGTCAAAATGAATTAGATCATTTTTGGGTTGGTGTTTAACGCATAGGTTTTCTATTCTATTATATCAGTGTCAGTAGAATTTTATGGTTATGTTTTCAAGTTCTCATGTGTTAAAACAGTGTAAACAAGTTCATCTCTATGAAACTCATTTCATCTAATAAAATTTTTATCATCTCTCTATTTATTATACTATTATGTAATACTTTCATAGTTTTCAAATTATAGTTCACTTTGTCTTTTCTACATAGCAAAAAGAAATGCATCTAAAAAGCCAAAAGTAAACTATAATTTAGAATGGAGAGAGTATAAGCTTATTTTTTTATTGACATAAAACTCATATTCTTTTTATTGAGTAAGAAGATAGCTCCAACATGTTTGGATGAGGTATTATTGGTTTTTAGTAAACATCAAACAAAAAGTTAGATTTTATATCTTACTAGGAAAAGTGCCCGTGCGTTACAACGGAAAAGAAATTAATCTTTTTGTTCATTAGAATTATATTGAAGATAATAAAATCATTTGCTTGTGTAATTATGATTATATAGTTTATTCGTTCAATTTATAATTAACAATAAAATTGAGGATTTCTATGTAAAATTACCTAACACAATAAAATTTTATATGAAATAAAACAAAGTTCAGTTCTACACATAGCAACCATCGCCACACGGACGCATTGCTTCATCCCATGACCATCTGCCATGCTCCGCGCGCAATGCCGCTGGTGCTACGATTCTTTTCATGGCTCATCAATCACAGACCGGGAACCTGCACTGCACCACACCACTGGCAGCAGCAGCATCCAGTAGTAGTACTTCTGGAAGGTTTTGTGCAGAGCCCAAGATAGAATTGGGTAAAAAGATACATACGCATGGTGTGTGTATTGGGCGAGGATCCGATCGACGGTCAGGATGCGATGGATGAGAAGTGCTGGTAGGCATGCAGTAGGCATCCACCATGATCGATCCATGCATGCATGTCAATCAAAAAGCTATGCTAGCTGCGATCGAGCAATGGAGTGATGATGGATCGAATAGGGCCACAGGTACCTGCTGCTGGAGACCCAGCCATAGACGGGGCCGAGCCCAGCCATAGACAGATGGGTCGCGAAAGCCGAGCCTGGGCCTCGTGCCAGATGGGCTGGAGCCGGAAGGCAGCCGCGGAGCGTGGGCGTTAATCGTTATCCTCTGATCGGTGTCGTACATGGCTGGGGAGCCTGGAGGGAGCGTATTTGTATTCGAGACGTATTGGAGACCGGCGGAAGGCAGAAAACGGTGGCAAAAAAAATGTGAAAAAAGAGGTGGATAGGTTTGACCTAAATTTTGGCGAATTGGCTCTTTATTACGTACCCAGGTATAGATAGGTTATGCATTAACATGGCGACTTTCTATGGCGACTTCTGGAGCGCTCCGTGATGGGATAAATTAGGGTGGATGACCCAAACTTAAGCTTATAATTGTCTTTCAAAAAAAAAAAAAACAAAAACATAGGCTTGGCATGGTTGATTTAGTGGATGACCCAAACTTAAGATAATTGTCTTGGACATAGGCTTTGCATGGTTGACACATGTTCTAACTAACTAGGTGAATTCCGATGCGTTCGTTCTTCGGAAAGGCGTTGATAAATCACTATTGTGTTGTGGTATCATATATGTGGCACTTCATAATAACATATAGTGGAAATAATTGTACAAACTAATTGGACTTGACATATTCGTCTAATAAAAATTGCGTGCAAAGCTTTTCCCCGTCCCTTCGAAAAAAAAAAAAATTGGACTCGACAATAGTACATTGACAGCGAGAACCAAACTCTTGCTTGGTAGTTTATAGTTAAACAACAATGATGAAACTGTATTTTCTTTAATGTATTTGCTGCACTGAAACAACAGTTGAGCTAATTTTGAAACGTCAAAATGGATTAAACTGTCAATATGCATGCCATTCATGTGGAAATGTACAACACCTAGGCATTGTGATGAAGCTGAAAAGAAAATTCACTATGCATAACATTCAGTGATTGCAGGAAAAAAAAGCCTAACTAATAACAGGGAGGTTTATCAAGAAAATTCCCCACGCAAGCACCAATCCACAGCTAATGTTGTTGTCAGAGTTAGTTTCTACCAAATCAAAAATAAATAGCCAAAGAAATGAAACTACTCAAATTTTGTTCAGATTCAGGAAAGAATATATATATTGTATCTGAATATGCACAGCATATATATGTATGTCTAAAAACTATAATTCAGTGAATGGATGAAAGATGCAAAAAGAGCTCTCTGAATCCAATAGTTCAAGTAGGATGATCCAATAATATGTGAATGATAGATACACGACACAAAAAGAGGTGTCTGAATCTAATAGCCAAATCTTGATAATCTCTATGCTTTTCTCCTGAGAGAAGAAATTGCAGCTCGAATGACACCCGCGACTGCGAGTAGTAGGCCGTCAGGCAGCACGCCGCCAACGATGCGAAGGCACCGCTCAAGTAGTACGCGAGTACGAGAGGCATCAACGCCACGCTCGGCACACGGCACCGCCCGCTCATCGCGATATTTGCCGCCCGGCCGGCGCCGTGGACATCTCCGCGCCGTGCCCACGCATCCCATGCGCGTCCAGTGATTTTGGCTCGCATCAGCGCTTCTCCCACGCACCGCGACGGATCCCGTGTTCGGGCGCTTTGAGGCGGCGACAGCATAGCGCCAGCGCTTTAACAACGACTACGCCTTGAGCACGGCGTGGCTACGCCACAAGAGGACCCACATAGGGCTTTGGTATGGTACTCGACCTGCATGGACCGAAGTCGAGAGGCAAGGACATGGAGTAGGAGAACCTGGGCGTCATGCCTTTGGCCGAGCGCCAAGATGCATGTTCATCTCGCTTATAAAGACATGGAGGCATAGCTAATAATAGTCACACGGTGGTGCATGCGCAGCCAATAGCGGCAACTATGCTGGTGGTGAGGCGGTGAATAATGGCGCATCACGCGGAATCCGGAGCAGACCAATAACCAATGGACATAAATATATGACTCATCGGTTAGATACCACCGTAGGTTGGAAAACTGATGGGAACGGAGAGCCATCCGGAGAGTTGTGAATACGGATGGCCGGCTAATGGACACGGAGGGGCAACACCAGTATGGACTTGTTGTTGTGGGGTCCCTCGATGATGTGTTACTATTGTAGTTACTATTGAAATTTGGACCAATCACAGTCCCGAGAATTGCAAAATTAGCCCCTAGTGGGGGATAGGCTTATTGGAGTTTTAGATTATTGTGTCAAGCTGCAAACTCTGATAAAATTAAAATTTGTTGAAAACACAAAGTGATCGATATGTCTTTGACATGATGTGTGAGCGCTGCTTAGGGCAGTTCACCATGTATACGTAGCACGAGGTTAATTTCCCACTTATACCTGCTGTATGTATGCTAATTTCAGTGGTAAACGACCTCTTTACTTTGCTTAAAATTGATCAAAATTGCTTAACTACCATATTTCGTTTCACTTGATTAGTTTGAGCATTTGCTAGCACTTGTATTTGTTACTACACTCACATAACAGCGCTAGCTAGAGCATCTTTTCACTCTCATTGCTATGCTCCTAAAACTTCTCTGTATACATAGCATTTTTGAGGGGGAGTTGCAGTCTTTAGGCTCTAACTTGATTAGCGTATATGCCGACAAGGGGAAGAGTGATCCACAAATACAGTGTATATCAGTATATGCATTCATTTGAGAGATTGCATCCGGGAGGGGAGTTGCACACTTGCACTTGGGTTGTTGTGCTTCTTTCCCATATGTGTTGAGCATTTGCCTCTTCACGAGGGTCTAGCAGTCCCCAGCTTTTGAGCTTCGCTAGTGGTGTGGATCTCATTTGCCTCTTCTTGAGAGCTATCCATGTTTTTGCTTGGTTGCGTTGAGTTGTTGCCCACGTCTTTAGGGGCCAAGCTTTGCTCATTTCAAATGACCGGTTTGACTTTCTATTGGCTTTTGGTCATTTGAAAGAGCTCTCTTCTTTCTTTTGTGTTGGTGCTAACAATGCACTCATCAAGGGGGAGATTACGAACACATGATTAAAATGTACCCATGTGCTTCAAGTTTATGATGAGTGATCGTCAAAACGGCATCGTGTTTCTTACATTATTCTAACCTAGCACACGAGATGTGTCGCATAAGCGTGTCTCTTGGCTTCTATGTGTGCGTGCACGGAGCTCAAAGGCGGTGATTAATGGTGAGGTGAAGGTCAAGTAGGGACATACTATGTCAACGAACCGAGAGCAGTGAAGAAGGCGGACATGAGGCTTGGATTAAGGGGCGAAGAGTTGTGTGACTAGCCGTGGTGGCCGGCATCGACAAGGGCAAGTGTACACAAAGGGTCAAGTCAAGACAACGCCAGAAGCAAGTCGGTGGGAGGCACTAGAAGACTTGGCGGCTGGAGGTCGAAGGTGTGGTGGCACTTGTCGAGGAGTGGAGGACGATATGTCGTACATTACGGCATGTTTTTTGGTGGTTTGGGTCTTAAAACCATCCGCGACACGTTTTATGGGTATGAGCCTCAAAACCTAGACAGAGGCCAAGGAGGAAGGGCGATATGTAGCAGCATTGGGGAGTTTATGGCGGGGGCGAAGCTACCGATAAGAAGACACAGTGGTCATCGGAAGATTGGAAAAGTCTACATAACCCCCTCAAGTATTGAGGGTGGGTTACTTCATCCATCTATGAAACCGATTTTTCTACCACCCAAACTTACAAAACCGGTCAAAAAGCCCCTAGGTGGTTTTAGACAGTGTCTTTGCTACAGTGGTTTTCTCTTTTTATTTATTTTGTTGAATATTTAAAAAATCATATTAAATCATATAAAAATCATAAAATAAAAAAAAACTAATTTTGTTGGACTCCACGTGACTAGATCTACTTTAGTACAAAACCGGTCAAATAATATGATTTTAGTGAACATATCATATAAGTAAATCCAATTTTGTTAGACTCCACATTACTTGCATACAAATGCATGAACTTGCATGGCAAGAGGTTCTAACAAAATTCTAGATGCTTTTGTCTTCAACTTGTTCTTTAACAAGGAAACCGAATTTAATTATTTTATATGCTAATGCTGAAACTTGCACAGCAAGAAATTGACAAATTCTGGAGGCTTTGTTTAAGCTTCAATGCAGGGCAAAGGTAGCCATCAGGTTCATCAGCAAAGGAATTGGAATGAATCGAAATTGATAAAAAAAAATGCATGCTCTCATTTTTTCATTAACCATGTCAAGTCACGGAGAATTGTAACACCAGAGCTAGCTGAGATACAAATATGAGTGCTAACACTATGGATCGACTGGTAAAACAATAAATTGGTAGGGGGCTATACAATCATTTGAAAGCTCAATTTACAACCTTTACATTTTCAATTAGATGACCACGTTCTGAGAGACACATATCCATCTGTTCAGATATGAGAATGGTTAGGGCTTGGATCAATGACCGTGCATCAAATATGACGCCAACTTTCGGGTCATGAATAGACTTCACGGTTACCTGCAATATGGATTGACATACAAAAACATTCGTTTTCAGCAATAGCTATAGTGTGGAAACACAAGGATGAGATTAATACAATGTCTTACACAAGATTCTTAAGACCCTTCACGTACAAGACTAATGTTGTTTATCTATAAAACAAATTTTAAAACTAAGCTTGGTTGATTGGATTTTATAAAACTTGAGGAAATCCCAGTGTGTGCCTTCTGCTATTCAGCATCAAATGTTTTTATTCAGGCAAGCAATAATCTGATAAAAAAATAGAATACCATTTGAATATTTGATTGCATAATGAGAGGCCCAAATAGGAACATGAACTTCAAGAGTTATCATCCCAGACAAAACAAGACTTAGGAAAATAGCTGTTGTGTGAGGTAGTTAAAATGCATGACAATGGAAATAGCAGGAAAAACAAGAACATTTCCTCATCCTGTTTCACATCAATAAGCACAATCATAGCCAATAAAATAGAGATACTTACGACATGAAAGATTCCCTGTGCTGCCAAATTTTCAATATCTATAGGAACTTGGCCTCCTTCTGGAACCAATATAGCATTAACATAGTCATTGGGCTGCACACAAAGGCAGAGAAACAATCAATAGGGAATCTTAGAAGGAAAATGACACCTGCATTCTCGAAACTGTAATGTCTGACTCCACCATAGCTTCATATTCTTCCAGTAAATTGTTAGCGGAACATAGAACAAACTTACACGGTTCTTTAAGCTTTTGTGAGGATCACCATATGTCCGATTTAGAGAATCAGTAACTGCAGTGACAAATCCAGAGGCAGACAGCCCAGCAGTTTCTCTGTCATGCGATCCATTCAAAAGAAGTACCTGTTAACAAAAAGTCAAGCAAAGCAATGAGCTCTGCAAGTTTAAAACACTTGCTTCACTTGTCCAATAAGTGTTGGATAGTGAAAAGGTCAATAAACCATTTAGTATATAGAGTGCATTTAAGCTCGCCACTTCAGAGCATCTTTGTAGCCAAGCATCAGTTAGACAAATTGCACTTACAGATTGATTTGTAAATAACTAAGAGGGCACATTCAACCCAAGATGAATAGTATCAAAACATCATTGTAACCACGCATGGGAAGTTGATACCTAATCTGGACTTAGCATAGTTAGATACCTTGGGGATGGATCTTGATGCTATAGTCTCACCAATGCCACGTAATACCTGCATAAGCTTTAATATTAGAAAAGAGGTACAAGAGGAGATGATGCAAAACAAGTGCAGACTGATTCAACAGAATGTGCATTGACAGTCAGCATGAAGTAAATGTTCCTACTCCCACATGGTTTTTAAGGTAAGAGGTGGGTCAGAGTCAAGCACTTCAGTGGAGTAACTAAAAAAAAAAGAGACCACGGCCCCTGGGTGGGTGGGGGTTGGGGGGGTTCGGGTATTTAAATGAAGAGCTTTTCTCACTGCAGGACATTTGTCCAGAAGAACCAGGATACCCCTGCAGGCCATGTATACCTCCACAACTGTGTCACTGGAACAGCAGGGGGCAAGAGCTGTTTTTTTTTACCCAGACCCAGAAATCCGTTCCCACAGGGGGTAGGGGATAGGGTTCCGAACTCAGGCCACTGGAGTGCCAATAAAACTGTGGGACAGGCCCGTTTGCTCAGTGCAGTAACTTAATGCTCCTAATAACAAGTAGTTTAGCCTTTCTTTTCTACAGCTGGCCCATCTAACACACTTTATCAAGCCAAGCAAGATATGTTTCTGGAGAAAAAAGGTACAAAAAAATAGTACATCAAGGTTAAGATTAGCTTAGCTAACCCACATAATTATTTTGAAAATGAAGAAAGGCCATGCCAATGTGTCTAGCAGTCAGGACAAAGTATCTCATAATTTATCGCTTCAGCCTTCAGCAAATGTCAAACAACAGTCATAAATGCACTGAAACTTATGAAGACAAAAGTAAATGGTATAGGTCCTTATGAACATTACCAGTGATGGACAGAGTGATGTAAAGAGTGAACCCATAGCATAGACAATGCAGTCCACCTTACTTAGCTGCTCCAAGACTGTATGATTAACTTCAGGGAAAACCTAAAATGAAAGCATAGCAGAAAACAATCAGGAATGGTGAAAGATATGAAATATCATATAGGAGTATCATTTTCGGACATCATGATAGCATATCAAGTTTATATGGCAGTAAGCCATTACTGATAGGTGGTTAAATAGATTTATATCCATGCAAGATGATATGAGCAGATGACACCATCCATGTGAACTAGCCTGTTGAGTTATATTATTTAAATGTATTTATGAGATTTGGCAAACCCCAAGGTCAAGATATTTAAGCATTAAAGAATAGTTTAGCACTCATAATAGACCTGCATGGCAAGGATAAGTATAAGGCCTAACAAGTCAAAATGGAATGAGTACCTACCTCATGCAATAGGTTGCTGCCTTCACTTGACATGTAAAACACACGTTTGATCCTTGAAGGAAGTGCGCTGCATGAATTACAATCCTTTCCATAAAAGGAAAGAAAACAGAAAAAAAAATAATTAGACAAGAATAAACACAGTGAGAAATCAACAAGGATGCATATAGTGAAGTTTTTTCTGGAATGACAAAAGGGAGCATATAAAGGTCAAAAGCAATTGAAATGAATATGGAGACATAAAGCGTGCCATTAACAAAGAAACTGTAACTAAGTACATAGTTGCAACTAGCACACCCAGATGCTTGGGAATAACATGCTATATTGCTATATACGGTTTGACAAGAATATGCTGTTTTTTTTTCCTCGAACGCAGAAGAGTTGTGTGTCATTTCATCAAAGACAGGAGGATTTGTTATTTACACCATCACACACACTAGGAGAACTTATAGAACAAGCATGCCACAAAAAATGGGAGAAACAGCCGATGGGGCATCTAGCCTATCTAGTGACCAGAACCTGGAGGTCCTTGTGGCTCCAGTTGCACAGCACGAAGTGCCCTGCTCTCTCCTGCCCTCACTGCCAAAGCCACTTAGAAGCAAATCCGTTGAATACATGGTTGTTGTCCCTATGTTTCCAGATTTCACAAGTGACTAATGTGCTCAGAGAATTAAGCCCCCTACTAAGGTGCTTATTGGCCTGCTTTAAGGCCTTGCACCACCAGCTTGAAACAACTCCTCATCTGTATAAGCCTTAGCCTGCAGTTCTATTTGCTGAAGTGTGATAAATCAACCTTGCACCTCAACTACTAAGAAAACCAGTAGGTCTTGGATAGTATCCTCTTGATTGCATAGCGGGCAAGAAAAACGATGAGGTAAACCCCCACTTAGCCAATCTATTTGCCATCCAAGACCAATTGAGAATTGCTAGCTACAGGAAGAATTTACAATAAGAACAGGTTGAAAGACATGTTGCAAAAGTATGATGACACAGACATGATCAGCTAAGTTTAGATCTACTAATATATTCCCATTTTTGTGGAATTAAAAAAAAAAAAGAGAACTTCAAAATACATGGAAGATGTCAAAAGTGCCTCATTTATCATGCAGGCCAAAAACTCAGGAACTATCACCATACAACATAGTACTCTTTCAAGTACCTTGTTGACAATTTCTCAAGGCCCAGTGCTTGGATGTGATATTTCATTTTGGCCGCGAATGATAGTCCCATCCTGAAAACAGAAGGGGTTTTTTCATTAGAGAGAGAGAGAGAGGGAGGAAAAAAAAAATGTACTAAACAAAGGAGAGATGTGCATGCTTATTTTTACAGAAGGAACTTTGCAAACACAAGCAACCTTGCCACATCTAAGACTCAGAATAATAAAAATCCAAGCTTATTTTTTTAGTAGAAAAATTGGATGGAAGCCTATAAGAACAAAGCAGTAAATGTAACAAATACATTCCAGCATTAAAAAAAAAAAGAAGGGTACAAAGTAAATAAAGATGAAGTGAAGTTTTATCCAAAGGGCAAGTCCAAAAAAGGAGCAACACAGAAATATATTACAGCAAGTTGTACAGCATGAGTAAAATTTTGGTAAGTGAGGTTACCCATAGTTCACATCCCAGAGTAAGTCTGTCATTTGTTGATATAACAGGAAGCACAAGACTTTCTGCTGGGATCTGTGATCTGGCGTGAAAACAAAAAAATTGCAGCATCCAACGACTGGAAGAATATGCGTGCCCCAGCAAAAAAGAAATTTCCAATGCTGCAAGAATAAATGAATCTTTAGTAAGGTAAATGAAATGTACACGAGATGGGAATATTAATAACTAGACCTAAAGGGTCATTCCCTGCATGAAAAGTAACATCACAGACATCAAGTTATTATGCACATCATGCCATTGAATACACCAAAATGCTGCAATATGTCAACAATTGTCTCACAAGGAAAATCAATGATGATTTGCAAGAATATGATCTATTGCAAATTTCACCTTAGAAGAATCACCTGCCATGGGTGAAGCAAAACATTTCAGCTGACCGCCTAAGTATCTGCACAAAATAAGTAAAAGTCATTATGTGTCTCTAAGAGAATAGGTGATAGATTGCTTAATATTCAGCCTAGGGATAACTAGGGCAGGCTTTTGACACATATTTATGGGAGAAAAGAAAAGACATGCCACATGAGAGACAGACCTCACTGTGAAAGTAGACCAAAAAGGCACGAATCGTTTCCCTGTATGGACGGGAGACTCCCTCCCATAAAGAGTGGTCTCCTTCTACAATCTGGTACCTATGAAATCCAAAATTGACATTGGTTATTCATAAAGAAGACATTAATTGGACACTAAGCCAGAAACTGAAAAGAGAAAATATAATTGATCTGCAAAAGAGGAACACATTGCTACCATTCCAGCTTTGCCTCTGAAGGATCAATAGGCAAACGATGGCCAAGTAACTTCCGAACAGAAAGAGCTTCTGCAGTACTTTCATCAGACAATCTCAAACATCTTGATCTTATGTCTCCCACAGCAGGTCCACCTAATACAAGGAGGCCAACACTGACCATAATAACAGGTTTGCACAGATACTCTAAAATATTTCAAGTGATAGGGAAGAGAAATTTTTTGTAGGAAACATCAGAACCTACCAAGCACACGAACAATCTCAGCTGTGCTTCCACCATCATCAGAAACAGGGAGCACATGCGCAACTCGAGTAGTGACTTTCTTCAATTCTTCAACAACACCATTAAATGCTGTCCCACCTGAATCAAACTCAAAAAATAGAGGGCAATGTCTTGAATAACGGAAATGAAATGCATCGCAGAATCGGAAAATCCAGATGGCAGATATGCCTAGGAGAAGGTTCTACTTTATGCATCTTTTTTTGGGCCATTTTGCAAGAGACTGCCCTTGTTTTGAGGTGGGTTTTTTTTTTTTTGCATGTTTGCCCCCGTTTTTTGGGTGCCCCTCAAAACATACAATTCGAGCTCAAAACATTGAAAGAGTAAAACAGTAAACATGCAAAGTTAAAAAAAAATGAGGGCAAACGAGAAATTGAACTTTAAAACAAGGGCAGTCTAGCAATTATCTTTTTTTTTTTTACAAGTTCAGTTCTGAGCACTATGCATTTCTCTCCATACTGACTCCGAAGCTCTCCCATTTAACCATCAATCAGCTTTCTGCGGCAGGGCAGCGTGGAAAAGAAAAAAAAAACAGAGATGCCACTTGTCTGTTTGCATGTATTAACATTTCCGTTCTAAAGCAATTCGTGCCACCCATCAACCAGAATAGCACTATAGCAGATCAGATCATGCATCAGTAAACGAAAATTTACCAGCATCTCACCCACGACAGCACAGAAATGTGCTTTTGGACCTACAAGGTTCTCTACTAGAGGCGTGTTAGTAATCCATTGGCAACCATAACAAGCTGAACCAACTATAAGGTTTAGCACAGCCCTGAAATGAGGCCAGTTCTCTTGAACTGCTGCTACGCATTGCACACTGATCCAATCGGAAGCAGCAAGCACCGGAATTCGCACAATCCATAGGCGCGCGCGGGGCGCGGGCGTTCACATAGGCCGCCCACGCTTCCATTCCACGCACCGAGCCCGCATCCCCCCGGTCCGCCTCGGACGGGCGAAACCACACTGGTGACAGACACTCACACTCAGGCAGGGCGAGGAGGTCTGGTCACCTGAGAAAACGAGCAGCGACGGGGGCGCGTGCGGAGCGACGACACCGGCACCGGGATCGGCGCCGGAGGCAGCGGAGGAGTGGCCGCCTCCGTAGGCGGCCATGGCGCGGCTGCGGCGGAGACGCCTCGGCGGGGGGCCTCGACGCTGCAGATCTCGGCGCGCGGAGGTGGACTAGGCCGCTGCGACTTCGGGAGGCGGAGGCGTGAGGCGGGATTATGTTGCAGCGCGGGCACACGACGAGTGCCATCCCGACCTCCGTCGCGGGCGGGTGGAACTGTGGAACGGGCGGCGCGCGTCCTCGGCCTCGTGCTCGCGGCACACTGGCACTGACCGACCTTTCGTTCCATTCGGGAGTGACATGGTGGTCCATGGTTTGGATGGTGGACGCTGTGGGCTGCCTCCGGAATGGGCTCGATGAGAAAATTGCAATTGCCTCGTGGGCTATCTTCTCGACCGGCCCATGGGAAAACCGCGCCCAGCTGGACTTGAGAGGAGGAACAAAGCTCCTAATTTAGGGATGAAAAATGAAAATAATAGTTTCTGATTTTTCGAAGTCGCTTTTGAGTTTTTTCAATTTTGTTGCCTAAATGAAAACCGAAGTGGTAGATAAAAAAATAAAAATAATAATGGTAAAAATAAATAGAAATAAAAGTGAAAACAATTTTGCCCGTCTTCCGATGGTTTAGAAGATTTCCATATTTAAGTGGTAATTTACCATTAGTAATTACCTAATCAAAGGCACACACAACAAACATACACATAAGGCAAATATTTTTTTAGAAACTAACTATATGACAAGGATTGTACACATATAGGAACAACCTTTTACTTAAGAAGAAACTTTTATAATTTTGTTTTTATCGCTATGCTATGTCAAGTCAACTTAGAACTTAATCGTTTACTTGTGTCATTGTCAAGAACTACAATTTTTCCTCTTCGTCGTTTTAGAGAGTAGAGGATTGCTTAAAATATTATTACTGAATCAAAAAACCGTCAACATGCACATAGGTATTTGTGCAAATAGATATAATGGCAAGGATTATACAAATATAGGAACAACCTTTCCTTAAGGGAACTCTAATTTCATGTTTTCATCCTAGCTTTTAGTTTTGCTTTCTTTGTGTCATTTTTCTCCTTTGTTTCTTTCCTTTCTCATTTAGCGAGTGCTTCTTTTCGCTTGGGAATAGAGTTGATTTTGAGTTCTTTGTATTTTTAAACGAGTAATTTCGTTTTAGTATTTACCTAAATAAAGGCACACACAATCAACATGCATATAAGACAAATTTTTTTTGAAAATAAAAATGAATATAAAAGGATTTACACATATAGGAACAACCATTTTCATCCTTAAGAAGGCTCAAAGCGTGCAAATAAATAATTCCATGGTTTTTATCGGATCGCTATCTTCCAGTCAGGCCAGAACTTCCGGCATTATTGCGCGCATCATCCATTGTGCAAAACGCGGCATGATGCGCACTCGAGTTAATTATATGTCTCTTCTCATTTGACAGCTGTTTGATGTGTTTATCGTTTTGCGAATACCATTATCTCCTCATTTTGACCGTTATTGCTGTATTTTCCGATCGACTATATCGCTTTTTTGAAATTTCCTAAATAATGGCGTTGTATTTGTTTCTGTCAATATCATATCAATTTCGTTTTTTTGAGAATAAAAAATGAAAATAAAAGTGATTTGACCTTTTCCGATCGTTTCCGACCATTTTCATCCTGAAAATTCCGAGGCTCAAAAGCGTGCAAATAAATAATTTCCATGGTTCGGACCCGATCTCGGATCGCACATCTTCCACGCAGGCCAGACCCTCCGGCTGCCTCATTGCGCGCATCATCCATCCTGCGACTGCGAGCCGAAACGCGGCATGATGCGCACTCGAGTATGAAATCCATCCCCCAGAAACAAACGTTCTCGACAGCTGCACGCCTGCACGTTACCGATTCTTTACGCGACGCAAACCAACGCGATGGACTTTCCTCACCATCGAGGCTCCATGATCAATCCATTTTACAGAATTTTTTCTTCCATTGTCAATTTTACAACCATCATCGCTTCTTTTTTCTCGCTTCTTCTCCAAGACGGCGTCCGGGACGTACGTACTTGGGTCCGCCGTAGAAAAAACACGTGTATCGTCTCGACGAACTGGAAAGGCACCCCCACGACCCACGTTGGCTGCACGCACTGTCTGCGTGCCGCTGCTTAACGGAGCGTGAGACGTACCCTACTCCCGTGTGGTGTGGCTGGTAAAACAAACTGTTGAGCCCATTCAGATCGGCCTAAAGTACCTTTTGCGATAGGCATATGCAGGCCACTTTGATGTGTGTACGTAGAGGCCATTAGAATATTTGCGTGCCATTCTTAAAAAAATATATATATTTGCGTGCCACGCCAAGCACAACGGCTAGTATAGTGATTATAAGGCTAATTGTAACTGTAAACAACAGTCGCTAACTCACTGACGTGAGTACTCCTACACAAGAGTCTGTACACATACATACAGATCACGATGCCTACGCCGCATAAATAACAGCAGCAGCGGCGCATCGGTCGTCGTCGTCGCAAGTCCCAACCAAAACCCCAACCCCTATTCACCAAAACCGGCAAGGTCGCCCAACCAAAACCATCCAGCGCGCCGCAGCTAGCTCCTGCCGTCCCTACCTCTCCTGGTCCCCCGGCCCGTCTCGCTATGTAATCACCCTGCCCAGGACTCGGCCAGTCACTCTCCACTAGCTCTCGCTCGCTTTGGCCACCGTCTGAGCCTACCAATGGATCACTCCATGAAGCCACCACCAGCTGCCGGCTCCGGCTCCGGCTCCGCCGCGTCCTCGTCCCGCAGATGGGTCCTCGCCACCTCCACGTGTTCACTGGCGTGCATCTTCCTCCTCTCCGCCGGCATCCTCCTCACCGTAGCCGGCTACCGGCCGTTGCAGCCTCGCACGGCGGCAGCATGGGACCGGTTCACCAGGGTGCAGCAGAAGGCGGCGGCGTTCCCGGAGGCGCCGACGCCGCCACCGCTTGCCCGCCGTACTGGCTCGCACCATCCTGCGCCGGTACCGGCGCCAGCAGACGCGATCTCACCATCCCCAGCTGCTGATTGGAGCCCGGAGGACGACGAGGAGGATGCCGGGCCGCCTGCACCAGCCCCGGCGCCGTCGTCTGAGGAGGAAGGAGGGGAGGATGAGGAGGGCGCCCAGTGCGATTTGTTCGACGGGGAGTGGGTGGAGGAACCGGCGGGGTACTACCCGCTGTACGACGCGGCGGAGTGCCCGTTCCTGAGCGACCAGGTGGCGTGCCGCCGGAACGGCCGCCCGGACTCCGGCTATGAGCGGTGGCGGTGGCAACCCAGGGGATGCGGCAGCCGCACGAGGTCACAAGCTTTCATTTCATTTGCACTGTAATAATGTATAGTGATCCCAGTATCGATCCCATGACTCTGGCGTACATGCATGTACACAGGCTGGGCGGCGCGGAGGCGCTGGAGCTGTGCCGGGACAAGCGGCTGGTGCTGGTGGGCGACTCGCTGAACCGCAACATGTGGGAGTCGCTCGCCTGCATCCTGTACGCGGCGGTGCCGGACCGGTCGCGGACGCGCATCGTCGACGTCGCTGGCGACGAGTACAGGATCTTCCGTGCCATGGTAAGTGATCGACTACGCATGCACATGATATCGTGGCGGAATTTGGGTGCGGAGATTGGGATGGTTTCATGTCGTTTAGTTACTGCTGAGCAACCTTTTTTATTTTTATATTATTATAGTATGCATACTCCGAACCTCCTTTGACTAGCTAGAGCACACTTAATTCATGTTTTTTTGGCAAGGAGCACACCTAATTCATGTTACCGTATTTCAAAATACCCTGATTGTTGTTACCATTTTATATCACATCCTTCCCCTTTTCCAAAATAATTATGCAATCTCAAATTTTATCGATTGAGAAATAATTACTTGTTGAAAAGTAGATTGGTATCGGTAGAGCAATTCTAAATCAAAGCACTGTTCTAACAAATACTCATTTCATTTATTGAGAAGTAGATTAGTAGAGCAATTCTAAATCAAAGGCATAGATTCTAAGAAAATACTCATTTTATTTCAAAGAGTGTGACCATTGAACGTGGTCAACATTACATATTTTTTTTTTTGTCTATAAATATATAAATGCAGTAGTTATGCAGAGAAATACACCAAGGTGGTCATCATTATATATATTTTTTTTGTCTGACATTCAGAGAAATACACCCGAATGAAGAGAGTAGTACATTTGTGACATAGTGAGGCCAAAATTTGCATGCATCGATCAGAACTGCGTGAGCTGTTGCTTGCGCGTGTACGTAGGATCCGAAAATAATAGGGCGTATTTACCTTAAAAAAAATAATATGGCATCTCTATAGCCCGTAGTGATTTCCAAGTGTTTTAAACGTTCTTGAGGTGATTTCCTGAAGTTCAATTTTCTTGTCTCCTTGAGCATGCCATCAACAAATTACTATCATTTTTTCACGAAAAAAATAAATTATCAGTAATCATATGCTAGAACCGTAATACTCTCTATTACTAATTTCTAATACCATTTGTTCTTACACCACCCCAACTCAAAAAAAACAGGATTATAATTGTTCCGTGGAATTCTTCTGGAGCCCCTTCCTCGTGAAGCTCGAAACAAAAGTCGACCAGACCAAGGCGCTGATGCTGGACCAGCTGCCGCCCATGTTGCAGCGGACGCTCGGTGCTGACGTCCTGGTCTTCAACACCGGCCACTGGTGGACTCACACACCGGCAAACTCATAGGGCGTAAGTACACAAGCACCAAACTTCAATATGACAAATTTTGCCACAGCTTATCCTTCTTATGCAGGTGGGATCATGTCGAGTCGGAGGGAAAGATGGTGCAGATGCCAGGAGAGGAAGCCTTCGATGCAGCATTGAGGACCTGGGCTAAGTGGGTCGACTACAATATAGACCCTAGCAGAACCAGAGTATTCTTCCGAAGTGTCTCACCTGAACACAAGAGGTGCATATCTCGAACAACAATTGAAAAGACACATCCAACTACATTATCGCTCACTGCATTCCTTCTATCATGCAGCATAAATTGGTGCTACAACCAAACAGCTCCCATCTCAAAGGGAAATGGAAACATTGCTCCATCATTTCCAAAAAGTTTGATAAACATTATCGTGAAGAACATCAAGAAGATGAAAACACCTATCGTCTATATGAACATCACTCGCCTCTCTGAGCTCCGAATTGATGCACATCCATCAATTTACACAATTACTCGTGAAGGGAAACCACTTAGCAAACAGCAGCAGCAGCAACCACTGACATATTGTGACTGCAGCCACTGGTGCCTACCAGGGCTACCTGATACATGGAACGTGCTTCTGTTCAACTTCCTGATTAGACCTCTCAAATATATATTTGCTTGGGTGAAAAACATTTAACAATAGTTCCCCTCATGTATATTCGCTAGACTTAAAACTTTTTGAGAAGTCATTTATCAAGTTATTACCGAGTGAATGGCAAAGCAATAGGAATTATAAATTGTAACCACAAAGAATCACAATATAAATTTACATTGAACAAAATCACTAGGATCAAATACATCATGATTCTTATCACAGAAACAATTAAACAGAACACCTCAATGACTCTTAATCAACTAATAACCAATCAATTAAGAACAATGATAGTAAACTCTCCCTCTGTTCCAAATTGCAAGATCATTCCAAATTTTCTAGAATCATAGCTTTTACTACATACCTAGACATAACAGTAAAAGTTATATACCTAGAAAATTACAGTGGCTTACAATTTGGTATGAAGTTATAAGTCTTTCTAATTTGTTCCAAATTGTAACCCATTCTATCTTTTCTAGATAAGCAGTAGTAATTATAACACCCCCACCACCACCACCAATGTTCCAAATTGCAAGTAGTTACCACCCCCATGTAAGCCCTTGGAAAAAAAAAAAAGTACAGCTTGGAATGAAGGACCAAACCATTGTCAACACAATTGACAAGGACAAGGCAGCAAACAGAATCATAAACCCTTCATAACACAGTCCAGTCATTGTACCTTTTAAAGCAAAACTACCCCCCTCCACACAAACTAAAAGTTTCATGGCAGGATATGCCAAACCTAGCTTCAACAAAAAAGAAGAAAAGTTTCTATAACTTGTAACAGTGGAGAAGATCAAGTCAGACCTATCTATTATCTATAATAAAATACACAATAGCAACAAAAAGTTGTTGAATTAACAATGATAGATACATTGACTATTAAATATTTTCAACCAACTTCAGGTTTCAATACGAACTGGAATCTCCAGTTACCACACAAAATCTAAAAGTCACATTTGACTTGAGAAAAATAGAAAATATTTTACAGTAATGAACTAGTTCATGTTTCCAATCTAATAATAGAAGTAGTAACTATAATGAGATATCTGCAATCTCAATGAAGCGATATAACTAGATTGGAAAAGAAGGAAGAGCATTACAGTCACCAATCATACATATAAATAAACTGCCCCGACTCACCAAAATATACACAAATAGAAAGCCATAAGATTTAACACATCATCAGAACATGAAAATAAAGGATTTCATACGATAATACGACAATAATGAACACAACAGCGCCAATTATCTATATAGAAAAACAAACTGCAAAGCAGTCATAAGAAAAGTACATGTGATGCATTATCACAGCTAAGCATTGTCACAACTAACTAGCTTCATGCATCCCTTAACAGCGAAAATTGAGATTGCAAACTCATTCCACATTCCACATTCCAGATCAGAAGTAGCCAGAATATGCAAGCATCCATGTAAGCAGATAACACTTCTGAATTCAGCACAACCATTTCAAAGGATATGCTCCAAAGAGTTGTCACACACCTGAGTCACACATTCACTAGAATTCAATCAATAATTCAGCTGAGTATACATATATAAAAAATAGAAAATATACACAATACAGCATTAGAAAATAGATATATGATATACATTAAGCATATACTATTAAACTTGGAAACTATATTATTTTTTCTGAGTATGCAATATCAAGTATAGCAGTTTTGATAACTGCACACTGATCTTGCAAACCTGTGCAAATATATCACATAATTATTTGGTTTAGCAAGAATATTGTAAAATAGTATTATTGCTCAATTAAATATATGTAGGCAGTAAAAATTGGGTCAAACCATATTTCTGATGGTATAAAAACATTATACAAAAAAGCTCAAAAGACTTCATGAAACATCACCACCAGTCAGAAAGAAAGAGCAATGTCGTGAATCAAGTTTAGATTTGTTTTTTAAAATTATTTTACATTGACCATGATATATACGCGAATGTTAATGGAAGAAATAGACATAACTTATAAAAATTATGAAGTCACCATTCGTAAAATTGCAGCAAACTTAGATCAAGCAGCTAGCATTCCAATGCACATTTGAGGGCAATGCAACTAGTATTTTTTAGTATGAGAGGAAAGAAAATGTTTGGGATCAAAGCCTAAAGCACTATAAGCAATATTAGATAGGGAAACAACTTGAGTTCTACTAAAAGGGGTTCCTTTGCAAAATGTGCCAATGCTCATAACCAGGTACAAAATAGGGAAACTTGTATAAATGACATGAATACTGAAAAATATGCACCGATAAATAAATGTTATTCTACACACTACTATAATAATACAAAATGAGTAAAAAGATGCAAATAAAAATAGCCGATCAACTAGTAAAGAAGATCCAAATGCATCTTGACAAAGCAATCAAAGTAAAACCAAGGCTTCTAACAAAAAAAATAAAGGTACACATTTACCAGATACCATATTTACTGCACCAATTCCCATAAATCCTAAACAAGTCATCATACCAATCTTAAATCTCAGATGTCAACAAACATCTAGCATCAAAGTACAAACCAGTAAGGTGAGACACTAAGATCTAGTAAATAGCAAATACAGATACACATTATCGGTCATCATAATGATAAAACTAATCATGAGTACCAAATCTTGGTGATCCCAAGCATCAGGATAAGTAAGACAACAAATCAGAATCCAAAAGCACGAGTGTAAGAAACAAACGAGGGCAAAGGAATGAACTCTTGTGATAAACAACCAAAGAAATTCCATGGCAAAAATGATGGTAGTGCCTTAGAAAGCCAAACCACCAAAGCGTTAAGCTATTCACACTACCAAGGCAAGTCCAAGGATACACCCGACCGATGCACCCAAGGGAAGTTTCAGAACAGGGATACACGTTACAAAAATAATGTCAACCAGGGTGTCAACTACAGTATGGAAATTAAGTCCTACTATGCTGACACGCTTTTATCATCCTTCAAGCTATGCCCACCAATCAACTTCATAAGTACTGTATCTCAAGTTTTTTACAAAGCATCATCTTCAGTCACCAAGAAAACCAATAAAATCAGGACAAATAAATAATATCCAGCCAATCACTACTTGTTAGTGTTGCAATGGCCTTAAATCTCTTACAAATCACTGGAGCTTAAATCAATGAAAATAATCATTCAGCAAAAGCAAAAGAAAAACAGTCAACATATAATTTGCAAACACATTAGGCAATTACTCAAGTTCATCCAAGAGAAGCAAAAAAATAATAACCAATCAATGCATGTTTCACTACACATCCTGGTTTCAAAAGCAGCATACAGGAACAGTAACTAATAAGCTATATAAATAAATTAAGAACATATGGAAGTGGTAATGAATATACCTTAGAAATAAGGCGGCACATTGGGATACATTGTTGGAGGAGCCCTGCCACCTGGACCAGGAGGAGACATTCCACCTTGAGGATCCTGGCCCCGAAACCAGAACCTGGAAGTGGGTAGTTCCCACCTTCTCCAAATGCGCCTGCAGGCAGCCCACCTGCTCCCTGTTGCATGCGGTACATGGAGCCTCCACCCATTCCAAGTCCGCCATATGCCCCCATCCCAGCAGCACCAAACTGAGTTCCCCCAAATGAGCCACCACCCAATCCCCCAGGCCCAAATGCACCAGCCCCAGCCCCAGCACCAGCCAACCCAGCAGGTACCTGGCCTCCCATCGACCCTAAACCACCTGCGCCTCCTCCACCCATGGAAGACGGCATGTTACCATAAGGGTTTGGACCCCCAAACCCACCGCCAAAACCAAACGAAGGCATACCGCTCCCAGGGCCACCATACTGTGCTCCCATTTGTGACCCAAGCCCAAGCCCTCCCTGCATGTCCTGCGGACCACCCGGCAGCATCTGCTGCTGCTGCTGCTGCTGTTGCTGCTGGTTGCCAGGGCCAGATTGCTGTGACTGCCCCTGCTTCCCCTTCTTCCCCTCTATGGCAAGCTTGCATATAAGTTGGTGGCCGTCAATAACCTTCACCGTGTCCACTAGGGAGGCCTGCGCACCCTCAGGTGTCTTGTACACGAAAAGTGCAAAGCCCCTGAACTTGCCCGTCTGCTTGTCAAACCCCAGCGGCCCCTCCTCAATCTCCCCATAGGCGGCGAAGTGGGCAAGGAGGCGCTCCGACGGCATGTCTGCAGGGACGTTCCCAACGAAGATCTTCCGGAGCGACACATCAGCCACAGGAGCACCGCCAGTGCCAGCGGCACCACCGGACGGGCCGCCTGCCGAGCCAGCGGCGGCGAGCTGCGTGACAGTCATGCGACCGTCGATTTTCTTGGACGGCTCCTTGAGCGCGAGGACGGCGGAATCGGCGTGGCGGAAGGTGACGAAGCCGTAGCCCTTGGACCGGCCCGTGGCTTTGTCTGTGATGACGACGGCCTCCTCGAGGTCACCGTAGGCGGAGAAGATGGCGCGGAGCGAGTCGGATGTGGTCTCCCACCCGAGGCCCCGGACGAAGAGCTTGCGGAGGGCCGGGTCGCGGTCGGCGGCCGCGCGCACGGCGTCGAGCGCGTGCGCCGAGACGAGCGCGGCGGCGGCCGCGATGTCCGCGAGCTGGTCCCGGGAGAGCGGCTCGAGGAGGCGGAGGACGTCCTCGCGGGTGAGGCCCAGCGTGGCAGCCCCGCCGGCGGGAGAGGCGGTGACGGCGCCGTTCTCGTCGGGCTTGCGCTTCTTGGAGTAGGGATCCATGGGGGCGGCGAGGGTATGGAAGGGAGGGTTTGGCAAAACCCTAGATAGGGTTTGGCGATGTAGCAGTGGCGGCCGGTGTTGCAACTTGGGGCGAGGAGGCGAGGACGGGAAGCAAGAGGGATCGGCGAGCTTTTATGACCTTGCAGAATGTGGAGTCTTGATCGGGGAAGGAAATCTAAGAATAGACATGGGCCGGGCTCCGACCACAATTTCAGAAACAAAGGCCTCTGGGCTTAAATTTTCTTTGAAAGGGACCCAAACTCCTACCATGTCCCAATCGCTCTTCCCCGCCGCAACCGCATGTCCACAACGCCTCCCTCCCCGTCCCCGCCGCCCGCGATACGACCTGCCGCAGCAAGCCTGACCTGGCGCATCTCCCAGCGGCGGCAGCAGCAGCCTCCTGAAGGTCAGTTTCACTCCCGACGCCGCCACCGCTCCCCCGCTTCTCTGCTCCAGTTCTAGCCACCGGCGGCTGGTTTCGTGCACTAGAAGAGCCCATGAACAGATTGGCGTCGTGTAGGTTCACGGCGGGCCTTACTCGAAGCGCCCTTCCTCCGCGCCGCCGCCGCGCTCTGTGCTCCGGCGCGCCGCAGGACGGCGAGATGGAGGCCGCGGTGCGAGACGTGGTGTGCTCCGGCTCCGGGAGCCTCGACGAGGTGGGGAGCAGGCTGGACCGGCTGGCCGTGGCCGTCTCGCCGCACCTGGTGGGGCGCGTGATCGACTCGTGCGGCGAGACGGGGCGGAGGCGCCGGCAGGAGGTTGCTGCGCTTTTTGGCGTGGTGCCGGTCCAAGCACCCCGGCGCGTTGGGGAGGAGGCGCTCGACAGGGCGATTGGGGCTCTTGCACGGGCTGGGGACCTTACCGCGATGAGAATCGCCATTACTGATGCTGAGAAGGACGGGCGGAGGATGGCTCCCGAGACATTTTCCACCGTGGTCGACGCACTTGTCAAGGTGGGGGGAGGGAGGATGAGGCCGTTCGCCTGTTTAGAGGTTTGGAGAGGCAGAGATTGCTGCCTGAGCGTGTCGGAGGTGATGGCGTATGGTCGAGCAGCCTTGCCATGGTCCAGGCATTGTGTAAGAGGGGCCATGCTCGTGAGGCGCAGGGTGTTGTGTGGCACCATAAGAGCGAGCTCTCGGCAGAGCCCATGGTTAGCATCGTTGAGCGGAGCCTCCTCCATGGTTGGTGCGTTCATGGGAACGCTAAGGAGGCTCGGAGAGTCCTCAATGAAATTAAGTCTTCAGGCGTTCCGTTGGGCTTGCCATTGTTCAACAGTTTTCTCCATTGTGTGTGCCACAGAAACCTTAAGTTCAATCCCTCTGCCCTTGTTTCAGAGGCTATAGATATATTAACAGAGATGAGGTCCTGTGGTGTTCCCCCGGCTGCTTCTAGCTTCAACATATTACTTTCATGTTTAGGCCGAGCAAGAAGAGTGAAAGAAGCTTATAGAATCTTGTACTTGATGAGAGAAGGAAAAGCAGGGTGCTCCCCTGATTGGGTTAGCTACTATCTTGTGGCTAGGGTCCTCTATTTATCAGGGAGGATTGTTAGAGGGAAGAGGCTGGCGTATGACATGCTTGAAAGTGGAGTGCTTCCGACTGCTAAGTTTTTCCATGGTCTTATAGGGGTCCTTTGTGGAACGGAGGAAGTTGACCATGCTCTTGATATGTTCAAGCTTATGAAGAGGTGTGAATTAGTGGATTCTCGTATATATGACCTGCTTATAGAAAAGCTTTGTAGGATTGGTAGATTTGAAATTGGAAGAGAGCTGTGGGATGAGGCTACAAATAGTGGTTTTGTATTAGGATGCTCACAAGATCTACCGGATCCCTTGAAGACAGAGGTATTCAGACCTGTTTGTCCAGCACAAAGATTAAGCCCTCAGAACTATAAGCGTTTGGCCCGAAAAAAGAAGGCTACTGCTGTTGGAGCCAAAAAGAACACTGCTATTGCAGCCTCGAGGAAGAAGTAGGGAGTGTAGGTACTGATAGATTTGTTAAATTGAGCAAATGTTCTTACTATTCTTGGAATTTTGTGATGATGACCTGTGCTAGTTCAAATGTTAAAACCATCTTGAGCAAATCTTCTTATTACCAAAGTTTTAAATAGCGGACTCTTGAAAATAGCAGCAACTTTTTTTCAGCAGCTATGAAGCTATAGCGGTGCTATGATTGACAGATAGTGTTTTTATATAAAAAAAAAAACATAAAAGACACAAGCAATTGATGCTCAAAACATGGCAAATATGAAATTTGATGAACACAAATATGTTTCCAAGCTTCAACAAGTCTAGATAACATTACCAAATATCAATATGACATTACAACATGGTTCATGAAAGTTTAATTGTCCAAAATACCAAATTAGTAGCAATGATAACTGATAAGTATAATAACTAATTAAATTGTCACTGTTGTAGTGCAATTTCAAGGACACAAGTGCAATCTAGTCTGAGATTGAGTTCTGAGAGTCAGACTGAGAAGATTGATCACTTGCAATTGCAGACTGTTGATGAACGTCCATATTATGATCATCATCATTTTCTGTATCGCAAGATGAAGCAACTACAATCTCAGGCATAGATTGTTTGCAATCATTAATATCAGTGATCTTCTTTACCCTCTTCTTAATCTTAGGGCGGCCAACTCTCTACCTTTTACTATGTTCTGGTCCTGCTGGTGCAACCTCTTGTTCCTGTTGTTTCTCACCTTCAGCTTGGGGCTCTTTTGGTTCTGCTTGTTCATCATCTGCTGCAAGTGCAAATCCAGAGATAAATTCATTGTCATCATCTTCTAGAATATCTACAACTTGCTTCACAATGGGGTCCTTTTGCCTTATTCTCTCTTTTATGCTTCAGCCTGGAGTTAAATTTTACATACATGAGGTCATTCATCCTGCCATGAAGCAATCTGCTCCTTTTCTTTGAGTGAACCTGTGCAGCCAATTCGATTAGCAATAAATCCAAAACAAATATCCATGTTAGGAACTACACTAGTAGTACTGTATTAGACAACTAAATACTAGACACTAAATGATTCTTATTTGTTCGAAATCACTCCAATTCCTCTCACAGCCTGAAGAGCTGCATGTCAGGCCCAAAATTCTTGTTGCCACTTTCCTATTTGGAGAGCTGGTTCCATGATTCAGCAACCATTTAGCTTCAGAGAAAAAATGAATATTTAGATTACATTCCATAACTACATATCAAGTTGAGTAAATGGTAATAAAATTCAGATTGCAACATAATTAAATGAATGACCAACTTACCTGGATCAAATTTTCATTCCTCTGCTGCCTTATGGTAATGTCTTTTCGAAATGATTCCAGCTCATTTTGGTACATATTGAGTTCTTCAAATATCTTGGGTTTCTACATCAGCAACCATCTTTCTAACACAAGTAACTAGACCCTCGGTAAGTGTTCCATCTGATTCGATCTCTATTTTATTTGGATAATAGTAGTATGGGTTCAAGTAATAACCAGCTAGATGCAAAGGAGTCTTCAGCTTATTTTATCCCACCTCTTATCAATCTTTTCCCAAACATCTTTGTAGCGGCTCACATCATTGTCGAATCTTTTGGCAATTTCCTTCTTTGCATCCAATATACAGCCATGTAAAAACCCATGGCAGGTACATCACTATCCATCCTTCTAAGCACATTAGCAAGTGGTTCAAAAAAATGGACAGCACTTTCAATATTTTTCCAAAATGTTTCAGACCTGACAGTTTTGGCAGCATTCTTCCCTTTGTCTGACTTTTAAGTAACCCATTTCCTTGAGTTCATTTTCCCTAAACAACCTTCCCAACTCTTTCTTGTTGTTCAGCAGGCTCTCCAAGTTCAAATAGGCTGTAGCAAAGCGACACCAGCACGCGCTAGATCTTTGCCTAGACATTTGCTCATGAGCGCCAGCACCCTTGTATGAGAATAAAGGAATGCTGTCAAAGATCTTGCTCCCACAATTGTACTGTCAATTTTCTTATCTTGCCAATATCCTCCAACATTAGATCTATAGTGTGGGCAGCACACCCAGTCTAGAAAATTGAAGGCCTCTTTGCTTTCAATAGATCTGCTGCTGCCCAATTCACACTAGCATTGCCAGTCACCACTTGAACAACATTTTCCTCTCCTATTTCTTCAATTCATTTGTCAACAAGTTGAAAGATATATTGGCCATTTTTCTTAACAGATGAGCAGTCCACTGAGTCTAGGAAATAAACACCATGAGCACTATGAACTACAATATTCATTATTCCCCTACCTTTCTTATCTGTCCATGCATCTGTCATAAGTGAACAGCCTGTGAGTGCTCGCTGCTCCCTATGGTTTTTCAATGAGTCCTTGACCTTCTTGGTTTCTTCTTAGCTTTCTGTAAAAATGGACCACTCATCTCATATGCACTAGGCCCTTTCAAGGATCTACCAAAGTCTCCAACTGCCTCAAGCATGAGGTCAAAGCTAGGAAGTGTTACTGTATTGTGTGCAATGCCAGCTTCATAAAAGAGTTGGCAGATGTACTCACAGGCTCGGTCTCGCCTCTCCTCTTTTCTGAGTTGACAACTCGGTCTGCACCTTATTGCTAAGGATTGCTCCCTTCTTTGTAGCAACTACTTTTTCTGGAGTGGACTTGCAGAACCTCTCCATCTTTGGAGCTACTTGAGCTTCCAGCTCTCCCTGAGTGAACAACAACAACAGAATTGCCACCATCTTCTTCACTTGACGCTTCTCCCTCTGAATGATCCAAGTTAACTTCATCTCTTGCCTTCTTGCATTCTTTGGTTTTGTTTTCCTTGATAATATCATTCATTGCTAGCAGTTCAATCATCTCTGCCTTTACATCGGCTGGAACTTTGTCACACTTCTTGAAATTGCATTTTGGAATGTGGGCTAGATGGAGTTTGAGCCTTGTGATGCCACCTTTGCACACCTTCTCACAAAAATTGCACTTGAGCTCATGGAACCTGTACTAGTTCAAATGTTAAAACCTTCCTAGGACTAGCAGCTATGGTAAAAAGCATGGAAGCCTAGCAATTTTTGGTAGTTTTGAAACAGCTCTCCCTAAAACACTAGTTTGAAATGGCTAGTAATCTAGCAGAACAGTTAGTTCTCATAATTTCAGTTTGTCTATTACATTTGTTGTCTCCCTATGTTTGTGTGGCATTCTTTAATTATTTTTTTTTACTTCATACATTGCAGCTTTGTTTCAAGTGGTTATTAGGCTTCATGGATATGTCTCAGGAGCAAGAACAAGATTTTGGCGTACTGCTGAAGCAGGGGGCAGAAGGGGTGAGCCAAGAGTCGATATGTAGTTGCTGCTTGTGTTTTCGAGAAAAAAGTTGCTGCTTGTTCTTTTTCTTGCTTTCTAAATAGTCTGTTTGCTTCTCTGCAGAGGGTATTTGCCGACATTTGTGGGACGAAAATGTGTAATTAAAGAGCGGTTTTCAAAAAGTACCGACACCCATTGTTGGACTCGAAGTTGACTCTAAAGCGCTTAAATGCTGTTAGTCCCTCTAACCAACATGTTATTATCAGATTTCCTTTTCTTTATGTGTAAAACAAATTCTACTTTCATTTGTATGGGAAATGTCAATCTTGGATGATTACCTATTTTTGCCTTTACTTGTTTACAAACAAAGAATTCAATTTGTGATTATTGATTGAGTTTTTAGTTATGATGAGTTTTTAAGACATGGCTGGAACAGTTGCACATAACAACCGATTTTACCGATATTTATTAGCTTATAGTATAGTAATATTAGTATGATCTTTTCCATGCGCAGGAAGCTCGGTGCATGACAAAAAGCATAAGAAAGCTTGGCGTTCCTACCCCAGTACTTTATGCTGTAGATCCAATTCTGCATACTTTGACCTTTGAGTATGTGGATGGCTTGTCTGTCAAGGATATACTTCTTGGGTTTGGTTCAGCTGGGGTTAATGAGGAACGCCTTAATGATATTGCCACACAGATAGGAAATGCCATCGGCAAGCTACATGATGGAGGCCTTGTTCATGGTGATTTGACCACATCAAACATGATAATTAAGAACAGTAACAATCAACTGGTAGGTACAATATTCTTTTTTCCAACGCCTTCTATTTAATTTGTTCACTTTATTGAGCTATGAAGTTAAGTTGATGATAATCAAGATCAGGTTATTGGGTATTGATTCACAACTTATATATGTTAATCTTGGCAGGTACTTATTGATTTTGGTCTGAGTTTCACATCAACGATTCCTGAGGACAAAGCGGTGGACCTATATGTGCTAGAGAGAGCTTTGATTTCCATGCATTCGTCCTGTGGGGATGTGGTGAGGAGACTGCATAAATTGATATTCAAGTTGCCTTTTCTGATTATATGTGTACAATGATTCCTTTATACTGGCTATGGCATAGGGAGATTATTCTGTAACTTTATTTTTGGGAGGCCAATTGCTTATACGAGTTAGGGGTTACATAATCAGTCCTAAATATTGCATTCATCAATCATTGGTGAAATGTTTGGTCAATATTTGATGTTGCTTGAATGATTCTGCACTTGGGCCTGACTGATCTGTGCAAACATTTTTTTTACTTTACATCACAAATTAGTCCAGTTGCCATGTGGATTTATGAATTTTCCTTTGTTTGTGGCATCTTGTTTCCTATGGTTTCTATGCTGGTTTGTTATATTGTGTTAGTCATGCATTAGCAAACTTATGTGGGTATACTGTTTTTGATGGTGAACCAGATGGATAAAATCCTGGTGGCATACAGAAAGGCTTCGAAGCAGTGGTGCTCGACCCAGAACAAGCTGGCTCAAGGTATGGCATGGTCCTTGGCCCTGTGGCAGCGCATGGCCTTTGTTGCTATCTTATGTAGCTGCGCTGACCTGAGTAAGTAATGACGACCTTTTTTTAATGACCTCTTTGCTTTGTTAACAGTGAGGCAACGGGGCAGGAAGCGCACCATGGTCGGATGAATGAAGATGAAAAATCTGTGGCATGGAATGGCTGGATGTTATTAGAAAGACTATCTAAACTTATTGTAGCTGTGGCCATGGAGTGGGTGGATGTTATTAGAAAGACTATCTAAACTTGAGAGTATTGTACCACACCATTTGGTTGCTTGCTGTATTTTTGCAGCGGTGAGTGGCTTTGGCTGCTGTAACGTTTTGTGGAAGGAAAATTTGAAAACCACGTTGCCCACCATTGCATCGCATCGCATCATTGGGTCTGCTTGTTGGTGCCCTCATTGAATTGAATTGATTCATGGCAAATGTGTTGCCAGTGTCGTGGGCGAGGGTGGGTCTCATCGCTGGGAGTTGTGGGCTGAATGTGACAGATGTTCGTCGTCGGGTTCTATT